>CM035115.1:79410809-79780429 GCA_020205555.1 Panax stipuleanatus | reverse complement strand
AAGATGGTTTACAGTGGTGATGCACTATTAAACCAAGAGAAGAGTTCAAGGTCTTATGACCTCTCAGCATGAATTGGAATCTTTTAAATTCCTGTTATTCATATCGCTTCCCAATTATTGAACAATTGTGGAAGATTCTTATTATTCTGAAGGTGAAGGTGGCAAGAATGATATTCCTTAGAAAGAAATAGTTGTAGAACACAACAAGTTAGTGAATAAGATTAACTTAAAATCTACTTTGATAGATTGAATGAATGAAGATTAATGAAAATTTCGAGGACGAAATTCTTAGAAGAAGGGGTGAATGTGATGACCCGAATACTCATAAGATAGTGAATTATGAAGTATATGTCTTCGACGACTAAAGTATATGGTAAGGATCCTTAGAAAGGAAATGAACGAGTTAGAGAATATATAATATTTGAAAACATAATTGTGCTTAATTGAAGGTTATGAAATAAAACCTAGAATTTGATTAAAAAAAAAGGAATGTAGTAGAATATATATGTATAACCTATATTAAGGTAATGTGTTGAAGTTATTCAACGATAAATGTTTTTAAAGAGATTTGATGGAAACCTGAGTAAGGTAGGGTTTCGGTGATTCCGAGGACGGAATCCATATAAGGAGGGAAGGATGTGACAACCCGAATTTTCAAAAATTATTAAAATAAGAATTTAATGAATGAAATTCTTATTATGACATATTTTACGTGTAAGTAAATATATATATATATATATATATATATATATATATATTCATATATTGGGATGATGAGGTTTAATAGTTAATTTAACTATTGAAGAAATTAAATGAAGTTATTACGGAAAGGAAATTAACTGAATAAGATTAGTTAATCTAATTAAGTTGATATTAATTGTTATGAATTAAATTTCATAAATGATGTGAGTAATTCACTTAATGAAATAATGAAGTAATGTGAATATATTTATTTTAATAAAATGAGAGAGGATGGTATGTTACCTATAAACGTAATATGTTAGTGTAATACGATTGTGAATCTCGTAAATAATTAAAATATTTATCAAATAAAATAAATATTTTAGTTAAAATATTTATGGAGTAAAATAAATATTCAATAAAAATTATTATGGAATAATTTATTTAAGTATGATAGTATGCACTTCTGTTTTCTTGAAAAATATTGGATACCAACTGTAACGACCCCAAAATTCATACAATACAACTCTCGACATCGGTCGTTAACAATACATCCTTATTCAGACTTTACATCATTAATCAATGATACAATCACTAAAAATACGGAATATTTAAAACTTTTATATTATTCCTTCTTTATTATCCCTGAATCTCAACCTTTATCATTACATAACTTTGATTCAACCTTATTTCATGAATCGCTTCGTCAGAGTTATTATAAACTAAAACTTACAACCACTTTCAATAACCCTTATACATCGGGTAACATTTAAACTTTACAACTCAACAACTGTTAACCATCATACATTATCAAATACATTATCTGAAACCTTAAACAGGGTCCAAAACAATAACAATTTAGCCAAAGTATATAAATCTTCATGCATTACATCTGATTCATTTCTTTCAAGTAGCACATAGCGTTACCTTGAATCCTTAACCTGCAAAAGTGATTATTTGCAAGAATGAGCTCGACAGCTCAACAAGATCTAACAGCTTTCATGCATCACATAACACATAAATACATGCTCAACATACATCTCATAATAATTAAAGTAACATGGCATACATGCTCTACTTCACATAACAAATATAAAGATTGAGTTCCTTACTCAATCAACATTCTTTAATCAATCAATGTAGTCATAAATTGACTTTAACATTTCATGCTTACGACACATATACAACATATCATGCTATTTGCAAAATAATTTAAAACAGTTCATCATCAAATTCACGTAGAAAATAAGAACTGAAAGACTTGCCTTGATCGTTGTTTACCAATAACAGTTTAACAGCTTACAGATATCTACACTTCACGTGCCCTACACAATTATATAATCATGCACATCAATTATCAGTCACATAGCAATGCATATTAGTTATAACGTAAACTTTACTCTACATCTCATAACCCTTCCTATTATCAATACACAATGTTCAATTTGATTGTGTTAACTATCGACTTATATTTCACTATAATTCCTTTTCGTAATATTCGAAATTCATTCAAGTGTTTAAGTCCTGCTAGGACTACCTATTGGTTTTATATTAATCACATTTCATATATTATAATATTCGTTTCATTAGAATCGAAACACTATTTAAGTGTATTACCACATTACACGGCGTTTCGACGTTTATACGTCACACGCCTAACTCGCCTCTTCTGCATGTGCTTTGCATGCTCCTATATTGGGTTACATTACTCTATAATATTTCACTGTTATAAAAACATAATATTAAACAAGGTCATACACACTCGTTACGGCATTGAGACGCTTGCACGTCTGTACGCCAAACTTGCCTATTCGAACACCCAAACGACACGCATTTGCGCACGCTTAGCACGCCCAACCGAATTGTCTAATACTCAAGGATTAATGCTAAGTATTATTATAATACCTAATAGTCATGTTATGAAAGTTAAAACATCATTTTACATGATCGGGAGCATTACATGTGCTTACGTGCATGCCCGACGCCCTCCGATTGCCTCCAAAAACACATCAGTCCCAAAAATGACCATTGTGACCCTATCTAACGACCTCAAATTGAAAAACTTAAAGAACAAAAGTTGTAGGTCTACTCGTGCTCGTTCCGGATCATCTTGAATCACCTCAATCCGAGTTCGTATGAAAACGTTATGGCTGTTTTACCACAGGAGGTCAAAATAGTCCCCGACTAACTTTCCTCCCGGCGCAGCTGTGCCCCAATCTGCCTTGGGGACAGCGCAGCTGCGCCCCTGGCAGCGTGTTACGCGACTTTTTCCTCCAGTATGTTGTTCTAGCGAATTCTCTAACCCTTTCCTCCTTCCCATCTTCATAAATTGTGTTATACACATCCAATTGAGTCCGTTTTTGACTCTATGGATTCGTAATTCATAGAACTACGACATAGCAAGGATATTCATAATTTACATAACCATTATCTAACCTAAATCTTTACTCAAAACTCATGTTCATACTAAACTTTCATGTTTTAACATGTTTAGCGAATTTATTCACATCGAATTCGTTTCTTAACCAAATTGATTCATTCAACTTGCATTTTTTTTGTTTTTCAATGTTCTTACAACATCCATCAACAATTTAAGGTTTCCATCAAGATTTCATACTAATTTTAGTCTCAAAAATGACCAAAATGTACATATTCAACCAAAACTCAATTCTTCATCTTTAACATGTTTTCATGAGTTTAAACACTCCAAAATTGCTTCTAGATGACCAGTAACAAATTATATCCATCTAAAAACATATACAAACTATACCTCAACAAAATCAACCACCAAAACTCGATTACAGAGAATTTAGAAAATAAAATCATAAATTAGAAACCTAGAAATTTTACCTTTGATTTGTTATAAAGCTTGAACAATTTCTTGTTTCTCCCTCCTTTGATTCTGAAACTCCTCTTCAATTACAGAGAATTTCTTCTCTAAGCTCCCTCTTCTCAATTTCTCTCTTCCTCTCTTCTCTGTATTTGTTCTTCTTTGTTTTTTTTAAGCTTTAGGAATAAAATACGTAAAATTCATATAACTGATATAAACATAATATGTACATCAATATGGTTTTCTCAGTTGCAAAAGCCCAAGGGTCTCAAGGCCATGTTTGGCTGGAATCCAATTATCATTTTTTAATTTATTTTAATATTCCTCTATTATATGGTACATTTGTCACACATAACCAAACCAATCTTATAATTTTATATTAAGTTACATTGGGTTTATTAATCACTTAATTTATTAAATCACTCCTTATCAACATAATAAATTTATTTAATAAATCATTCATCCTCTAATTTAATTATTTAATTAAATTATAGCATTGTCATTCCATTAGCGTAATAAAATACGCACCGATTATAAAATTGTTCATCATCAATTTACTTAATATCATCATACATGAATAAATTATTCCATAATAATTTCCATCAAATATTTACTTTATTTAATAAATATCTCAACTAAAATATTTATTTTACTCGATAATTATCTTAACAATTTACGAAATTCTCAATCAAATTACATTAACATATTACATTTATATGTAACACATTACCCTCTCATTTTATTAAAATAAATATATTTACATTAATTCACTATTTTAATTAAGTGAATTACTCTCATTATTTATGAAATTTAATTCATAACAATTATAGTGCCAACAAGGCATAATAATCAAATTATATTATTCAATAATATAACTTCCAACTTAATTAACTTAATTCCCTTTTTAAACAATTTCGTTTCCCTTCTTTAATAGTTAAAATAAATTAACTACTAAACCTCATTCCTCCAACCTATGAATATATATATATATATATATATATATATATATCTTCTATATTCACACCACATCATATACTTGACCACATATATACACATATCCAAACTCAAAACATCTCGTAATAAGAATTTTATTTATTAAATTCTTATTATAATAATTTTGAAAATTCGGGTTGTCACATCCTTCCCTCCTTATAAGGATTCCGTCATCGGAATCACCGAAACCCTACCTTACTCAGGTTTCCATCAAATCTCTTTAAAAACATTTAACGTTGAATAACTTCAACTCATTACCTTAATATAGGTTATACATATATATTCTACTACATTCAGTTCTTCAACAAATTTTAGGTTTTATTTCATAACCTTCAATGAAACACAATTATGTTTCAAATATTATATATTTTCTAACTCGTTCATTTCCTTTCTAAGGATCATTACCATATACTTTACTCGTCGAAGACATATACTTCATAATTCACTATCTTATGAGTATTCGGGTTATCACATTCACCCATTCTTCTAAGAATTTCGTCCTCGAAATTTACATTAATCTTCATTCATTCAATCTATCAAAGTAGATTTTAAGTTAATCTTATTCACTAACTTGTTGTGTTCTACAACTATTTCTTTCTAAGGAATATCATTCTTGCCACCTTCACCTTCAGAATAATAAGAATCTTCCACAATTGCTCAATAATTGGGAAGCGATATGAACAACAGGAATTTAAAAGATTTCAATTCATGCTGAGGGGTTATAAGACCTTGAACTCTTCTCCAGGTTTAATAGTGCATCACCACTGTAAACCATCTTTAACAGAATGTTTAGCAATCACACAGACTGAAAACACTCTCTGCAAGTACTCTAGGTGATCAGCCTATCGTACCCCTACGTCGTGCACAACGTGTTACATCTTAACATCGTAACGACTATATGTGTTACTTTCAGAACCATTGTCTCCGATAACATGTCCCCTTTTACAGGGTTGTTCACCTCAGCTTCTTAACATTTGAATCCACACCAAAATAATTTGGTTTGGTATAGTTTGACAAAGAACGCTTGAATTTCATGAACATCTTCCAATATTCGTCTAGCTGAATCAAGTAGCATAAACTTTTAACAATAACTCGGACATCAATCGAGATATATATATATATCTTTAACCAACTCAAAAAAATAAAAAAAATAATCATTTAAAGAAACTAAAAGTAAATAAATCCCCTGTTCTTTTTATAGTTTAAGGAAACTAAAAATAAATGAATCTTTTCATAATATCCTGATACCGTACCGTAATAATGGTACGTTGGGGATTTCGTCATTACATGACGTCGTTATACTACATCATACCATAGTGGACTGATGATCATACGATCACATCCAACACTAGGTTTAACTGCATTGATAACTCCCTCGATTATTGTCTCTACACCATATCAAATGATGCATAGAACACATAAAATACATTTTGAAAATTTAAAATTATTTTTGTCTAGCTGAAGCAATTAGCATAGACATGTGAATAATAGCACTATTTTAAAAAAAAATCATTGGTTCCATCATTTGATCCAATGTTTTTCAAGACAACAGAAGTGCAAAATCAGCACGAAGTCAATAAATTTTGAAAATATAGCAAAGCTAGGAGATTTAGAATATAAAACTTTCTCCATCAATTAAATCTTTACTCCATCATTACTTAATTATTCTATCAACCTTAAACAACATCAATGCTTCCTACACCATAACCATTCTATTCCCAGTATAGTTCATCAAACTTTCCACACTTTGGAAGTCAGGAACTTTCCACAATAATATGAGTTTAAGAACTTCCTAGTCAGACCATAGGCGTCCATTCGCTGAGGAGTTCCAAACATACCATATGATTATGAGTCATGAACTTACCATAAGCATGAGTTTTAAGAACTCGCACTTAATGCTAATAGCATCTTACTAACCTTAATAGTCTCTAACTATCAAATATACACATGAGAAAAGAATCACCTTTTCACCACATATACATTGATAGCGCGACACCAACATTCCAATGATTATCAATGTGATAAACTAAGTGCAAGCACAAAACCCACGCCCATACAAAGGTTTGTACAACTCAGCCATCACATGATTCTTCAATTGAAATCCCACCTAACTCTATCCTGCTCATAACTTGCTTTTTTCTCGATACAAATTTTCCGTATCTCATCATTTATAACTCCTCGTGAGTTAACCTCGTACTATATCACAGTACATTCTCGTTATAGCATCAAACTATAACAATTCCATCATTACAGACCATCTGTCTTTCAACTTTAAAAGATCACGTCGTGACCTTATTCTATAATCATCTCCCTTATGATTCTTTCTTATCTCATTATCGTTTTATTTTAAAACTTCTTATCTTTACCTATCATCATGTCATATCATGACTTCATTATGATTAATCTTATAGACTTCGTCTATTCATCGTTATTCGTCATCTTTATTATTGGAGTTAGGTAACTCCTGATTCTCATCTTCATATCTCTTCAAGATTCTTCTTTGAATCTTCTTGTTTATTTATTAACTCTTCTTTTAAGAATTTCTAACTTCGTTTATAAAGTTCAACCTTTTATTCGAGTTTTATTCCTCGTTATTCTTACCTTCTTCTTATAATAAAATTACACATCCAATTGAGTCCGTTTACACATCCAATTACAAGCAGCTGCGCCCCTGGCAGCATGTTACGCGACTTTTTCCTCCAGTATGTTGTTCTGGCGAATTTTCTAATCCTTTCCTCCTTCCCATCTTCATAAATTGTGTTATACACATCCAATTGAGTCCGTTTTCGACTCTATGGATTCGTAATTCATAAAACTACGACATAGCAAGGATATTCATAATTTATAGAAACATTAAGAACCTAAATTCTTACTCAAAACTCGTGTTCATATTAGTATTACATGTTTTAACAAGTTTTAGCGAAATCATTCACCACGTATTCGATTCCTAACCAAATCAATCCGTTTAAACTTCATTGTTTTCGTCTTTCAACATACTAACAACATCTATAATCAATTTCAGATTACACAATTGATTTAACCATCAATTTAAGCTTGAAAATAGACCAAAATACATATACTAAGCCATAATCCAAATTTCTTCATCTTCCAACACATCTTTATGAATTTGATTTCTTAAAAATCACTTTTAGATTATATAAAGCATATTAAACATATCCATTAACATCTATAACCAATTCCTTAACAAATTAAACATAGAAATCCAATTTCTCAACGAAAACTCAAGAGAATGAAAAAAATAGATTAATACCTTTTGATTCTTCTAAACCTTGTCTAGATGAATTGAAAAACCTTGTTTCTTTTGATTTTTTTAGCATCTCTTCTTCTCCAATTTCACAGAGAACTTCTATTCTCTCTCATTCTCTCCTTTGTTTCTCCCTTTCTCTTTTCTTCTTTTAGTTTAGGCTTAGAAACAAAACTCGTAACTCATATAACTGATAATATAATACGTATATTACTAATACTTATTATATTACTTAATATACAATTAAATTAGGGGTTATAGAAATCCAAAAGCCACAAAGCCATATTTGGCTAGCCCCTTCAAACATCCTTTTAATTTATTTTAATAATTCTCCTTATCATATGGTATATCTTCTTTTCTCTAAATGTCATACTTTAACTATGTTGCTAAATTATTTAGCTAACTACATTGAATAATTATACGATTATAATATGTATAACTATTACTCCATACATTACGAAATTATATACATAACCCTCAACTTAAAATAACCCTTTCCATTAAAATAATTAATATTTATTACCTTTATTTTAATTAACTCACATGAATTATATAATTATAATATATAATTATTTAATTCCTTTTCTCGCATAACTTGTCTCAATACAATTTATTTAATCCATACATCTAATCACTACTTAAATATCAATCAATTTATTTAATACTATCATACTTAAATAAATTATTCAATAATAATTTTCATTGAATATTTATTTTACTCCATAAATATTTTAACTAAAATATTTATTTTATTTGATAAATATTTTAATTATTTACGAGATTCACAATCGTATTACACTAACATATTACGTTTATAGGTAACATACCATCCTCTCTCATTTTATTAAAATAAATATATTCACATTACTTCATTATTTCATTAAGTGAATTACTCACATCAGTTATGAAATTTAATTCATAACAATTAATATCAACTTAATTAGATTAACTAATCTTATTCAGTTAATTTTCTTTCCGTAATAACTTTATTTAATTTCTTCAATAGTTAAATTAACTATTAAACCTCATCATCCCAATATATGAATATATATATATATATATATATATATTTACTTACACGCAAAATATGCCATAATAAGAATTTCATTCATTAAATTCTTATTTTAATAATTTTGGAAAATTCGGGTTGTCACATCCTTCCCTCCTTATAAGGATTCCGTCCTCGGAATCACCGAAACCCTACCTTACTCAGGTTTCCATCAAATCTCTTTAAAAACATTTATCGTTGAATAACTTCAACACATTACCTTAATATAGGTTATACATATATATTCTACTACATTCCTTTTTTTTAATCAAATTCTAGGTTTTATTTCATAACCTTCAATTAAGCACAATTATGTTTTCAAATATTATATATTCTCTAACTCGTTCATTTCCTTTCTAAGGATCCTTACCATATACTTTAGTCGTCGAAGACATATACTTCATAATTCACTATCTTATGAGTATTCGGGTCATCACATTGAGTTTCCAATACTCAAACAACAAGAACTAACAAAGGTATAACATAAGAAAATCTTAATAAAGTCCATTTTCTTTCAATATTAAAATTGATAGAGAAGTGATTAAGGGAAGCATGAATACTAAGAAGTTATAAGGATGGATAAATAGTGGACTAAGAACCCTAACAAGCCATGCATGATGAAATAATAATAAGTGATTAAAAGAACTAATCAAGAATTTATTCAATTCATGAGAATTGAAATGATGAGCATGTGAAACCATGAAAACCTAAATTTTGGAATGGTTAGAATAATTAATAATCAACCATTAGATTGATTCCGATTGGTTTGAAGTAAAAATAACGAAGAACGAAGATTCGACGAAAGTTACGCGATTAGACGATAATCGTCGAAAATGTAAATTTCTTGGACTAGAGGTCAAAAGTAGCTATGTGATTTAAAAACAATGGTTTTTTATTGCAACACGTGTAATTAGGTAAATAAGACTTGCGGGAACAAGAACGAACCAATTCAGACTTAAAACGAAGAATTGAGCGTCGAACGTTCACGAACGTTTAACGAAAACGTAAAAATGGACGAAACGGTCAATTTTCCACTAACGGATTCAGAAATGAATTCCGATTGGATGGAATCATAGAATGTAAGATATGTGAATTATTGTCTTTGGAACGAGCCAATTCCGAGTTATAACCATTGCGTTATGGGGTCGGAAATCTCAGAATTTGGAAACTTTGAAAAAAAATTCAAGGTTGCAGGGTTGGCGCCGCAGCACCGCCCAAGCCTTGCAAGTTAGCGCCGCAGCGCCAGAACAGGGGATCCGGGTTCTGCAGGACGGCGCCGCAGTGCCAAGTTTAAGCTTGTGCCGACGCTGCAGCGCCCTTAAGTAAAAATTTTTCGACGTGAACTTTTCTAAACCTAGCTTTCTGCATGGTAATTATGGGGAAACTATATAATGAATATTCATGAATAGAAATCAACTAAACAACAAGTTAAAATTGATTTTGTGAATTAAATGTCAACGAAACGTATTTAAATTTTAAAACTCGAAATCCGATAATGTGAACTATGAATCATAATCGAGCTGGGAGCGTACCCTAAGGTTATATAACATGTAATAAGGGTACGTAATGCATGAATGATATCGAATGAAGTTAAAACATATGTAAATTCTATACGGAGTCCGATATTGGATATCCGATGGGAATGTGGTTTCATTGTGCTTCATGATGATCGACATGAGTCGGTTTATGATATATAAGTGGTAATAAGCCTTAATGAACGTTAAATAACTTGAACGAATGTTATTAGCTTAACGATTTGATTAAGTTATGAAAGAAGGAGAAGTTAGGATTTACATTGTACATCCGTTATAGATTCTCATCAATATACTATGTGTTTATACTTTGTAGACATTGTAAAGTTTGAGTAGATTTCGTGTAAAGGTCTAAGAGATGCAAGGGCAAGTTTTCTAACTCTTGCATTAACGTTGCATTATGCAAGTTTTCTAAACTCTTGTCTATACGTTACGGTTGGACAAGTGGTCATTGTGCATAATTACTTATGCATAAACTATTATTGAATAGTTGATGCCATTTAACTCGGCTAGACTAAGACTTAACATATTTTGGTGGGTTTTTCCACAAATCTTTCCAAAATATATACAATGTTGTGATCCTATGCCAATTGATTGGTACGGATTATCAGGTAAACCTGAGCATGAATAAAACAAATGTTTTTATGTCGTTAATTTGACAGGCACTTGAAGTTGCCACCAATTAAACGTAAACATGTTTAATGAATGAGTGTTGATCAACATAGAGTACTACAGGTTGATCACCAGGATGTGCTCGTAAGCTATATCGAACTTACGGCCTTTGTGTCGGGTTGTTCCTTTCATAAATGAGAACTAAATGATGGTTCGTGGTCGTTGACCAATACAGAATCCGAAGAGGCTATAAAGTCCTTGGGAATGGTTTTGAAAGATATCAAACCGTTATTTTGATTATTCTTAAGTACTTCATAACTATTGTACAGTTATTGAAGACCAAGAGATATGATTCATGATTTTGTGGTTTCAAGATATAATGTTTAACTTGCTGAGCTGTTTATGCTCATTCTTGCTTAAAACTAAATGATTTCAGCTAAGAGCGAACGGACCAAAGGATCCGGTAAAGACAAAGGAAAGTCCAAGATGGACAAGTAGTGATCCTTTGTAATAGCATAATATTAGTATTGTAATTACTGATATTATGACACTGAACAATGTAATGTTTATAAGAACTTGGGAAGGGATTTAATAGAATGTAATATTTAGTAAACTCGTGCATGTTATGGATGTTTTTCATTGAATGTATAAGTAGATGGTAGTACCGTGTAGCACCATATCCAGGGATTGAAGGTACCCGGATTTGGGGGCGTCATAGACAAACCTCGCCCTAAGTTTTATACTAAGAGGCCAGCCCTCTCTGAGCAATCTTAACCCTAATGAAGTGCTGATATTGAATGCATCACAAGAACCTCTGCAGAAGCATCTAGTAACCCCTTAGAAGAATACAAGCTGCTAATGAATCATTCAACTCCCTGTTGGAGATTAATGAAGACTTGTCTGTCGAAGCATGGCTACAGACGACGATCTTCGAGTGGACAAAGACATCGTCGACCAGACAAAGAAATCGTGGAGTACTAATCTATGTCATTAGGCTACTCCACGAACTGAAGAAGTCAATGGTCAACAGAAGGAAAGTCAAATCTAAAAAGCTGATTTGTTAGGAGAAGTTACAGATTGTGACCAATAAGACTCGTACACCTGTCCCATTGAAAAGTAGAGGGAACAGTTACAAAAGGAATTTTAAATTTGTGGCAGTTACACTTATAAGAGTCTACCAAAAATTGCAAGCCTCAATAGTCCATCTTCTCTCTCTGAACCCGAAACCCTAAACACTATCAAACAACCTAAAGCTCTCAAACCACTAACCATCCTCAAATCGTTCTCAGTTACCTCCTGCAAAACACTTAAAATCAAACACCCAGATACTCCTAACCCTTCAAATGGAAGGTTGGCGTGTAGTCACGGGTATTTAACTCGGCACCAAGAGATTCGAAAGATCAGAAAAGAAGTTCAGAGACATTCTTGAACTCGTGAAGAAGGCTGGGTTTTCTGAATGCCTTGAATCGAACACCCTTATCTTTGCCGACCTGGTTAAAGAGTTCTACTCAAATGCAACGACAAGTTCTGGGCTTCTATCCAAAAAGGGCAAAGGACTAAACCTGAAGATAAAACCTACTGATATCAACCAATGTCTAGGGTTTTCTGACCAGGGTCTAAAGAGCCTTGAAGAAGTCGACATTGAAGAAGGAAAAATGGTTATGCGCTACAAGAGGAACCCTATTCTGAAGGACATGATGAAGAAGGAGTTCCCTGAAGAGTTTGAGTTCCTTGCTGAGACTGTAGGGAAGTGTATACTGAGCAATGATACTGTACATGATAAAGTGAGCGATTAGCAACTGAGAATCATGTCTGCCATTTTCTTAAAGCAGTAATCAACTTTGGAACCATACTATTCGACTTAATGTCCAAGTTGCTGGAAAAGGCAGAGAAGAAGAAGTCAACAGATAAACCTCACACGAAGGTTTTCCATGGGAGATTTTTGAGCATCATTCTGAAGAAGAAGTTGAAGAATAAGATAAAGGATGATGAGGGTGAACCCTTGAATATTCACAAGGTGATGTCTCGCAAGCAGTTGGACATCTGGAAGAAGAATCCAATGGAGAACAAGAAGCTGAAGACCTATGGCAGCAGTAGCAAGGGCACTACGAAGAAGAGGAAGGCAAGCAATATAGAGGATGAGCTATCTCACTCTGATGATTCCAAAATTCCATAGTCCACTTCCAAAAAGCCATCTAAGAAGAGAGCCAAGGTGGTGAGAAAGTTACCAAAGGTCCCCCAAAGAAGTCTTTCTGCTGAAGAAGGGGAAGCAGAATCAGAAGAAGAATAAGCAACTGGAAGTCCTATTGCTAACCCCCCAAGTAGTCCTTCTGCTGATAAGGAAAGATTAGAATCAGAAAAAGAAGAAGCAACTGGATCTCCTACTGATGAACCCACAAGGAGTCCTTTTGCTGATACAGAGGAATCAGGATCTAAAGAAAAAGATGAACCTGAACCTCCTGTTATTGAACCCACAAAGAAAAGAAAGAGTAATAGACTGCTTCTCAAGCCAGTCCTCAAGAAAAATGAAGGATCTTCAACAAAGATCATTGATCTCAGTGATGATGATGATGGTGATGAGCCTGACACCATAGAAGTAGATTCAAAAGGGAAAGTGAAGATGTATTCTGAGAGTTCCAGCAGTGATGAAAATAAAAAGACTGCAAATGGATCTGAATTAGAAGAGGAATATACTGATTAGTTTAAAGGGAGGTTTCACCCGTCTGACTGTAGATTAAAACATGAAGGAAAGGAAGCAGACTCTAGTTTTAAAGATCAGGAGCTAGAAGACTATCATGTTCCTTCTCCTACAAATGTGAAAACAAGAATAGTGGTGGAAGTATTTGATGAACGACAAAATGTGCTACCAAGTAAATGGGTAGACCGTGCCAATGAAAGACTCAACGTGGTAAGGATGTCCATAGCCGATCTGCTCAACAATCTTCAAGATATGGAGTTAGACCTTATAACTGTGCTATATGATTTTGAGAATCATCTGATAAGGTGGTTCTATTCGTTGATGCCATGGCTGAAGGCCTACACTGCTGGAGATAAAAGTTACTTTAGATGGTGATACTCACACTTTCCCAACCTGGAGCTAATTTCACAAAATTTTCCAAGGGTTAAGTTATTTCCTGCTAAGCTGATCAGAGACCAACCTCACTTCAAGGTATACCGACAAGCCAACAACATCTACATTCCTTGCGATCTTCGAGAAAGCTTAGATGGTGGAAGGATCATATCAAAGTCCACAATCGTAGAGCCTCTGCGCTCTACCACTGGAAGTGATCTAGCTCAGCCTGAGAAGTTAAACCTTGCTCCAGCAATCCTATCTAATATCTCTTCTTCCTCCAACAGTGACTTGTATTCAAATCTCTATGGGATTCTCACTACATTTGAAAGCCTCTCTAAAAGTGAGAAACGTGGTGTCCAACTAGCTGCTCAGCAGGAAGCTGTCCAACCAAATGCTCAAATTCTTCAAGAGCTGGAGTTACTGAAAAACTCTGAAGAATTGGTTGAGAATGTCTCTCTCATTGTTGAAGAAGTTGAGATCATGTCAAGAGGAGAAAACAGAGAGTATCACAACAAGCTTCAGGCTATAATCTCAGATATTTCTCTCAAGCTTCAACGGAGAGATCAAATCTATCTGAAGTCTATAAGGGATCAGAGGGAAGAAGCTCTACAAGCTTAGAAGAAAAGTGAAGAATCTATTATGTCTCTCTCTGAGAAAATAGACACTCTGAATCAGTCTCTTTCCCTACAGCTAGAGCTCAGCCAACAGGAACTCAAGATTGAAGTTGGCAACACATCTCACATGATGGAGCAACTTATGTCTAATGTCCATCATCTATCTTAAGTGATTAATGAAAAAAAGGGGTAGAAAAAGAGGCACTCAAGGAGGCACTCGAAGAGAAGAATGAAGACAGAGGAGAAGAGCAAGAACAAGAGCCGGAGCAGAAAAGCAAAGGACCTGAAGGGGAAGCAGAAGAAGGAAGTAGAAGTGGAGTCATCATCTGAGGGGGAGCCAAAAGAAGATGACTCCATGAAGACAAAGAGTGAGGGGGAGCCAAAGTTAGATGAAGAAATGATGCAATCATCTGAGGGGGAGCAGAATCAAGAGGACATACAAGATGAGTAGCTGAACAGAAAGTACATCCTGAAGACATACAAGGAGCAGACAATGAAAAAGAGAAGGTACATCTCTAATTATAATAGTATGTTCTGGATCCAGGATGTAAAGTGTCATATCTTTTGTAAGTATCATATCTTTTGTAAGTTAAAATTTTTATGAATGACATTCATGATTATCTGTTCTAGTGATACAGCAGCTCACTATATATTAAGATTCATTCATCTCATACAAATTCATTTAATATTTTGTCATAATTAAATATGGGGAGATTGGTAGGAATATACATGAGAATGTTATTCCTATTTATATAAGATTTGATTATGAACTTAATGAATGAATATGCAAATATGTCTGCATTGATGAAAGTTGTAAAGTCTTTAATAGATGATAGACATATGCACAAGGACTTAGACTGAAAAGATCAAATATGTTAGGTTGATCCTACATGAACAAATAGCTTTGTGAAGTCTTTTAAAAGATTATAATGTACAAGGACTATAAATAGAAAGATCAAACTTGTTAGGTTGATCTTATAAAATGTAATAGATAAGCCAGTCTGATCGTCGAGCACTGCACCAGTAATCGCAGTCTGCCAAGAGAGTAAAGGCAGAATCGTGGTGTATCGAGGAAAACTTTCTTGAAGTTGTAGTCTGTCAAGGAAGCCAAGTTCAGAATCTTGGAGACAGCCTGCCGAGCCAAGTCAATAATAGTACATCACTCGAAGATGTGGAGTCTGCAGATCATAACCAAGATAAAAATCGTAGTCGGGCAGATTAGTCAAGTGACTGCATTTGTTAAGCCAGAAATCGTAGTCTGTCATATGATCAACTCTCAGAGTCGCAGACTACACTCGGAGTCGTAGTGTCTGCAAAACCAAAGCCAGATCGAAGTCTGCAGAACAAAGGCTAAAACATAGTCAGTCTAATGCTCACAACGCCAAGAAAGAATCGTAGAAACTACACGATTCTCAACAGTAGAGCATTCCTGAAGTATACACAAAGACCTCACTCTAGTAGGAGTAGTAAAGGTTTAGAAAGCAGTCTACCTAAAGAGGATCAAAAAGCACTCCCTGAATGGCCTGCAAGCAAACAGAAGATCAAAGCACCAACTCTATTAGCGAGGCTGATTGAGAAGTGAAGAGCCATTCAGAAGAAGTCTTCTACAAGAATCCATTAGAAAATAATGAATGAAGTGACTGCCAAAAGGAAGACAACGATTGCAATGTCTGTCAAACCAAAAATAAGACAACGATCATAGTGAAGACTGCGATCGTGGGGTTTGTTAAACGAGCAGCAGAAACTGATGAAGCACATACAGAGACATTAGCTAACCTATAGAGAACAGACGAAAAGGATTTTCTATGCTCAGCCTCACCATGAAGAGTGAACGGGAGATCATAGAGCAGAAAGTTGAGAGAGTTGAGCATGACTAATCAGAAGAGTCTTGAAAACCAGAAGGGCCAAAGCAGTCAGTCAAGATATGTTGGGTAAAATCTAATACGCGCAACACGCAAGTATATGTGATTAAAAAGTAATATAATGATAAGAAAAGTATCGTTCCCACATAGACAACAAATACAATTCATCCTAACAATTACCAATCTTATACTATCTCAATTTTATTAAACCAATGATTAAATGGTGATATTTATGACAAACTACTACTTAGACTATAACTAACACTATCCATGAATTTAACAAGTTTTAAGAGAATTAAGCCTACAACTTCACTTATTGTTTCACTTCGAACAATATACTTCCTTTCAGTTTACATTAATTATTCTAGATTATTACCCAAGAACACAAAAATAGACATAACCATCTCTTAATGCATTACATCCATACCCACTCAAATCCACAATTAATAGAATTAAGCAAGACAACTTAGTTAACTAACTCACTATATCTCTATGTGAATTATAATTGAAAAAGGTTTAAAATCAAGTTCTCTTTAGATTACGTATGAAGTATAGATATCTCTATCCTACACATGAAATATGAATACTAACTTACTGCATAGAAAATACGTCACTATGATCAGTTCTACTTCCATATGTCACCTCTCGAGTTCATATGGAATAACAACTAATTGGTGATCAAGCAATAACATAAATTAAGCACAAACCATAACAAATAATCTAGGAATAATCTCATTAAACTAAATTGAAAGCATGTCAATTCTTAGTTACATAATAAGCTTCGTTATAGACTTAAATAATAGATTAGCTCATCATAGACAAAGTAAAAACTATCATCCACAAAGTAAATAACATCCTGAATACAAAGAATAGATGAAGAGAGAAAATATAATCTGAAAGTGTATAGCTACTCATCTTCAATCTCGCTTTGCGTTCTTCGTGCTTCGCCTCGCTTTAATCCTCCTCGCGTGTGATCTCCCACAGATTAAGGTTTGTTAATGTCCAAGAATATCCCAAATATGCCCCTCTGTTAGCCTTATATATCCTCCTAATCGCGAACCAAATATTTCAGCTTTATTTCTGCAGAATCCCATTCAAACAAAGAAAACATAAATTTCCTGCCGCGTACTTCACCTAGGCAAAGTTTTTCCCCTTAAAGAATGCGCCCCGGTGAACCTGCGCCTAGGCGAGGTTGACAAGCACTAAAAGTACGCCCCGGTGAAGATGCTGAGTTCCTACAGATTTCTTCCATTAAGTCCTTAGTTCCTTTTGCTTATCATCCCGGCCAATCCCTGCACATAAACCAATGCAAATTCATGAAATGGAACCTAAAAATACTTGAAGTAGCACTATCTTTGGTTTAAATGGTATCAATTCGTAGGTGTGAAACCTACTTATCAAATACCCCCAAACTTAAGACTTTGCTTGTCCTCAAGCAAAAACAACAAAGAAATGAAAATAACAACCAAAACTATCTATATAAATGTATATGCATGATCTACTTCCTACATGCCTACAAATCCAGCAATAGATCAGTATGATGTCCAACACAGGCCTCAAAGATATCATAAGATACTCAAATAATATATCAAATCAACGTACAGTTCATCATTAACCAATCAGTCAATCCAAACATGTCATCACCCATGTCGTGTGTTTGTGCTCGTTAACTATTGTAATCACCCACAGTTCAAGATTATCACATAACAACCTTCTTAAAAGGAAAATTTCAGTTCCATTTCAGTTAATCTGTATACATGACAAAATCGGTTAAACATAGCAATTGTCGAGTTCAGGGATCTCAAATAAGGCTTATTTCTCTTACTATTCATTCATCGTTTTGTGCTCCATCCCGCGCTCACATTCGACTGTGCAATGTTCGAATCTCTTAGGCTTTTCAATGTTACCCGTTTAGCGAACTTTCGACCAACGACTCCCAAACCAGACGATTTTAGGGCGCTAAGTGAAAAATAATCCCCAAGGGCTTACTTATTCAAGTAACAAAGGCCACAGACACCAACTAGTCAATGTGTTTATTCTTTTTTTTTTCTTTTCTCAATTCTCTAATTTCTTTTCTTTTATATTTTCTTTCTTTTCTTTCACCCCAATGACTCCCCCAAACTCGAGTTTTTACTTCATTTTAACCTCTACTGTCAGTATACCAATGTCATCAAAATTTAACTAAGATTTCCCCCCCAGAAATTAATTATGAACCCTTGAACTAAGTTGAATAAAAAAATTAAACTCTACGTGCTAACCAGTTACATAAGTTTCAGACAGGCTCAGATTTTCATCTTGATTAACACTAAAACTCATCATCATTCTTCACATTGTTCGAGTTAACATGCAATACCAAACTTATCATAGGCCGAGCTAAATTCACACCAATCCAATGCTTAAATTCATACAACAACCTATATGCCTAAATGCAAAGGAAAATATTTTTGTGATTTTTCTCAATTTTACTTCTCTTTTTTATATATACATACCATATAACTAATGTAAAATTAAACTGATAACAATATGCTCTAATCTAGAATGCAATTACACTATCATGCAAAATGAACTACTATATACAAATTAACTAAATGATTACTCCTACCCCCAAACTTAAACTATGCAATGTCATCATTGTATACAGATAAAGAATTATAAATGCGAGTACTGCCTTCAGTGGCCAAGCGCCATGCTCGACCGGTGGATCCTCGATAGGTGGGTCTTCAACCGAATCCTCAAAAGGCTGTAGTTGGGGGTAGGCTGGCAATGGCAGGGGAGTTGGGAATTAAAAATTTTCACCGATGGGATTAAGGCGGGTAAAAGTAGCTGCCAGAGACGCATTAAACTCATTCTGGGTTGCATGTAATCCTGCCTGGAGGCCAACCCGTGTAGTCTCTGATCAAAGTACTGCTGCATATTACGGAATTAATAGCTGAAAATAGTTTTTATTCAGGACGAGTTTGAAGTCCCAGCTTGTTCTCATTCTTGCTCCCTTTCCACATCAAAATCTACATCTTGTTCGTTTAACCCTTCATCATCCTCAGAATTGGAAAATTGTAAAGCCAAGACCGCGTGGGTGCGAATGCCCTCCCTTCCATACTGAGTACCTTTGAATCATATTGGAATCTAAGCACAGTAGTGGCTGCTGGATAGGCTCAGTTATGCTCTATTGTACCCCTGCCAGGGCATATAACGCACATATAAGTGATGGGTGAGGCAATTTGCCCTGTAGCAGCCCACGCAAATTTCGGCGAATGGAGTGATGAATTATACTGCCCACGTCGATCAATCGGTCTTTGACAATTGTATATAGCAGAACTGACTTCTCCTTCGTGACATCGCTCGTGTGTGTAAATGGTAGAAGTTTTACACACAAGAACACATGCCATATCTTCCTATATAAACTGAGATGGCCAGTTTGAAAGTGAGATCCATTCGACGACCATGTAGCGTCGGGCTTGCACAACTCAGTCAAAAATTGCTCATAATTCAGTCTGCTTTCCTTGAGGGTCAAAAACGAACAACTCAGTTCTGGCAGATTGTAGTAATTATTGATCTCCTGCACAATAAACGGTACAATCTTGCCCCTCACGAATGTGAAGAACGGTGATTTTTTTAGGGCATTTGCGTAGAATTCTTGCACCACCGCCACCACGCCGGAGTCCAGCTGTGTCGTGAACGTTTCCCATCGCCTCTCATGAATTTGTTAAAGCATAGCTCCATCAATCGGGTGTCAAACCACACTCCAGAGTCAATGCCTTGGTTGATAAATACTCGAACCTCTTTGTCGTCTCGGCGTTTAAAAATTTTCGTCTGTCAAATTGTAGAGCGGGGGTGGATGAACTCCCCCCGTGTTGCCGTTTCTGATGTCTGGATGTCATGATGTCGACGGTATAAATCTTACTTATAATTAAGTGAGGGAGCGGTTGTTGAGACATTTTGTAAAACACCTTGTGTGCTTGCTGTGATTGAATGTCAGACTTATCCCCAAACTTCAGTTGTTAAGCTCAAATTGTAAATTCTCTAAGCACTTGTGTAGAAACCTAAAATATACGTTGACAATCACCCAAAAATTGATTTAACCTGTAAGTTGTATGAAGAAATCTCAAGGATGCAATGTTTTTGTGAAGAAATCCCCTCTATCCTCTGAATTTGGGTGGAAGTTGAAACCCTAGATAATGAAGAGTTTTAATGATGAACCCTTGAAATTGCAAGTGGGGAGTGTTTGGGGTAGTGTTTGATCGAAAAATAGGGTTTTCCTTTTATTTCTATTTGGAAAGGTGTTGAGCTTATGTTAGGATTGTATTATGTAAACTGATGCAAGCGATTTTTTTAAAAACTAAAAAATGTCACATGAGCCTAGGTGAGTTGTTTTGCCCTTTAAATCTCATTGGGGCGAGTATCACCAGACAATTATGCGCGTAGGCTCGTTTTTCTCTTCACAAATCTACGCCGGGGCGCGTTTCACCCTAGATTTCTCGCCTAGGCGAGCTTTTTAGGCCTTAATTCTGCTCCAGGGCGCAGGTGTGTTTTCTGTAGTAACTTTTTTTTCTTTCTTTAGCAGCTCATCCTGTAACCACAACCTATAATCTTGCTAGTTCCTCTTTGTTCTTGTGATGCCCCCAAATTCGGACCACGATACCTCGAATCTGGTGTGTCACCATCTAATAATAATAACTAAAATCATACCATCACAACGGATAATCTAGAATAATATACAATGCTTTATTATATTTATTCCCCCAAGTCTCGCAACCTACAGTACTTAATAGATTACATAATAATATCAAATAAAGACTTATTACATAATCTAACTTAAGCTTAAAGATAGTTCTGAATCAGTATTAATACATCATCTTAATAGACATAATACAACACACAGATATTTGGAACATAAAAGGGGTTAGCTAGTCGACAGCCTTGCCCTTGCCCTTATCGACTCCCAAAGGTCCACCCTGCTCTGCCTTAACTGAAATATTTTAGGAAAAGCAAGAATGAGCAACAAGTTTGCTCAGCAAGTAATATAACAACAAGGGTGAGTTTTGTAGTGCTCGAATCCAAAAGGGTATAGCAAGGTATGATTGTTCAAGGATAGAAACAAATATCAACAGTTTTCAATAATAGTCACTAAGGACAGCAGAATATCAATAAGATTCAATGCTAAATCAATTCACGATTTCAAGATAATTGAATACTGAGCAGTCACTAAGGACTATAAACTCTTACTAGGATTAATAGAAAAATACTGATAATCCAATAAAAATAAGTACAACAGGTGATCAGCCTAAAGTACCCTATATTATGCATAACATTTAATCATACTCAAGGGCGCACGTCGGTCCTCCGACAATATATAGTTCCTTTCAAAGAAGGTTGTTCGTCTCAGTCAATATAGGACTCCGCACCAATCAATTGGTTTGGATAGCTTTCTGATCTATATGTCTAGCCGAATCAAATGGCATAGACCACTCTTTCAAGGTATATAAGAACAATCATAAGTTCAAACTCAAGATTTAAAGCTCGAAGAATATAAATCGACTTTTATCTTATCCATGAAGTATATAGTTATAATACATGAATTGAAATTTCAAAAGTTTACTTATACGACAATAATAGAACAAACTTAATTAACGCTCAATAAAGAGTAGGGTTAGGAACTTGCACAATAAAACAGTGTAAGTTAGGGAACTTGTAATAAATGTGAATATTTGCTAATAATCAGTGAAGGTGAACTAATCAAAAATAATTATCCACTAGCATAAAAAATATAATAACTCGAGTTTAGCTAAAGAAACTTGCCTTTTGGGTTGATTACCGCTTATAGCACAACCACCTCAATTAACTATATTATCCTATTTATGTATGTATAGGTATTCATTAGTCACACACACATATATATCAACAGGTATTTATTACACATATTTCTATTCATGTATACTATACACATTAAAACTCATAGATGTATAATTCACATTGTTCTTACTTTAGAACATTCTAGCAATTTTAGTCTCATATGCTCATTTACTGTTTGTATACATGAAATATTACTTAAGCCACGTACTTTGTTTCAAGTTGTTTCACACCTACATATGAAGGAACTTTTAAACTAGGTTTTGTCCCCTTTTTTTTTGTTCTTGCGTGAGTAGTTTATGACTAAATAATAATATCTATCACGTTAATACAGCCTTTTCCAAGGTCACGATGCTATCTCCGAATTCGAAGACATCATCTGAAGTCAAAGACGTCATCTCCAAAGTCGAAGACATCATCCGAAGTTGGCACTTCGGGACAGTTTCAGTCCTTGAGGATTAAGACCACTTCTTCTATTCCGACACCCATCTAACTTCTCCTCAAACTCCATAGCTATCTGTACTACATGTCTACTAGATGTGTGCACAAGTTGGTTATCTCTAGAGACATACAATATCTAATTAATCAAAGTTCACAAGATTTATCGAGTTTGGTTCGCTAACTAAGAGGCAAGGACCCGAAGGAATATCATAACAGGTCCTCGAGGCATGCCTAAGTTCTTTTTGACAGAGCCTAAGTTCTTGGGTCTGTTGAGGTTAACTAGGGGTACATAGATAGCCAACTTATCACTTTATTCAAGTTATTAGTCAGTTTAGTACTTTAAATGCTTGGTCTTAGATACAACTATCATGATAACCAATACAACTCCTTCTCATGCATACTACATTACTTAACCAAAAGAACTAACAGGCTAAAATTGATAGGTAATACTTAAGGTAACAAGGTCATACCTTTATGCCTTTATAGTTGGTTCTCCTAGATTCTGCCTTCCCGAATAGCAAGAACTTCCCAGGTCTCCTTCTTTCCTCTCAATTCTCTCTCTGGTTCTCTCTCTTATACTAGAACGTAACAAATGAAATGTGGTAATTTCCACCAACACTCTAAGGCTTTTATTTATAGGAAAATCATTATCCAATAATTGGTTATTAACCAAGGGTAAAAGTGGAGTTGGTGCAAAGCTCAACTAACCCATACTATTCCTACACTATTCCTAGTACTTGCACCATCATTTCCCTCACGTGGACTTTACTTGTAAGCTCAATTAGCAAGTAAAATTAGCAACTTGGCAAGGGGAAAGGGCCTGATCGGTCATGGAGCTCATTGCCCTATGTTATATTTTATTTATTCCACATTTTGTACCATAAGCTAGTATATTGACTTCCGAATTGTATACATTTACATATACTCATATAATTATATAACCCAAGTGTATTGAGCTAATCCAATAAAATGCCCCATAGGCTACTAGCATAATTTAATCAGCTCTTGGATCAAATATATTTATTTAGTTTCTCCACCACACATCATATGGCCACATGTGCTACTTTATGCAATTTAGTGAATTATATAATTTTCTTCATTTATATCATATGTCCCCATTCATATATTAATGTCACACTTCATTTTATCTAATGAAGAAACCTTAGTAAAAACTAACTACACATTAAATGTCATTGCACATAGAAATCAATTAACAGAAATTAGTCTATCACAGTATTTAATATGGTACTAATTAATCTCGTTATTATCTCATTCCTTCATTAATTTACTTAATGAATTCCTTAGTCTTTCTTCATGCCGCACTAGGTAATTCTCATGAGCTTTGAATTAAGCTTTTTTTTTTTTTTATCAAATCTCCCATATTACTCCATTATCATAGGCTTATTCAATTAAATCTAATTGAGCTACTCATCTTATAACACATAGATATTTATATAAAATAAATATTCACATCTTTATTAATATCATTATTAATATTTATTCACAAAATTCACGGTTCTTACAGTTCTCATGTGCATTTATGCTCTCATCCTGCAACCGCAAACCATAAACATAATTAGTATCCATACTGAATCGAGGCTCCGACACAATTCCTACGCTAAGACGCGTCCTAGTCTACTACTAATTTACTTAATGAAATCATAAACAACAAATTTTAAAACTTTAAAGAATCAAATGATTGGGTTGCCTCCCATTAAGCACTTGATTTAGAGTCTTTCAACCTGACTACTCCCTATTCTTAAACTGGATCGGCGAGGTTAATTGAGGTTGCTTGGCGATCGAGATCACCATCCCAGTAGTGCTTTAAGCGTTGGCCATTGACTTTGAATGTTTCAGACGAATCCCGGCTATATACTTCAATGGCCCCGTGTGGAAACACTATCTTGATGGTGAATGGGCCCGACCACCTGGATTTTAGCTTTTCAAGAAAGAGTTTCAATCGAGAGTTGAATAACAATACTGATTGGCCCGGTTTGAACTTTTTATCCACTATTTTCTGATCGTGCCATTTCTTGACCTTTTCTTTGTAAAACTTTGAGTTTTCGTATGCCTGCAGGCGAAATTCATCTAACTCATTGAGTTGTAAAAGTCTTTTCTCTCCCGCTGCTGTTAGATCAAAGTTGAGCTTCTTGATGGCCCAATAGGCTTTATGCTCGAGTTCCACTAGGAGGTGACACACTTTTTTGTAGACCAACTGGTATGGAGACATGCCGATCGGGGTCTTGTATACAGTTCGATATGCCCATAGAGCGTCCTCTAATTTTAATGACCAATCTTTCTGATTGGGGTTGACGACTTTCTCCAAGATTCTCTTCACCTCTCTATTAGATACCTCTGCTTTGCCACTCGTTTGGGGGTGATAGGCAGTGGCAATTCTGTGATTGACCCCATACTTAGTCAAGAGCCCTGTGAAGTACTTGTTGTAGAAGTGGCTCCCCTCATCACTGATGATTGCCCTCGGGGTGCCAAATCGTGTGAAGATATTCTTTTCCAAAAATTTTAACACAACCTTCACGTCATTTGTCGGTAGCGCGACTGCCTCAACCCATTTTGACACACAGTCGACTACCAACAGGATATATAAATTGATGAATAACGACGAAAACGGTCCCATAAAATAAATTCCCCATACATTAAAAACTTCAACTTCCACAATCATGTTAAGTGGCATCTCGTTTCGCTTAGAAATGTTGCCCACCAGCACACAATTCACATACCATAGCCACATTCTGTCTATTTAGATTCCCCATCTGTTAAACTTTCGTTGTTAGAGCTATAGTTTTTGCTGACAATGTTGTAACTACATCTACCTATAATATCCCAACAGCCTTTGGCTGTGTCATTCTACCAGTTGGCCATTGATAGTTGTTAGCTGCCATCACCTCTAGCAAATTGTACGCTTCATCAAAATTCTTTGTTATAAAGGCTCCTCCAGATGTTGCGTCAACACTAATCCATGTACCACCCATGAGCCCATTATAGAATTTTTGTACTAATAGCCAATCGAGCAGTCCATGGTGTGGATATTTTCTCATACACTCTTTAAATCTTTCCCAGGCTTCATATAATGACTCTAAATTTAATTGAGCGAAAGTGGTGATATCATTCCTCAACTTTGCTATTTTGGCCGGTGGGAAAAACTTTGCAAGGAACTTTTGTGCCAAATCATCCTATGTGGTAATGGATCGAGGTGGAAGTGTATGCAACCATCATCTCGCTTTATCACGGAGAGTGAAAGGAAACAAACGAAGTCTAACTACGTTGTCCGAGACTTGGTTGTATTAAAATATGTCGCAAACCTCTAGGAAACTCACTAAGTGCTCATTAGGATCATCATTCGCCAAACCCCCAAACTGTACCAGATTTTGAATCATTTAAATGGTTCCCGGCTTAATCTCAAAAGTTGTAGCACTAATTGTTGGTCGTTGAATACTTGACCTGATCCCATCCATCTTGGGTATAGCATAGTCCTGAAGGATTTCTGTTGCTTCTCAACCATTGTCTCTTGATTCTGTACTTCTCTACAAACCTTTCGCCACCTACGACAACTTCTTTCAATTTCGTTCTCGTATTGCAATGGTTTCGTATGTTGCGAACGGATTTACATGCACTGATCAAGAGTACCTGAAATAAAAACAAAAGGTGTTTAACTAAGATCGGTTTAATTGAAATTAATATGACAGATATTAAAATAAATCCTTGGCAACGGCGCCAAAAACTTATTTTCCTTAATACGTACTAGCAAAACACGTAAGTATACGCTATCGAATAGCAGTAAAGTAGCAAATAGAGTATCGTTTCCCACAGAGAATTGTATGAAATAACTATCACCTACTAAATTTATATTAAAACAATTTTATTAAACAAATTGATGCGTGATGTGAATTTATGAAAATCTCTGTAAATTAACTAAGTAAAACTATCTACTAAGAATTGGATTCAGATTAAAAAAAACTTAGGATCACAACTTCCCTTGATGATTTACTTTAAGGTCAATATTTCATTTGAATTAAATCAGTTAACATGGATTGTTTGGCGGGATTGTTTTTAGATAGAGTGCTTTTAGTTAATGTAGTTCATGTAGTTTGCATTATTGTTTAGTTTAGTTGGATTCATATAATTGCATGTAGTGTAGTTTGATTTCGCGTGTTGCATATAAAAAACATTGGAAAACCAAAAATCACAAAAATAATTGTGTTATCTGTTGCATTTAGTGAGTTAAATCATATTATGAATCCAAGCAAATCAGTTAGCGTGAACTTAACTTGGCCTATAATGAGATTGGAATTATATATATGGTTTAACAATATTGAAAACTGAGACATGAATATAGTTTCGTATCATGATGTAAATTTTATCCTGTTTAAAATTGATGTAACTGGATAGCACATTAGGTTGACCATTTTGATTAGCTTAGTTTAAATGATCGCATAATTGTCTTCTTAGGGGAAATCTTTGTCTTAATGAAGGAAAATCGGTAAACTTGTGCTAAAAGCTAGGATGAAGCAGAAACTCAATTTTGGGGGGAAAAATTGGATTTAAATTGGAAAAAAAAATGCAAAAAAGGAATATATATATATATATATATATATATATGAATAAACACGTTGACTTGTTTAGTTCTATAGCCTTTGTTACTTGAGTAAGTAAGCCCTAGGGGATGTCTTTACACCCAGCGCCCTAAAGTCGTCTGGTTTGGCAGTCGTTGGTTGAAAGCTTGCTACACAGGTAACATTGAAAAGTCTAAGAGAACTAGACATTGCACAGTCAAGTGTAAACACGAGAAAAAAAATGCCCTCGTAAGTGAATAAAAGAATAAATAAATCCTGTATTGACTCTGAACTTGGTGATTGTGAAAGTTTTAGCTGAAGCTTAACTTGTTACAGAGATTCTTGAGTGAGAAACTGTGTTTTCCCTTTAAGAAGCATATTATGCAATGTATTTGAACTTTAGTTGATTTTTATGGTTGCTAAGTACACACACACTACATCAGTTATAAGAGGCTTTGATTTACATATTGATATGAGTTATTGAATTGGCTTCTTTGGATTTATTGTTTGAATCTATCGTTGATACCTCTAAGGCATAGTTTCTGTTGGTCGGAAAACCGATCACTAAACACGCGCAAGTATACGCGGTTTAACAAGTAATACAGTGATAAGAAAAGTGTCGTACCCACGAGGAACTATCACTAATATTTACCAAATACCAACTTTGTATCGCTTAAGTCTTATTCGTACAGTAAACTAATAGGAGTGTGGTTAAACTAGTTATAACTAATTATTAAAGCAAGTAAACGGATAACGAATGGTACTCGAAGGAATTACAAGCTAAGGTTACAACTTCACCCCATACAGGCATTCCGTCGAACACCTGGCGTGCTATGCTTCATCAAACTTCCTACCCTTCTCTCTTTAGTCTTAATGGTCACGACAGTTTGTCGACCGAGAACACACAGGTGCTCATACACCTCTGTCAAGGTATGCACAAATATATCCTCTCCAGATCCACCCGATAGGGAATAGAACAGAAAAGAACGTCCAAACTAGGTGATAATCCTACACATGTCTATGCGAATTAACCTAACAAGGATTTAGGCATAAGTTCTCAATTAGGTCACACGTGGCACACAGATATATGTCTATTCTACGCACAACTTATGCAGTCAAAACTCATAATCACATGCCAATATATTTAGGTGTAAATCTATAATCCTTCTTTCGATATCATATAGATTACCAAAATCATCACTAATGTCTTAGCGAGGATCATTAAGCATGAATATATTAAACCAAACCGTTTGGTGCCAACCAAAGAGATAAGACAGTCAATTTAACTAACAAAGGGTTCCATTATAACCTTAGAGCCAATACTCAGTTCATAGCTATTGAACAAAATATAAGTAGCAATAAAGACAAAATTTAGGGATTACAAAATTAGAGGAAATAAATGGATAAGAATAAACTCTGTCAAGGCTCGTCAGTCTCCAAGCATTCTGCTCCTTTCAAGCTCTCCAATCCGAGTAGCTCACTGCTCTTGTTGCTCCAAGGAAATCCCAGACTTTATCCTAATCTACCTAATCTATATTTACAAACATTACCTAATAACTAGAGAGAGAAAGTACAAAAGAGATCTAATCTATCCTACGCTAAGCTAACCGATTTTATCCCAGTCTTCTTTCTCTCCTCCCTCTTCTCGCTCTCTCTCTTCTTTCTGGAAGAGGCTCCCTTAATATATATATATATCTCTTTTCTTCTTTTGCTAGGTCAAAAGCAAGCCTTTTCTGCCTGGGCACCGGAGGTTGCGCTGCGGCGTGGGCAATAGGTTTATAAGTGGCACTGCGGCGCCACGTTAAAATCAAAAGACCGGAGGTCGCGCTGCAGCGCGAGTCCATAAAGGAACTATGGCGCTGCAGTGCCAAGATGACATCAGCAAGGACCAGGGGCGGCGCCGCGGCGTGAGATTAAGACTAGACAGTGGCGCTGCGGCGCCAGTGTATGTAAATTATTCGTTTTGTCCTCTAAAAGCTAGAAAAGTCCTGTAAAGCCTGCAAAACATCGGTTAAGCATAATAATACAATAAACATATAAAACTATATAAAAACTACGAAGATCAGGCAACTATTTAAGCCATAAAGTATCCGATTTGCGGGTATAAATCTCACTCATCAAATACCCCCAAACTTAAGTTTTTGCTTGTCCTCAAGCAAACTATCTAACACAAACTCACAATAGAAAAACACAATAAAAATATCACTGTATACTAGTATCATGGCTTCTAAGCTCGATCATAGCTACTCCCAAAGAACAGGGCAAACACAGATATTAGTAAGAGTTCATTCAGTTTCAAGCATAAGACTGTATTCGATCCATTCTATGTGTGTGTGTGGGGACCAACCATCCTAACTAATCATTACTCAAATAAGTTCGCACAGTTGATTGTTAATACCAATATGCACACTCCGTAACTTAAACATTCAACAAGCATTAAGAATAAGACGCAAGTGCAGAAAAGGATCAAAAAACTTTAGCATGAAGACAGTAAAATCTGACTCAGACAGTCCTTAATTACCTTATGCTGTTCAAAGCTACCCATTAATGAGCTTTTTATCAGTGACTCCCAAGTCAGATGACTTTAGGGCACTAGGTGTGGAACACCCCTATGAATCTAATAACTCGAGCAGCAAAGGCCGCGTAATCAACATAAGCCAAATTAGACTTTATGAAATTCAAGGATTATTTGGCGAGTGCATTTTATGCTCCATCTCAATATCGGTCCTGCGTTTATGGGTGAGTGCATTTCACGCTTCATCTCGACCCACCGCAAGACTTTCGATATTCAATAATCTTTTCTTTAAAAAAAAATTTTATTTGTCAACGTGCCAGAATTCAATATCCAAAACTATATATGCGTCGAAGTCTTTTATTACCTTGTAACAATGAAAGTTTATAAGAGTGAACATACTCCCAAAGCTATGAACAGGCGAACTAAATTCGAAAAATAACTAGTTAACACAGTTGGTCGGTGCTTGCTAAAAAGGACGGATCAATAACAGTCTCAACTTATCGATTGAACAACCCCTGACTCATACATGCTTGACACGACTCTAAGAACTAGACATAATTACATGGCGCCTATCATTAGCCACGATAAAAAATAAGTGAAAAATATAACACCCTTGCATAATAACAGCTCAAAATAGGGGAATAAGGCCATTCACATGGCACAAGCATCTAAATCTGTACAAGCCCCAAAAAGATGGCTATAAACCACAAACATGCTAATAATAATCAAAGCGTTAATAAATAACCAAAAACTGTTCATGGCATCCATCATAATAAACCCAAAATATAATACTGCAGTTCAAAACGACTGCACTACAATCCTGATAAAAACATAAGCAAAGTACTAAAATAGCAACCTATCATGGCAATAGACAGAAATAAAACAGATAATAAACCATAACACCCCCAAACTTAAGGTGAGCAATGCCCTCATTACTAAACATATATCAATCTAAACAAGAGGGCTTCCCTGAAGTCTGGTCACTCGGCAGCAACAGCGTCCTCGTCAGCTTCGGCGGGCGGTGATGGTGGAGGGTATGGTGGGAAGACAGGAGGCTCTGGGAACTGGAATGGCGTGAACTCAGAATCCTCGCCACTATACACGGTGTATATACTCTGCATCATGTTGACCAGCTCAGCCTGATACTGCATCGCTATGTCTTTCCTCAAGGCCACCGCTGCTATGTGCCTTTGTTGCCTCTGAGCATTGGCGTCCTGGTTCTGATGTAGTAGGGTGAGGGATGCCATGATTTTTGCTAGTAGTCCCTGTGAAGCTGGGCCTGTGACTGGTGGCTGCGGACGAGGAACCGCCGACGCTCAGTCGTTGCCTCTTTGATGCCATGTCAAAATTTTCAGTTGGCGTGAACAAAAACAGTACCTAAGCAATGCCACTCTCTGTAGAAGCAACCCTTCAAGAAATAGGCAGCAAATCCCCTATGAAACCCACTAATTTTAAGCCAAAGCAGTCAAATTTCTCTCTTAGGCAAATTATCAAACACCTTGTGTGCGTTCTGAAAATCCAAATTGGACAGCCTTGCTTGACAGTGCTCTGTCCCAATTTTTGTCAGTGGAAATCACCCCAATCAACAGAATAAAACCATCCCAAATATCGAAATCAAACGGTAAATGAATGACTGAAATCCCCCAAATACCTTAAGTGGGAAACCCTAGATTGACTCTAATCTCCTCTTGCTGCGTGCACTGGCTTGGGGTCTTGTGGGAAGAATGTATGGATTTCTCTCTTGTGAGTAGAATTGATCAAAGGCTCGGGGTGGAGAAATGAGGCACGTTTTAGTTTTGGGTCAGTTGGGTTCTCTTTGTGCTGCCGAACTGTTGAGAGAAATGGGAGGTAATGGGCAACTGCTGGCTTCAGTTGTGCTTTTAAAAACCAAAACTCGCTACCGGCGCTGCGGCGCGAGCATTACTTGGTTTATTGGCGCCGCGGCGCGACTTGGCAGTAGCTTGGTCTCACCTTGGCAATTTTGTAGAGAGAACATCACCTTAGCATTACTTCAAGACAATTTTGTAGAGAGAACATCAAAGGAAACACGAAGGAGATTTCAGAGGAAAAAGATCAAAAAAAAAATTAGGAGCAATCTGACAAGTTTCTTCTACTCTTCTCTAAATTCTTAGACGTTGTAATTATCTGGGATGTTTGGATTATTTATTCGGATGATGTTTTCCTTATTCATTATGAACTAAACTTCTATTTAGGATTGCAACGAAACTTGATGAGTAGTTTTGAGTAATATATTTTCTGTTGATTATTATTGGTTACTACTGGGGTGTCTATTATATCTTGAGGGTAACTATTTAATTGCTTGGTCAGTAATTAGTGAGATAAACTCATATGAAATTGATAAATGGAAGATGGGTTAAGATCTGGAGATAATAGCATAAGATTATAATTTCTGCATATATTGGAACTTGTAATTTGTATATAGGATATAGATGTACATATATGCCTTATGTGATATAATTGAGAACTTTAGTTACAAATTCTTGTTAATTTCAATTTGCATAGAAATATAGTAAATTGATTAACTAGAGTGCTTCTATTAATTCTAATTTTTATTGGAATTAAAGGAATATGTCTATAGGTTCATTGAAAGATGCTTATAGATACTCATGAGTTCTTGATCAACAATCCATGTTAACTGATTTAATTCAATAGAAAATATTGACCTTAAAGTGAATCATCAAGGGAAGTTGTGATCCTAAGTTTTTTTAATTTGAATCCAATTCTTGGTAGATAGTTTTACTTAGTTAATTTACGGAGATTTTCATAAATTTACATCACGTATCAATTTGTTTAATAAAATTGGTTTAATATAAAGTTAGTAGGTGATAGTTATTTCATACAATTCTCTATGGGAAATAATACTCTATTTGCTACTTTACTGCTATTCGATCGCGTATACTTGTGTGTTTTGCTAGTACGTATTTAGGCAAACAGAAGCCCTAGACACCAGCAAGAGGATTTATTCAAAATTAGTAAAAGAATTCTACACCAATGGAGTCTATGAAAACGACATTCTATCCACAAAGGTCAAAGGTGTATCGATTCGGCTCGAGGTTGCAGATATAAACCGTGCCTTAGGGTTTAAATCTGAAGGTCTTACTTCTCTGAGCTACGTCGACTTTAATGAAGGACTGGAGAGGATGCTCCACCAGAAGAACCCTAATCTCAGAGGCTTCAAGAAGAAGGAATTCCCCCAGAAGTATGAATTTTTGGCTGGCATTGTTGGAAAATACATCTTGTGCAAAAACTCAGTTCATGATTCTGTCAACGAATTACAACTAAAAATTATGACGACAATCGTATTCAAGATCAATATCAATTATGGTGCTCTATTAATGGAGTAGATTGGGAAATGTATTCTCAGTGCCAAGAAGTCCAAAGGCCCAAATAAAATGTTCTACTGAAGATTCATCAGCATAATTCTCCAATCAGCACTAGGAGATAAAATTGGGGAGAATGAAGGTGAAGTCTTTAATCCAAATAAAAGGATTAATCAACAACTATTTGAAAACTGGAAGAGGAATCTAGTGGAAAATTTAAAGTCAATCCAATCTGAGTCCAGTGGAAGAACTGAAGAAGTAAAGAAACCCTTTCTTAAAGGTAATATGTCTGTTGTAGAAGAAGAGGAAGAAGAAGTGAATCAGGAGTCCTATGTGTCGACGTCGGGAAAAATCTTCGGACATATCTTCTTTTCTCTAAATTTTGGTGTTTTCTACCCTTGTTTATCTTATCTATTTTATGAAGGGTGAATTTTTAGAAAAAGGCCAACATGTATCATGTTGACAATTTGAACGGTTTTATAGAGTCGCCAGTTGCTAGATTTGAAATTGTTATACCAATTCAACTGAGTTTTGTCCGAAAAGTTTACAAGTAGTCCCAATTACTTGACGCTGTCAAAACTTGGTCTTTGAAACCGAGATTCATAAAGTCGAGGGCTTGATTAAGCGGGGGAAAGGTGTTTGGCACCCCCCTGACTTCCGTGAAACACGGTTGCCTCATCTTTTCAATTTTTCCCTTTTAATTTGCAATGCGTGTGTGTGTTTAAAGTAGTTGAACCTACGTGTTTGATTGGAAGTAATGTCGTGCTTCGTTGGACCTATATACGAAGGCTTTGATTTTTTGAAAATTCTATTTTTAGACAAGATGTAAGAGTGATGTTTTGAAAGATGGTTTTCAAACCCTTTCGCTCGCATAGGAATTGAAGCCTTTTGATACATCCATTTTATTCGGCCTTCGACTGATTTTGATTTTATTATCGAGATACGAAGCATCCTCGACCAAAATATATATACAAGTGTTGGTCTTCTTATGGGCATGACAGCCATTAAAGTGACTTGAGCACTATAAACCAATATTTACTATGTTAAGACCTTAAATTCGGATAACCGTTTTAAGGTCCCTCTAATTTACATTTACAAAAGGACATGCAGGCTGTATTTACAATGAAAAGTTATCCATCGTGGGAATCAGATTTAGATCCATATGGTCGATCTTAGATCTCATAATTCCTAGGCTCACATAATATGTTCAAAAAGCCTGCATAGCAAAGATATTGACAGAAAATGCAGATTAACATCTAGACGTCACAAGACAAAGGATTCATCAGTTAAATCCTTACATGCGCGTAGCTGAAGCTTCCCGTTCCATCTAAATATGGATCTAGGGTTGCGTAGTCGCTTTAATATTTACAAAACTAGAAAGAAAGTTAGATTTAAATAAATCTTAGCTATTCTAGCTCAAAGGTTCCAGTTTGACAATATTTGAACCGGTTAAAAGTTAGAAATGGCTAGATTTAGATGAATCTAGTCCACCAAATTTACATTAGAACGGATTCATATCGAATGAATAATTAAATCCGATATTTAATCACATTGAATAAAAAATATATATATACTTATATATATATATATATATATATATGAAAGCTGTAAAGAGCCATAGATTTCCAATCCAGGCTCGACTGAGAAAAGTAAATATATATATATATATATATATATATATATATACAGTTAGTTATGTATATATTAAAGCTGAAAAGGCCACGAATTAGCAATCCATGCCAAACAAGTTAGTATATATATACATATATATGATTATATATATAAAAGCGATAAAAAGCCACAGATTAGCAATCCAGGCCAACGAAGTTAGAATAAATATATATATATATATATATAGTTATATATATACGGAAGCAATAAATGCCACGGATTTACAATCCAGACTTAACTAAATTGAAGGTTAGCATATATACAGTTAGTTATATATATATATATATATATATATATATATTAAAGCTAAAAAAGTCACGGATTAGCAATCCAGGCTAACGAAGTTAGAATAAATAAATAAATATATATATATATAGTTATATATATACGAAAGCAGTAAATGCCACAGATTTACAATCCAGGCTTTACGGAATTGAATGTTAGAATATATATAGTCAGTTATATATATAATAAAGCTGAAAAGGCCACAGATTAGCAATCCAGGCCAAGAAAATTAGTATAAATATATATATATATATATATATATAGTTATATATATAGGAAAGCGGTAAAAAGTCACAGATTAGCAATTCAGGCTGTGCAAGCAATAAAAAATTTATATATATACTTATATATATATATATATATATATATATATATATATAAGTAAGCTAGAAAGGCCACAAATTTTAAATCCAGGTGAAACCAAAAGCTATAAATATAAATATATATATATATATACATTCATATATATGTAATAAAGCAGTAGAAAGTTTCTGATCGTAAAAATTCTTACAAGATGTAGCGCTACGGGCTTGAAGCCACTCAGAGGGCTTCAAATCTCCGTTTCCACCTATTAAAACTTGATATGTTATAGAATATACGTATGCAAACGTATTGAAAGAATAAAATTGAAGTTTGGAGTGCTATAGGTAGGGCAAAGAGTCGAAATGGGCGGAGTTTCTCTGCTTTTTTCTATTTTTTTCATTTTTTTTGCTAAGGTGGGGGGACTTATTTATAGACCAGATAGTTGCGGGTCTAATTGAGGAAGCCGCAGATAGAGGTACGGCTCCCTGAGTGGGCCACGCTTCTGCGATTCCTATTGTCTCTAGTACGCGCACTCCGACCAACGCGATGTCTACTTCAAACCTTTATAACTTTCAATCCGGGAGTCCGTTTCAGGCATGATATACCTTTTCGAAAAGCCCTTTCTAAGAGCTACACAATGACATGAGATTTGAACTTTTTCGAATCCAAGAAGATGGGTCCATGACCAGATCTTCATTTCTTCGTAGTCCGTCCGTTGAGCTGTCTTGTGCTGTTTTCACTCGGGATTGATGTTATGGTTCTTTTTGACCCTCATTGCATCGATTTGGCTTGATTTAACGTCAAGTTGGTAAAATAACCATTTTGCCCTTCTGGGGGTTGTCTCCTGAATTGACAAGGGGTTCGACTATTTTCTCGGGGTTGTCTCCGAGGTTTGATCTCAGCCGACTCTTTCTTCCTCAAGGTTATCTCCGAGGTTGACTTGGTCTCCCAGGATTGTCTCTAGGGATGATTTGATGCTTTGGGGCTATTTTCGAAGGATGTTTTAGCCTCCCGGTGTTGTCTTCAGGGTGACGGTACTTCCCGGGGTTATCGTCGGGGTTAACTTTGATCTCCCGGTGTTGTGACTGTGACACCCCCAAATTCGGGTACTTCATTTTCAAAAGATTTGGTGCTCACTATCTAAATAAAACATAACTACTGCCCATAAATAAGAAATGCAAAATAAATTACAACCTTATTAAATAAATAAAATCTTCCTTATAAAAAGGATTACAACTTATTCAAAACGTTCCCAGGGTTATCTAACGTTAACATCATCAATGCGGAAAATAAAATATCATAACATAATAAAAAACTTATTACACATCATATCATAATATAAACAAGTCTTCACTTGTTCATCTTTCTCTTGCCTTTGCTAGTTTACGGTTCGTCAACTTTCTCAACTTTAGTTGTAAAGGTTATATAATGAAAGAGTGAGTAAACAAAAACTCACTTGAAATAGAAAATAATAGTGATGACATAGTATTGAATAGCTTCAACTGAATAGATAATATTCCATTCATCGATAATCAAGAATAAGATTTAGAATTCATCTAAGGGTCATAAGACCTTGAACGATGTCTTAGGTTATAAACATTTTTATTTAAAATCTTTTACAGTCGTTAGACTATATGGACTCTTAACTCGTACTTAGGGAGATCAACCCTTCGTACCATGTATTGTGCATAAACATCTTAACGCTTTCGCATGGCATTCCCCTATTAAACAGGGTTGTTCATCTCAGTATTTGATAACAAGTCCGCACCAAAGAAAGTTTGGTTTGGATAAGCTTAAAGGGAAATTTGGAGTTCAACTATCATCAACTAAGGGGTAGTTGAATCAACTTACAATAATTTAGAATTCGATAATAAAAGAATTACGAATCAACTATGAGTCATAGCAATAGACTTTATATTATATAGTCATGCTTTAGAAATAACTTAAAGCATTTGAAAGATTCAATAAACCTTACTTGAACAATTAAGTCAAGGTCTCATTATTTCAATAACGAACTTCAATAGTATATTTGCTCAATATAGAATTTAGAGAGTAAAATAATTTACATAATTATAACAAGAAAGGATAGAACAACTTGCGTAATCGTAATCGAGTTAGGGTAAGAAATCTTGCCTCGTGCACAAGCTACAATTTACAATCACGTTCCATAATTATCCTACATATTACATTACATTTACAATATCGATTAGTTTCATAACCACTATGTTTAACCGTTGAACTTCTTACTTAAGTTCAACTTAACAACGTGGTTTGTAAACTTAACTCGCTAACTAACCACATAACATGAGTCTAAACTCACAACATGCATATCACACGTGTATAATATTTTAAACCATCATAATCATACCTTATGATAATAATATTTAAGTTCACACATAACATGTTCATATGAGACTTCAAATTATCTCATACATGTCAACAAAATGTTATATTATTATTCTATATACTTAACATATCATCAAATTCATTACATTCAATTAATTCATCAAGTTAGGACTTAAAACACACAACACAACTTTTTGAACAGTAGGAAAGTCCGCTGGGGCAGATTTTTCAAGGCAAAAAGTCCGTTGGGGCGGGTCCCCTTGCCGGTGGAAAACCTGGTTCGCGAACTGTGCATAGAAAAAGCCAATTTAGCTTATTTTTTCGCACCAAATTCTGACTTTAACTAACACAATACATATAAAACATTAATAAAACATAATCTTAATCTTCTAACATGTTTTTAATATACATAAACACCACAACACATAATCAAAACACTTAATTTCATGATTTTAAAGAAAACACAATTGTTAAGCATTTTTTTGAAGAAAATTAACATTGTGAGTTGGTTTTTAAACCAAATCACACGATTCAAAGCATATTGATTTTGTTTCTTAACATATTATTACAATCTAAACTTAATTTATATAACATAGCATAATCGAACACAAAGTTTGATAATTAAAGACTATTTTTCAATGTAAGTTCACTGTAAATTGCTATAAATATGATTTCTTCAAGTTCATCATATTTACATGAATTAAACTACTTAAATTATCATATATCACATATATAATAGTATATATATATACAATACAACATGTATACTTCATAATCACATAAATTTCATGAAAAACTATTTTTACACAGAAGTTCTAAAAAATATATTTTTCATAAACACAATGGAAGAACATAATTAGAATTAGGTTATACCTTTGCTTCTAGAGAAAGAAGATGAATATGGTGATGATGATGATTATCTAGCTTTTCATTTCTCTAAGCTTTCTTCTTCTTCTTTCTTTTTTTTCATTTTCTCTCTTTTCTTTCTCTACTCTCTTTGCTCTCTCTCTCTTTCTCTCTTTCTCCATTCTTCTTATTTTCTAACTTAACGTATAATACACTAACTGATATAATATAACTAATATATTATACATATAATTACATAATATATATAACTGATAAAAATTAATCAACCTAGTAATACATCAGTTATATATTTTTGAAAATCAAAAGTCACTAGGGCTTGTTTGGCAAAAACCATTTATTTAAAAAAAACAGATTTTTAGTAGTTAAGGCCCTATTTGGTAAAACATGATTAAAACATATGTAAGGGCCTTGTTTGGCAAAACTCTTTAAAATAGCTTTAAAGGCCTTGTTTGGCAAAACTAATTTAAAACCCTTTTATTTTATTTTAATAACTCCTTTAACACATAGTTTCCAATGTCACACTTTATTTAATTAAATCCTAACATTCTAATTTAATAAAATACAAGCTAACATTCATTAATTAAAATTGCCATAGAATACTAAATTGCTACAGAATTATAATTACTCACTAATCATAATCTCATGTAACAATTACCACATAATAATCATCTAATTTAATTATCTCAATTAAATTAGAACTATACCACAAAATTATTACACATCCATTTAATTAATATGTTGCACTTAATTAAATTACTCCACAACATAATCACATAAATTATTTATTCAACTCAATAAATAAATCAATTGAAATATTTATTTAATTCAATAAATATTTACAATTAAATATACAAAATCTCATTCGTTACAGTTGTAAGAACCCGAATTTTCAGATATTATTAATTAAGGATTTAATAAATAAAATTCTTAAGGTATGAGATGGATTCGAATAAGAATATATATGTGTGATACGAGGTATGTAGTATTGTGTTACATAGGGTAATATGAACTATGTAATATGTGATTTTGTGATTTATAAATATATTATTAATATATATTTATTATTTATTATAGAGATGAATTAGCAAGAAGATGGATAAGATTTATCTATTCGGTATTAAATAATTTATATAATTATTTATCATAGTAAGATTGGTGACATTAAATATATTTGATAATCACCATCTTCTGAGTATATGTATGTTGTTGAAGAGAGAGAGAATAGAACCAATATATCTTTAGATAAACATTGGTTAGTGAATTACTAGTTGATTTAATATACCACGAGAAGTGAACATTAACGGAATATACATATGTGTTATATATATATATCTTGAATTATGTGGAAGGAATTAGATATATATATATGAGAACCTTATAGGGGAATAGAGTTTGAACTTATAATTTAAACTTTGAATCATTTGAAGGAGGTAATAAAATATGTTGGTTAACCGATGTAGCAAGATAGCACATTAAAAAGCATGTTCAAGTATTTAAGAATTGAGATTATGGTTCTGCTATAGCAGAACTTGTCTGCCTATGAACTTGAGGTGGCGCAGCTGCGCCACTTCCAAGCTTATGACCAGCGCAGCTGCGCCGGTCTGTAGAAAATTCTGAGAGTTGTGTAATCTGAACTTGGGAATATGTATATTAGTAATTAAAATGTGGGTCATGAATGGGTTAAGTTAGCAAAGCATGATTTGAATGAGAAATTAATTAACTCGGAATAAATATTGGTTAATTAAGTGATATTATGGAATATTATATTATAAAACCTTGTGTGGCAGTGGTGAGATAGTAATTTGAATAAATAAGTTAATTCACTCAAATAAAATGGTGAATTAAGGATTATGTGTTGTATAAAGAAAAAGAAAGAGATATGATTTTCCTAATAAAGGGTATTAAAATAATTTCTAATATTGAATTATTTTAATAAAAGGAGGAAATGTTATTTTTGAATAATAATATTACCTTATATGTTTTTGTATGAGGTGTGTTTGATTAATATGGTAAATATATTAAAACGTATTTGCTATATGTAATTAAATTGATGGAAACGATTTATTATAATAGAAAATAAACTTATTATCTATTTTCTATATATAATATATGTACATGTGTCGTACATATAGTTATTTGATATTATATTAAAAATAATATCATGAGACAATAAGTAAATTATTTTCTAATGACGAATGTGCTTATTTGGAGAAAACATAATATTTATGTTATGGCAAAATACATAATTTCTAATGTATTTTTCAAGGGAGTTTAATTAATGAAAGGAAACTAAGTTATTTTAATATATTAAATAACTTAAGTTATTATTTGATCGTGAATATTATTATTGGAATAATTAATAAAGTATATATTAATTATTATAAGCGTAAAGGTTATACTTATTATAAGTATAATTAATTGAAGTAGTTTAGCATTTTAATAGCTTGAGTTATTATATTTCCGTAAAGGTTATATATAATATTTGAATATTCGATTTGTAAAATATTTATATGTGGACCTTGGATTTAATAGTTCTAATTTAATTGAACAGGTTATAAGTAGTAATGTGGTGAGAAATGAGTAAGTGATGAGAATAATGATAAGCTTAAGATTGAGCTTGTGAGAGATGCCTGGTGTGGCACAATAATAGATTCATTAATGAATTGACTAATTTAATGATGGAGGAATTATTAATTAAACAATTAATCTAAATTAATTGTTAATTGTTATTATGATAATATGTTAAATTATTATGGCTAGTGATAGTATAATAATAAGGAAATCGATTATAAGTATAATTGGATTTGTGATGAGATAAATTGTCTTCTAATATTAATTATTGTTATGAACAATATACTATTATCAAGTAATTATTTGATAATATGATAATTAATGAGTAAATGATTTATAAATATAAAAAGATTTATATTTATTTAACGTGATAATAAATCATATAAAGTGTTAATCAATTAGCGTGGGAATTATAATTCCATGGATTAATGAGAAATGGATTAATTAATATTATTATTAATTAATTGATAAGATAAGTAATTTATTAATTTCTATGTGCAACCATGCGATATTAAAGTATAACGTATGATAGTTAAATATATGTTATACGAAGTATAAAGTGCAATGCGACTATGCTATATATGAATATAAACTATATAGTAAAGTTTATTGAGTTGTAAGAGATACATGAAATGTGGGTGTGACAATGTGTATATTAAGTATACAATAAAATAATATATCATAGATATATTGTAAACAATTATTGAATTAATGAAATTTAATAATAAAGGAGACAATACACTGTGATGATACCCGATAGAATTATATCCGGTAAGATGAAATGTACATGAATTTATATGTGCAAGTTAAAATTTAATACATGATAGTTTTATTGAGACTACATTGTGACACATTAATTTATAACTTAAGTTATATGAAATGAATGTGTACAACTTAAATGTATATGTAATGTGTATATATAAACCAAGTGTTGTATTACATGTTCCAAGTTGCTGAGATTTATTTGGTTACCCCAATATTAGAGTTACTCCTCTTCTTCTCCTTCACGTGAACACCACATGGCTACTCTCTATAGCCTCAAACTCAGCAAACTTAGGCTAGCAATGATCATGGGGGGAGTGGAGATCATGATGAGATTTACCAACTCTCACCTACCATTCCTTAACCATTATACAATCTTGCTATACATTGGTTTGATTTGGGAGATTTTGCATTTGTCTGGGTATTGATTTGGTTATAAATATGAAGCTCTCCTTCTTCATGTTTTCATTGCTGAGATTTTTGCTTAAGTGATATTGAGAGCATATTAAAGTAAGAATGCATTAGTAATATAGCAACATTTTGAGTTGAAGATTTCAGCAAGCTTGATACACATTAGCAGAGGTATAACACCTCATGTTCTTCAATTCATGTTTTCTGCAATTTCTAAGATTTCTAATTTCTTGATTCTTGAATTAAGCATAAATTTATTGATAACTTGATTGGAGTATGATTATTAGTTGCTATGCTAGCTTATAATCATGATAGAACTGTAATGTAGTAGCTTAGAATGATAATCTTTGCGAAATTCTGAGTTTGGCTTGAGGTACTGCCGAAGCAGAAGCTGCTCTGTTTCTGGCCGACCAACTGCGCAGCTGCGCCAGTTTTGTACTGGCCAGCAGCGCAGCTGCGCCGGTACCAGACTTGAGTTGGGCAAGGCCCTGCGCAGCTGCGCCAGTTTTGAACTGGGGCTCTGCGCAGCTGCGCCGGGACCAGTTTCTGGGTTTTGTTTTCTGTTGCAGGTTCTGTTATATGCTAGCATAAGTTATATAATTAGAACAAGCATGTGGACATAGATAACATACATATATGATTACCTTGATATGAAATGAGCATGTGTAACGATATTAGTACACACGATTGAAGAAAAACTTATAGTTTTGAAATGAAACTTATAGTTTCGATTGTGAACTTGGACACATATGTAATATGTATATAATCTGATATTTTAAACATGATAGTATGGTTTATATTGACATGAAATGCATGCTTAAAGTATTAACCGTACACTAGTATTAGAAGTTAAGATAATTTTCGAAATGATAAACTTAAGACTTTCGAAAACGAACTTAACCAAGACTAATGTCTTTTAGATTCTGACCATTTGAGAATATTTATGTGGTTTAAATATGAGTTTCTAGTGTATATGAAATACATATAGATGCCATGCATGTATTATGATTCCTTGTTGACTTAGTGTGATTTCCAATGAAAAGCTAAGGACATCAATTACCATATGAATTATGTTGTGATCATGCAAGCATATGCATTAGGATGTCATTATGCCTATAGACATGTTGACATGAGCATCATTTGATGGAGCATGGATATCACCTATGCCAACGTATTCAAGAAATAAAATTCTAAAGCATAAACTATGTGATTAACATATACATGTGTGATGAACGCACGAGCATGTATACTTAGTATTGTTTAGCCTCGTGGTGTGTTGATATGACTTTAGTAATGGACCATTAGTAACGTGGGCTTGATTTATTTAAAGTTTATCGGCATATGGCCTTAATTGGATTAGGATGAGCATCCTAGGTTTCGAACTTGAAATTATAACCATAGAGCATACGTATTGATTAATATCAGTAACTTGAATGATATTGATTGAACTCGGGTTGTCCAAGCAGCATGAAATGTCATTTCTGGTTTGACCAGTGAGTGGCGCAGCTGCGCCACTCTTAAGGCCAATACCTGCGCAGCTGCGCCATCCTGTTTTCAGGATTTATGCAGTCTGTTTGTTCTTGATTTTGTAGTAGACTTGTATTATTACTTAAACTGCAAATCATGGTCTGACCCCTACTGGTTTATGACTATATGATGAACATAGTAGCCTTGCATGACTAGTTAAGTATGACAAGGGTTTTGAAAAGTGAAACAAGGTTCTAAGAAACAAGTTAGACAACAATGTAACCTTTATTATTACATTGAGAATGTATGGAAGTGTATAACTGATGGGTGTGATCTCTATGATTAATATAACTGTGTAGGATTACACAAAGTGCAGAGATTCTTAAGCAGTTAAGTCGTAGTTGTTAAACTACGAATCAAGCAAGTCTTTCAGTTCCTATTTGATATATGAATTCAATAACTGTTAGTTGAATTATATTATGCTGTGATAATGTGAACTTATATATGAACTGTATATGAGATATAAATGAGATTGAAAGTTGATCTTTGATGATATACTTGTTATGTGAAAATTAACATGCGTAGTAAATATAAATTATTTATAAATGCATGAACTGAGTATAATGTTGTATGCTATGTGATGCATGAAAACTGTTAGAATTGCTGAGCTGTCAAGCTCACTCTTGCAAATAACCACTTTTGCAGGTTAAGGACTTACGATAAAGACTTCGTGCTTCTTGATTGATAAAGATAAATAGTATCACAATGGAGAATACTGATTAGATTATTACTCGAACCATGTCTAGGTTCTAGTAGTTGTACTTGATATTTGTTTACGAGGTTTAATGCTTGTCGTACTATAAAGATGTATTAGATAATACATAGAGGATATCGAGTTGAGTTGTAAACCTTCATACGGTAGTTCTAATAGAATGAATCATAGTATAGTTGATTCAAGGATTGTATTTGATTCAAAGTTATGAAATCAATAAAAAGATTTTATTCAAAGGATATTGAAAAGTTTAAATTATTCCGCATTTTAGTAACATCGAATATGATGTATAGACGAGATCTTGGATATAAATAGAAATTATATTCTAAATTATAATAAAGCAAGTTATATTCTTTTAGTAATGAATAAAAGATGTAATAGTTTGGCGATAGTAGTATCGTGACTGCACCGAATCAGAGGTTTCGAAGGAACGTGGATTTGGGGGCGTCACAACAGTGACGGTACTTCCCGGGGTTATCACCGGGGTTTGATTTGATCTGTCGTGTTGTCGTCGGGGTTTGACTTGATAGCCCAGTGTTGTCGCAGGGGTTGACTTTGATCTCCCGGTGTTGTTGTCGGGGTTTGATTTGATCTCCTGGTGTTGTCGTTGGGGTTTGATTTGATCTCCCGGTGTTGTCGTCGGGATTTGATTTGATCTCCCGGTGTTAGATCCGAGGTTTGATTTGATCTCCCGGTGTTATCGTTGGGGTTAACTTTGATCTCCTGGTGTTGTTGTCGGGGTTTGATTTGATCTCCCGGTGTTGTCATCGGGGTTGACTTTGATCTCCCGGTGTTGTTGTCGAGGTTACTGTATCTCTTAGGGTTATCGTCGGGGTTTGACTTGATATCCCGGTGTTGTTGCCAGGGTTTGATTTGATCTCCCGGTGTTGTCGCCAGGGTTTGATTTAATCTCCCGGTGTTGTCGTCGGGGTTTGACTTGATATTCTGGTGTTGTCGTCGAGGTTTGATTTGAACTTTCAGGGTTGTCTCTGGAAGGTAAAATACGGTTTTGCCCTCCTGCAGGGTTAGTAACAGGAATGCAAAATTTCAAGTGTCTACAGATGCCCCTCTTTATCATGTTTATACAATGCAATGGAATGAACAGGATAAAGACTGCTAGACATTGGAAATATGACACATGCAAATGTAATACAATGCACGATATGCCATGTTATGAATGTTATATGCTCTTGTGGTGTTAGACGCCAGGGTATTCTATCACTTACTATTCCCGCCACTCCTGTTGGGGATGACGTTGTCCATGATGGCTTTGAAAGTAGTATGCATACAAGCCAATCATGTATGATGATAAAGTATATACTTTGGAAACGATCTTATTTATTTATTAATAAAAGTATTCATTTATTAAAGGCATTTAATTATCTACATGATGCTGCTTTTATAATATATAAATAACCCATAATTTTAAATAATGCTTTTAGAATTATGATGTTGATCATGCTAATGAGATCTAAATTCTTAGAAAGCTTAAAACTAAAATAGTTCCCAATCGTTGAATTACTAAAAAGGGAATTAGTAAATCCGGATATATTGGTACATATGTTGCTTGCTCATTGGATGAGGATGATTGATCTCATGATCATTTGTGTGGAGACACTAAAGTAAGTATGTAGGTGCTTATTGGAGAATAAGTACACCTAACGTGACTCGCTAAGGAATACCTAATGGAGTTTTACTTGTCGGTCAATAGGAATTCTTAATATGATAGTAGCACAAGTGATCCTCGGACTTGAGATCATCATAGTATCTTGTGTGTAATGAATTATACTTTGACTTATTCCTTAAGACCCTTAGGGTATATCAAAGGGTATGCTTGGGTGTAATAAGTTACATATGGAGATAATGAATGATCAATAAAAAAATCTACCACTTCTAGTAAAAGAAAAGATATGTCCTATGTGATTCGTTAAATGACAACCCAGTAGTCCTTGGCCAAGGCAGAATGAAATTAGAAAGGAGTTTCTAATTTGTATTATTTGGAGTTGTGCATTTTCTGATCGAAATACATATAATTAAATAAAATAAGACTTGATAGTAATTCTATGTCTTATATTTAATTGGGACATTGTATGGTTGAATGATTAAATTATACGGTAACTATTTACTCACAGGTTCTTTTATGATTAATGTTGAAATCTATATTATCTAGAAAGTCGTTGATCGCTAGGGAGGCTTATCCCTATTGTAGAATAAATATTATTTATTTAAATAGATTATTAGTTTAATTTATTTATTTAAATAAGATTAAAATTTTTCTAATTAATTTATTCACAACTGGTTTAATATGGAGAACCTAAAGGGTCACACCATAAAAGGAAGAATAATTATTTAAGAAGGTAATGGCATAATCGTAATAATGTATTAAGTGTAATTAATTTAATCTATGGTGATAGAATAAATTAAATAGCTTAATGTTTATTATTTAATATTTTGAAAATATTAAATATAAATTAATAAGAGGTGTCTTATTAATATTATTACAATTATTATTATTTTAATTTCTAAATGAGTTTAGAAATTAATTTAATATTGGTACTCTCATTTATTCCTAATAAGATTAGGAAGCAAATTAATTAAAAGAGTTTAATTAATTATTCCCAATTTGTTGGGAAGCCTAATTAATTAAAGGAGTTTAATTAATTAAATGAAACCCTATTTCTGATTAGAAGGGTTGACCAATATCTATATAAGAGGAGTCTTATGTTAGATATCAGTTGATACAATTTCAATTGTTGGAGAGTACTCCTTTTTTATAGAGAATAGAAAATTAGGGTTTAGCCAACCACCCTCCTTCTTGAACAATTCCTCTTCCTTGGTGGATCACCTCTAGAGGCCAAACACTTGGGTGGCTAACGTTGATCAAAGGAAAGAATCAATCTCGGATATTCAAGGAGATCACGAAGAATAAGGAGTAGAACTCGTACCTGTGGAAGCTTAGTTCTATAAGGGTATGAATCTAATCTTCTTATATTTCGTTTTAATTAATAATTGTGCATAAAGGATGATCCGAAGTAATTGGTTTGTAGAAAATTTTTAAACTCTGATATACCATGCTTCCGCTATTTTGTGCAATTTGATTGTGTCACGATTTCATATAAACCTAACAGCTTTTACTCAACTTTTTTTATGCCTACTCGAACGGTAGTTTGCAAAGTTTGACCATCACTGAACCTTCTCGATGCCTACTCGAATGGTAGTTTACAACGGTCGATTGAACCACCGAACCTTCTCGGTGCTCCAGCTAGGGATTTGTATAACAAATTCCATCATCTGTCCTCTTCGGGGAAAAAATTCTCCACAGTTCTCATCATCAGATCTCTCCCGATGCTACACTGGAGTTGTCGCCAATGGTTGACAATGTCAAATCTTCTAGATCTCGATGTTGCAGTTCTCGACAGATTCCATCACCGGCTCGTTCCCAATGTAACGCTGGAGTTGTCGCCTACGGTTTACAATATCAGTTACTCTGACATTCGTTGAAGCAATTATCAACGGCTTTCATCACTGGCTCGTTCCCGATGCCACGTTGGAGTTGTCGCCGACGGTTTGTAATGTCAGATACTCTGACCTTCATTGAAGTAGTTATCAACGGCTTTCATCCCCGGCTCATTCCCGATGGCACGCTGGAGTTGTTGCCAACGGTTTGCAATGTCAGATGCACTAACCTTCGTTGAAGCATTTATCAACGGCTTTCATCACCGGCTCGTTCCCGATGCCACACTGGAGTTGTCGCCAACGGTTTGCAATTTCAGACCTATATGATCTCGATGTGGGGGTATCTTTCTGATAGGTCATGCCCTTGAACTAATCTGAATATTTTAACGCATTCAAAACCCACTATTCACAATACCGGACCTTCCCGATGCTCTGACGGAGGCAGTTTTTAGCAATTTTCATCATCGGCATGCCAGATACCACATCAGGGTTTCTACCTATGGCTTACATGCATTTTCTTCTTTCGTCAGGAGCTTGACGCTTAGAATCAGGGTTTCAAGCCATTTTACTCAATCGCGTAGTAGTTTTTCCCCTGATTTGACTTTTCAGCTTCTGTAAACTCCGCTTTAACTTTAATTGGACCGAAAAAGAGGGGGTGAGACCCAATCTAGGGTACCGCAGGTCCACCTATGGCAACCGCAGGTAGGGTTTCTACTACCTTCGAGTATAACTTGACCCCTCGTGGCTTTCACAAGTCATTTTCAAGTTTGAACTACAAAAAAATCTGAATCTTCTTCTTCAGATTTACTGAGTTCGGGATGCTTTTTTCAAATTCTGTCACCGTACAATCGTTATGCACATCTCTGGTAACATTTACATCCTTTCTTTTCAAGTTTTGACCGTTAAAATGTTAGATTTCATACAGAATGCTTTTAAACACAATATAGTGAATATGCATACTTATATGACTTGATAAAAAATTTTAGACTTAGTAAATATGCATGTTTTGCTAAACTAAATTTTTTGAAGTGAAAAAAATTAATTTCTGAGACAGTCATTTGGCGCCCTTTTTGGCCAGTCTACTCATCCTATTCGAGGACAAATGAGCCTGGATTTTTAACTAAAAATACATATGGTAATTTTTCTGTCATAGGGAGTTTGATTTTGATATATTTTTTATATATATGAATTGTTCATGATTTTGGGTAGGAGTGCTATTGAATGGCCACCTAGTCATGCCTATGTGTATGCGAATAGTCCATTTTACAAAGGAGACTCTGGCAAAAAAATTTTAAAAGCCTGAGCATTTAATGAACATACAATTTTACCTCTACTGGGGATGTATGTTAACTAATGCATGCTTTAGGACTTAGAATATGCATGAAGTAATGATTTTAATAAGCCGAAAGTTCAAGGCTTACCTCACCCTTTCTAAGGTGATTTGGAGACTTTGTCCAGGTTATGGAGCCAGATAGACCAGGCAGTGCTAGCAAGGTTACTGCAGGTGTGAGGCAAAGGAGAACTTTTAATGTTCCCCAGTCTCGTCCAGCCAGGCCACCTCACCGTTTGGCTGAGTCTGTGATTCGTCCGACCCAGGCTGAGAGGCCGAATGATGTGGATGACGAGGATGTCCTATTTGTGGATCGTGTTCCAGCTCATGCTCTGCTTAGGGAGCTTCCAGCCATCGTTGTGACTATTCCGGAGCTTTTGGGCGATTTGAGACGCCATCCCTTGATATACCTTCATGCCACTGAGGTGATTTAAGTTTTCATTCTGGACTTTTCTTTCTTTTACCATTTCAGGACACAGTTTTAATCTGGACTTGTAATTTGATGCAAGTTCCCGACTTTATGCAGCCCAGGGGGAACTGGTTTAGCGTCCATTCTTTGTATCATACTCTGCATCCGGAGTATCAGGCCATCGTCAACACTTGGGGTTTCGAGGCCTTCTTTTCTATTCCTCATTATCGTTGCCCTAAGGTTATCTACGGGCATTATCTGCGCGCTGGTTCCACCAGACCTCGTCTCTCCATCTGTTGGACTGTGAGGTGATGATGACACCGATGGACTGGCAGTTCATCACAGGGATAGAATTTACAGGGGTGTCAGTGTCTGTGGTGGCTGACATTTCATCTGTTGTCGTTCGATCCCTTCTGGGAGTTCCTGCGATGGCAATCAAGGGTCAGACTATCCGTTCTGGTCCCTTGAGTGTTGATTCCCAGAGCGGGGCTTTGACTGATCCTCTGCTTGATGATCAGAAGGTTAGAGATTGCATTCTTTGGCGACTGTTCTTAGTGATCATCAGGGGTTATGTCATTGTAGACAACTCCTCGATGATCTCTTTTGCTCTGGTTAGCGCTACTCGGTATATGGAGCGCATCAGGGATTTTGATTGGGGCACCTACACCTTCGCCTATTTTCTTAGTGGGATGCGCCTACGCTCTGAGGGCGTAACGGAGGCTTGGCTGGGTTTTTATCCCTTTCTGCTGGTGAGTAATTTCCCTTTCACCTTTTCAATATCCCTCATTTGTGTTTGTCAATCTTTATCACTGAGGACATTTGATCTTTTGCACTGCCAATTTTGGGCATATAAGAGGCTCCCTTGCCTACGCCCTGCCACTACTTTGGGCTTGGAAACGTATCCACTGGGATGGTGTCGGCGCCATTCCACTTTGACGGAGGTCCCTGTAGCAGAGGGGTTCACCCATTCTCGCTTGCAGCTAGAGTTGTTGACTGCCGACTCTATCACGTGGGTTCCTTACACCCCGTACTATCTGACAGTCGGGTTTGAGGATGGCTTTTTGACCGGACTAGAGTTTACATTGGCCACTCGTCTGATTATCTTTTTAACCGAGGGAGGCTGGGAGCTCTATTTGGGAGAGCGCGCTATCAAGAGCGTTATGGTAGAGATCCGTGTTCTCTTTGTTCCTCCTACTTGGCATCATTGGCCCTTAGCTCAGCCAATCACTATCCGTGTTCTCTTTGTTCCTCGGAGTATTCCTTCTTCATCGATTATTGCTTCTGGAACCGCACCTTTTTGCACCTTCTTCTTCATCTTCATCAGCTCCGGATCCGTAGCTTGAACAGCTTTAACTTTATCAATCAAAGCTGGTTCTACGCGTATCCTTGACATCATCGCACTTGTTCCCGCATATGATCTTCTACTCAACGCGTCAGCTACCACATTCGCTTTTTCGGGATAGTATTGGATGATATGATCGTAATCTTTCAACAGCTCAAGCCAACGTCATTGCCGCATGTTGAGTTCCTTCTGAGTGAAAAAATATTTAAGGCTCGTATGATCCGTATAAATCTCCACTTTCTCCCCATACAGGTAGTGTCTCCAGATCTTCAACGCGAAAACGAGTGCTGCCAACTCTAGATCATGAGTAGGATAATTTCTCTCATACTCCTTGAGTTGTCGCGAGGCATAGACTATGACTTTCCCATGTTACATGAGAACACATCCTAACCCTTTGCCCGAAGCATCGCTGTAGATAACAAATCCATCTGAACCAGATGGTATTGTCAGAACAGGTGCCGAGATAAGTATCCTCTTGAGCTCTTGGAAGCTCTTCTCGTATTCCTCGCTCCAAACAAATTTTGTATCTTTCCGAGTCAACTGAGTTAATGGAGTAGCGATTCTAGAAAATCCCTCTATGAACCTCCAATAATAACTAGCTAAGCCCAGAAAGCTACGCACTTCGGTCGCCGACTTTGGTTGCTCCCAACTTTGTATTGCTTCAATCTTCGTCGGGTCAACAGATACTCCATGTTTCGATACCACGTGCCCAAGGAATGCTACTTTCTCAAGCCAGAGCTCGCATTTCTTCAACTTAGCATATAACTTGTTTTCACGAAGTCTTTGAAGTATCAGCTTCAAGTGGTGCTCATGATCTTCACGGCTTTTGGAATAGATGAGGATGTCATCAATAAAGACAACCACGAATTGATCCAAATATTCCTTGAATACATGGTTCATCATATCCATGAAAGCAGCAGGAGCATTAGTCAATCCAAAAGACATGACTAAGAACTCATAATTTTCGTACCGAGTTCTAAAGGCAGTCTTCGAAATATCCTCAGTTTTAATCTTCAGTTGATGATATCCAGAACGAAGATTGATCTTTGAAAAGAATCGTGCTCCTTGCAATTGGTCGAACATGTCATCAATACGAGGTAGCAGATACCTATTCTTAATGGTGACATGGTTCAACTCCCGATAGTCAATACAAAGTCGCATACTCCCGTCTTTCTTCTTTACGAATAAAATAGGAGCACCCCAAGGAGACGTACTAGGACGAATGAAACCGAAGTCTAACAACTTCTGCAGTTGGACCTTTAACTCCTGAAGTTCAATAGGAGCCATTCGATATGGAGTTTTAGAAATGGGTTTTGTACCGGGCTCAAGGTCAATAAAGAATTCAACTTCACATTCTGGGGGTAGACCGGGAAGTTCTTCGAGAAATACATCAGGAAACTCATTAACAACAGAAATATTATTCAAATCTGACGTATTTTGGTTTAGATCAGTGATATGAGCTAAGAAAGCTTGACATCCGTTAGCTTTGTGACTTAAAATTACGTTGACTGATTTCAGTGATTTGGTTGTTTGAATTCGCACAACAGTTTGGTTTGGAATATAAAAACTAACAACCTTACGAAAATATTCAATTTTGGCATGGTAAGTGGTTAACCAGTCAATTCCTAAAATCACGTCAAATGCAAGTATTTTCAAAGATATAAGATCAACAGGTAAGGTAAGGGTACCAATCTGAATCAAGCAAGATTTATAAACTATAGATGTAACGAATGTTTCTCCTAACGGAGTTTCAACAGATAAGTCAAAGTCTAACTTCTCAGGTGTAAAATTTAATTGTTGAGCACAAGTAGGTGAAATAAAAGAATTGGCAGCACCGGTATCTAGCAAGGTGTAAACTTCGCAAGAGTTTATGATTAGCTTACCCGTAATCACCTCGTGTGGGTTCCTCGTATTTTGGGCTGTCACGACAAACGCTCTTCCAGGAGCCACCGACTTTGACTTGTCCGAAACCGCCTTTGGAATCGCCACCCCTGCTGGACTTGGTTTCGCTATAGGACAATCTCGAGCTATATGTCCTTTTCCATAGTTATAGCATGCTTTGAATTATTGTGGGCAGTTTGGGCTGATGTGTCCCTCTTTCCCATATTTATAGCATACGACCGGTGGTCGTTCTCCTCCCCTAGAAATAGTTGATGCTGGTGCTGATGTCGACGTCTTCACGTTCTCATTGTTGTACCTTCTCTTCTTGAAATCTCCCCCCAATTCGCTTTTTCGACTATCATGGCCACGATTACCGCCGAAGTGGTTACCGCTTCTGTCATGATACTTTCCTCCCTGCTGGTTGTTATTGTTTCGATGACTGCTGCCACCGGTACGACCTTGATTGTTGTCCCTTGGTTGAACATAATCATTATCTCGTTCTAATAACTGGGCCCTATTCACAACATCTGAATATAAAGAAAATTTGTGAGAAATAAGGTATTGACGTATTTCGGGTTTCAAACCTCTCAGAAACATCCGCGTCATACGTTCCTCATTCTCCACCAAACGAGGTGCAAACCTGGACAACTCTACGAACTTAGCCTCGTACTGGCACACAGTCATGTTATTTTGTTCTAGTCTGATAAACTCTACCTCCTTCATATGTCGAATACTTTCATGAAAGTACTTGTCATTGAACAGTTTCTGGAACGCTTCCTAAGACATCTTGAGTGCGGCAGGCTGGGTACGCTTCACAGACTCACACCAGTAATCTGCCTTTCCACGGAACAGAAAGGTGGTGAATGGAACCTTTTGTTTTTCCATGCATCCCAAGACATCAAATATCTTGGTAATTTGCTTAACCCATGCCTCCGCCTTAATCGGTTCCGGCTTTCCCAAAAACTCTGGTGGTCCCAACTCTTTGAACTGCTTGGCAGTGATAATCCGCGTGTTGTTATTATTTCCACCTGTATTCTGCACACGAGTCTCCCTCGTCTAGTTTTGCATGAACTGCAAAAAATTTGTAATTATTTCCTCGTTCATCGTCTTGTTGGTAGGGTCGTTTACAGGAGGAATATTGCCTTCCTGTTACACGTTCTCTTGGTTGGTGATTAAAGGTGTCTCCACAGTCTCATTCACTTCATTGTTAACATTCTCAGCTGCCATTCTCAAATACTGCCATAAAACAAGGGTTAATTAAACAAATTAACATATCAACCCTATACTCCGACTGACCGATTAAACATCAAATAAGCTTAGGTAGGATACACTAGCGAAGAATTTACTCGTCTCTCCCCTCTTAGTTATATTCCCCGATCTCTGCCAGAGACCATATCCCTAAGCTCTGATACCAACTGAGACGCCCCCAGAATAGGTCCAGTCAACCCAACCCATTCTGAGTGGCCAAACACATGGTACAGAATTCAAATACAATCTTTTATAACACAAGGTCGTGAAAAATACGACCAGACACTGTGAGTGTCAATACAAATATCTAGAAAATATAAACATTCAACTAAGTCCTCATTACAATTATTATCACACTATATAAAAATAGTGAGGACTACTACTGCTCTAACTCGGACCATCACTCTCTCCCCCGACTCGTCCCTGCGACATTCTCATTTTCTGAAGAGGACAATAGATGAAAAGGGTGAGCTCAACTAGCCCAGTAAAGAATATTATGACTAAGATAATAAAGAACAATTTATCATTAGTCTTCAACAAATAAGATAAAATATTATTGACAACAAGTTTTAGATCAATATTCGCAGCAGAAATAGCAATTCATTAGAAGAGTTAAGTAGAGAATGAAGACTACTATCTTCTTTGATTTAAAAGTCCATCATCAATATTTTATCCCTATAACATCAATCAATAAATATCTTGAATCAAATATTCATCTTTGCACTACGGGCCAAAGATATTCATCAGGTAATCATTCATCTTTGCACTACAGGCCAAAGATATTCATCAAATAATCATCCATCTTTGCACTACAGGCCAAAGATATTCTTTTGTATCACCATTTAAGACTGAAGATGATGAAAAATATTTTTTAAAAAAAACGAATCTAGTGAGATAAAGGACAAAATTAGGGATTCGTAATTTAGTTTATCCAAGTTCAAGAATACTCCATAATAATTAATTGTGGAGCAAAATTTAAAAATAAAGATCAAAACTTGGATCCAATCAAAGATAGGAACCTTAACAAGCAACTTGGACAAATAGAAGAAAATTTAATTTTTCTGTGAATAGTGCCGTATACGTGAATAGTGCCGTATACGTGAATAGTAACTCCGACAGAAAAAGTAAGAATTTCATAATAAAATCCATGACAATATTTTGGTATAATGATATTGAAAAGAATAATATCGTTTACGAAAGAAAATAACATCCCTTAACTCAAAAGAACAGTACTTCGAACTGGAATATCGGATATAATACTGGAGGAAACTTGCACTGAATAGTAACACTCAAAGTATCTAAAGACTCACAAAAAATACGCTCGATATTATAGAGAGAGAAAACTTCTGATTCTGGTGTGATTTTCAATTCTAACCTAAGCACCCTATTTATAAGAAAATACCAGAACACCAAAGCTGACTTACCTGCTACCGGTGGCTTCAACCCTCTGAAATTCCAACGCACACCAGTTTAGAATTCAGAATTTTTCCACCAAAAACAAAAGTGGGGCCCACCCATATTTTTAATAAATAAAACATTTATTTTTGCAACTTCAATAATTTATAATAAATAGCCCTTTTATCAGAAAAATACGAATTCTATGTCATTTCCATAGAAAATTTAATTCTCTACAACTTTGTAGAAGAAAGTTTTTCCAAATTCCAAACGAAAAGTGACCGAAATCCACATAAGGATGATTTCCACACCAAAATACCGATAAAACATCAACATTAATTTCTCCACATAAAATAAATATTTCCTTATCATATAAATTAATAATTAATTATTCACAAATAATATTACAGAACTGCAATATTGACAACCAGTTCGTTCCCAAGAAAGAGTGGGCCTTCCGATAAGGATTTCTCCTTACTGGCGCGTAATTAAATAACCCCTCATAGACAGAACTTTCTTAGACATTGCCAATAATGCTATCTAATAATATTATTCAAATAATATAATTTATTGATTTGATAATGGGAAATATTGTGCAGTGACAATTATTGAAACAATAATATAAAATATCAACATAGCAATTATTGATATAAAATATCAACATATCAATTATTGAATCAATAAAATATTATGCAATTGTAGTAATTATTGAATCAATAAAATATTATGCAGTTGTAGCAATTATTTAATCAATAATATAAAATATTAAACAGTAATTACTGTAACAATTATTGAGTAAATGCCTTCTTACGTAAGAATCAATAATTAAAATTACTGTGCAATACCGTGTGCTACTGTGCAACATCGCGTACTACTGTATTTTAACCACCGGGTATTTCAACAGTTTAACCATAACAGTTTTACCATTATTTATAAAAAGGTTATTTCTGTCGCTTTCTATATCCGACAGTTATTCCGTTGTGGGGCCCACAAATGGCTACGCCGTCGTATGAATATTCCCCGACAACAAGAATATTCCACGACCAAACGAGTATTCCCCGACAACAATGAATATTTTATAACCACTTGCTTATTTAAAATATTTGCGAATTTTACCCATAACATTTCACATTATCAAATTAACCCCTGACTATTTCAAAATAATATATTGAGGAAATTCAATTTTTTTATTCATAAAAGTTGGGGTCTTACAACCTCCCCTCCTTATGAAATTCGTCCTCGAAATTGGCGTGCGTACCTGGTGTTTCGAAAAGGTGAGGATACCTCGCTTTCATTTCCCATTCCAACTCCCAAGTCATTTCCTCAATAACATGGTTCCTCCACAAAACTTTGACTTGTGGTATAACCTTTGTGCGTAGGACATGCTCCTTCCTATCCAAAATCTTGATAGGTACCTCCTCGTACGTTAAATCTTTGGCTATCTTGTCCGGTTCTAACTCAATAATGTGGCTCAGGTCTTTCACATATTTACATAACACAGATATGTGAAACACGTTATGAACACGAGACATGCTTGGAGGTAATGCGAGTCTATAGGCCACATTTCCTACTCGGTTAAGAATCTCAAATGGACCAATGAATCGTGGATTGAGCTTTCCTCTCTTCCCAAACCTCATAACTCCTTTCCACGGAGCAACACATAACAATACATGGTCCCCAACATTAAATTCCACGTCCTTTCGATGAACATCCACATAACTCTTTTGTCAATTCTGTGCCGTTTGTATACGTTGTCGGATCATTTGGATCTTTTTCATAGTCATACGTACTAACTCTGGTCCAAATAATGTTGCTTCATCCACCTCATCCCAACATATTGGAGAACGATACTTTCTCCCATACAACGCCTCGAATGGAGCCACACCTATACTTGCCTGATAACTGTTATTGTAGGAGAATTCCACCAATGATAGGTACTTATCCCAACTCCCTTTGAAGTCTAGAACACAGAGTCTCAATACATCTTCAAGAGTTTAAATAGTCCATTCCGATTGCCCGTCCGTTTGAGGATGATATGCCGAACTGAATCGTAAGTCCGTGCCCATAGCTTTCTAAAAGCTAATCCAAAATCGTGAAGTAAATCTTGGGTCACAATCCGAAACTATGGATGCTGGCATGCCATGCAACCTCACAATCTCACTCACGTATATACGAGCAAGTCGTTCAAGGGAATAGGTCTCGTATATCGGCAAGAAATGAGCAGACTTGGTTAATCTATCAACAATAACCCAAATCGCATCTATGCCTTGAGAAACCTTGGGAAGACCCGTAACGAAATCCATGGTAATGTGTTCCCACTTCCAATTTGAAATATTCAGTGGTTGCAATGGACCCTTCGGCACTTGATGCTCTGCCTTTACACGTTGACAAGTTAAACATCTCGAAATAAACTCTACGATCTCTCTCTTCATATTGCTCCACCAAAATGTATGTCGAAGATCACGATACATTTTGGTACTCCCATGATGGATTGCAAACGGTGTGTGGTGTGCCTCCATCATGATTCTATACTTCAAATCAGAATCGTTAGGAACACAAAGTCTAGAGTTGACTCAGAGTATTCCTTCTTCATCGATTATTGCTTCTGGAACCGCACCTTTTTGCACCTTTTTCTTCATCTTCATCAGCTCCGAATCCGTAGCTTGAACAGCTTTAACTTTATCAATCAAAGCTGGTTCTACGTGTATCCTTGACATCATCGCACTTGTTCCCGCATATGATCTTCTACTCAACGCGTCAGCTACCACGTTCGCTTTTCATGGATAGTATTGGATGGTATGATCGTAATCTTTCAACAGCTCAAGCCAACGTCATTGCCGCATGTTGAGTTCCTTCTGAGTGAAAAAATATTTAAGGCTCTTATGATCCGTATAAATCTCCACTTTCTCCCCATACAGGTAGTGTCTCCAGATCTTCAACGCGAAAACGAGTGCTGCCAACTCTAGATCATGAGTAGGATAATTTCTCTCATACTCCTTGAGTTGTCGCGAGGCATAGACTATGACTTTCCCATGTTACATGAGAACACATCCTAACCCTTTGCCCGAAGCATCGCTGTAGATAACAAATCCATCTGAACCAGATGGTATTGTCAGAACAGGTGCCGAGATAAGTCTCCTCTTGAGCTCTTGGAAGCTCTTCTCGCATTCCTCGCTCCAAACAAATTTTGTATCTTTTCGAGTCAATTGAGTTAATGGAGTAGCGATTCTAGAAAATCCCACTATGAACCTCCAATAATAACTAGCTAAGCCCAGAAAGCTACGCACTTCGGTCTCCGACTTTGGTTGCTCCCAACTTTGTATTGCTTCAATCTTCGTCGGGTCAACAGATACTCCATGTTTCGATACCACGTGCCCAAGGAATGCATCTTTCTCAAGCCAGAACTCGCATTTCTTCAACTTAGCATATAACTTGTTTTCACGAAGTCTTTGAAGTATCAGCTTCAAGTGGTGCTCATGATCTTCACGGCTTTTGGAATAGATGAGGATGTCATCAATAAAGACAACCATGAATTGATCCAAATATTCCTTGAATACATGGTTCATCATATCCATGAAAGCAGCAGGAGCATTAGTCAATCCAAAAGACATGACTAAGAACTCATAATTTCCGTACCGAGTTCTAAAGGCAGTCTTCGGAATATCCTCAGTTTTAATCTTCAGCTGATGATATCCAGAACGAAGATTGATCTTTGAAAAGAATCGTGCTCCTTGCAATTGGTCGAACATGTCATCAATACGAGGTAGAAGATACCTATTCTTAATGGTGACATGGTTCAACTCCCGATAGTTAATACAAAGTCGCATACTCCTGTCTTTCTTCTTTACGAATAAAACAGGAGCACCCCAAGGAGACGTACTAGGATGAATGAAACCGAAGTCTAACAACTTCTGTAGTTGGACCTTTAACTCCTGAAGTTCAATAGGAGCCATTCGATATGGAGTTTTAGAAATGGGTTTTGTACCGGGCTCAAGGTTAGTAAAGAATTCAACTTCACATTCTGGGGGTAGACCGGGAAGTTCTTCGAGAAATACATCAGGAAACTCATTAACAACAGAAATATTATTCAAATCTGACGTATTTTGGTTTAGATCAGTGATATGAGCTAAGAAAGCTTGACATCCGTTTTTCAATAAACGAATAGCTTTGTGACTTGAAATGACATTGACTGATTTCAGTGATTTGGTTGTTTGAATTCGCACAACAGGTTGGTTAGGAATATAAAAACTAACAACGTTACAAAAATATTCAATTTTGGCATGGTAAGTGGTTAACCAGTCAATTCCTAAAATCACGTCAAATGCAAGTATTTTCAAAGATATAAGATCAACAGGTAAGGTAAGGGTACCAATCAGAATCAAGCAAGATTTATAAACTGTAGATGTAACGAAGGTTTCTCCTAACGGAGTTTTAACAGATAAGTCAAAGTCTAACTTCTCAGGTGTCAAATTTAATCATTGAGCACAAGCAGGTGAAATAAAAGAATTGGTAGGACCGGTATCTAGCAAGGTGTAAACTTCACAAGAGTTTATGATTAGCTTACCCGTAATCACCTCGTGTGGGTTCCTTGTATTTTGGGATGTCACGACAAACGTTCTTCCAGGAGCCACCGACTTTGACTTGTCCGAAACCGCCTTTGGAATCACAACCCCCGCTGGACTTGGTTTCGCTATAGGACAATCTCGAGCTATATGTCCTTTTCCATAGTTATAGCATGCTTTGAATTATTGTGGACAGTTTGGGCTGATGTGTCCCTCTTTCCCATATTTATAGCATACGATCGGTTATTCTTCCCTAGAAATAGTTAATGCTGGTGCTGATGTCGACGTCTTCACGTTCTCATTGTTGTACCTTTTCTTCTTGAAATCTCCCCCCAATTTGCTTTTTCGACTATCATGGCCACGATTACTGCCGAAGTGGTTACCGCTTCTGTCATGATACTTTCCTCCCTGCTGGTTGTCATTGTTTCGATGACTGCTGCCACCGGTACGACCTTGATTGTTGTCCCTTGGTTGAACATAATCATTATCTCGTTCTAATAACTGGACCCTATTCACAACATCTAAATATAAAGAAAATTTGTGAGAAATGAGGTATTGACGTATTTCGGGTTTCAAACCTCTCAGAAACATCCGCGTCATACGTTCCTCATTCTCCACCAAACGAGGTGCAAACCTGGACAACTCTACGAACTTAGCCTCGTACTGGCACACAGTCATGTTATTTTGTTCTAGTCTGATAAACTCTACCTCCTTCATATGTCGAATACTTTCATGAAAGTACTTGTCATTGAACAGTTTCTGGAACGCTTCCTAAGACATCTTGAGTGCGGCAGGCTGGGTACGCTTCACAGACTCACACCAGTAATCTGCCTTTCCACGGAACAGAAAGGTGGTGAATGGAACCTTTTGTTTTTCCATGCATCCCAAGACATCAAATATCTTGGTAATTTGCTTAACCCATGCCTCCGCCTTAATCGGTTCCGGCTTTCCCAAAAACTCTGGTGGTCCCAACTCTTTGAACTGCTTGGCAGTGATAATCCGCGTGTTGTTATTATTTCCACCTGTATTCTGCACACGAGTCTCCCTCGTCTAGTTTTGCATGAACTGCAAAAAATTTGTAATTATTTCCTCGTTCATCGTCTTGTTGGTAGGGTCGTTTACAGGAGGAATATTGCCTTCCTGTTACACGTTCTCTTGGTTGGTGATTAAAGGTGTCTCCACAGTCTCATTCACTTCATTGTTAACATTCTCAGCTGCCATTCTCAAATACTGCCATAAAACAAGGGTTAATTAAACAAATTAACATATCAACCCTATACTCCGACTGACCGATTAAACATCAAATAAGCTTAGGTAGGATACACTAGCGAAGAATTTACTCGTCTCTCCCCTCTTAGTTATATTCCCCGATCTCTGCCAGAGACCATATCCCTAAGCTCTGATACCAACTGAGACGCCCCCAGAATAGGTCCAGTCAACCCAACCCATTCTGAGTGGCCAAACACATGGTACAGAATTCAAATACAATCTTTTATAACACAAGGTCGTGAAAAATACGACCAGACACTGTGAGTGTCAATACAAATATCTAGAAAATATAAACATTCAACTAAGTCCTCATTACAATTATTATCACACTATATAAAAATAGTGAGGACTACTACTGCTCTAACTTGGACCATCACTCTCTCCCCCGACTCGTCCCTGCGACATTCTCATTTTCTGAAGAGGACAATAGATGAAAAGGGTGAGCTCAACTAGCCCAGTAAAGAATATTATGACTAAGATAATAAAGAACAATTTATCATTAGTCTTCAACAAATAAGATAAAATATTATTGACAACAAGTTTTAGATCAATATTCGCAGCAGAAATAGCAATTCATTAGAAGAGTTAAGTAGAGAATGAAGACTACTATCTTCTTTGATTTAAAAGTCCATCATCAATATTTTATCCCTATAACATCAATCAATAAATATCTTGAATCAAATATTCATCTTTGCACTACGGGCCAAAGATATTCATCAGGTAATCATTCATCTTTGCACTACAGGCCAAAGATATTCATCAAATAATCATCCATCTTTGCACTACAGGCCAAAGATATTCTTTTGTATCACCATTTAAGACTGAAGATGATGAAAAATATTTTTTAAAAAAAACGAATCTAGTGAGATAAAGGACAAAATTAGGGATTCGTAATTTAGTTTATCCAAGTTCAAGAATACTCCATAATAATTAATTGTGGAGCAAAATTTAAAAATAAAGATCAAAACTTGGATCCAATCAAAGATAGGAACCTTAACAAGCAACTTGGACAAATAGAAGAAAATTTAATTTTTCTGTGAATAGTGCCGTATACGTGAATAGTGCCGTATACGTGAATAGTAACTCCGACAGAAAAAGTAAGAATTTCATAATAAAATCCATGACAATATTTTGGTATAATGATATTGAAAAGAATAATATCGTTTACGAAAGAAAATAACATCCCTTAACTCAAAAGAACAGTACTTCGAACTGAAATATCGGATATAATACTGGAGGAAACTTGCACTGAATAGTAACACTCAAAGTATCTAAAGACTCACAAAAAATACGCTCGATATTATAGAGAGAGAAAACTTCTGATTCTGGTGTGATTTTCAATTCTAACCTAAGCACCCTATTTATAAGAAAATACCAGAACACCAAAGCTGACTTACCTGCTACCGGTGGCTTCAACCCTCTGAAATTCCAACGCACACCAGTTTAGAATTCAGAATTTTTCCACCAAAAACAAAAGTGGGGCCCACCCATATTTTTAATAAATAAAACATTTATTTTTGTAACTTCAATAATTCATAATAAATAGCCCTTTTATCAGAAAAATACGAATTCTATGTCATTTCCATAGAAAATTTAATTCTCTACAACTTTGTAGAAGAAAGTTTTTCCAAATTCCAAACGAAAAGTGACCGAAATCCACATAAGGATGATTTCCACACCAAAATACCGATAAAACATCAACATTAATTTCTCCACATAAAATAAATATTTCCTTATCATATAAATTAATAATTAATTATTCACAAATAATATTACAGAACTGCAATATTGACAACCAGTTCGTTCCCAAGAAAGAGTGGGCCTTCCGATAAGGATTTCTCCTTACTGGCGCGTAATTAAATAACCCCTCATAGACAGAACTTTCTTAGACATTGCCAATAATGCTATCTAATAATATGATTTATTGATTTGATAATGAAAAATACTGTGCATTAACAATTATTGAAACAATAATATAAAATAACAACGTAGCAATTATTGATATAAAATATCAACATATCAATTATTGAATCAATAAAATATTATGCAATTGTAGCAATTATTGAATCAATAAAATATTATGCAGTTGTAACAATTATTGAATCAATAATATAAAATATTGAACAGTAATTACTATAACAATTATTGAGTAAATGTCTTCTTACGTAAGAATTAATAATTAAAATTATTGTGCAATACCGTGTGCTACTGTGCAACACCGCGTATTATTGTATTATAACCACCGGGTATTTCAACAGTTTAACCGTAATAGTTTTACCATTATTGATAAAAAAGTTATTTCTGTCGCTTTCTATATCTGATAATTATTCCGTTATGGGGCCCACAAATGGCTGCGCCGTCGCACGAATATTCCCCGACAACAAGAATATTCCACGACCAAACGAATATTCTCCGACAACAATGAATATTTTATAACCACTTGCTTATTTAAAATATTTGCGTTATGGGGATCACATGTTTTGGACATTCAAAGCTTATCTTAAATTGTCAGTACTTGCTCAAGGATTTCCAAGAAATCTTACCTTTGCTCAAAAGTTGATCACATACCATGCTTCTCCAAGACATGAGCAACATGTATACTTCATTCCCACATCTTTCAGGCTAAATCATTCTCCTTCACCAAATTTTTATCAGTTTGATGAACTGTCTAGATGGATTGAGGTCATTCTTGACCCAGGAAACCAATTTCCAGTTACAGAGTCTCAACACTCTGTGACTGATGGACCAAATGAACCGCCTTCCTTAATCATAGTGAAGTCTTCTCACCCCATGATCAACTCCACGGTCGTAGAGTGTCATAACACTACTACTAACGATCAAACAGTTCCCTCACCCTCTAAACAAACACACAAAGCCCCCATATCTCAATCAGACATACCATCCTCATCCAATAATAAATTCTTTGATATTCCTCTTGCTATATCCAATTTGTCTGAAGGAAATAAGAAGGATTCAGAAGCTACTCTTGCTCGAATTGAGAAACGTGTTTTTGACCTTCCAACTAAGGACATAATAACCCATCTACTGACAAATGTTGCTAAAGATATTATCAAAGAATTAGAAGGTAATTCTGTAGAGTTGCACCAGATGGTAAATGGGATTAAGGAGATCACTGCCAAGCTTCCAGCTACACTGGGCAAAGACTTCTACAAATGTCTCAGAGAATATCATGGTGAAATTACCAATCTAGTAGCAGCAAGAGACAATGTCTACCTGAAGCAGCTAGCAAGTCACCAGAAGGCCATTATCTCTCTCACAGAATCAAACGCCAAACAAAACCAAGCTATAATTGATAAGCTATTCGAGCTCAACACGACTGTTGGGTAAAATCTAGTTACGCACAACACGCAAGTATACGTGGTCAACAAGTAATAAAGTGAAAGTAGAGTATTGTTCCCACGAGGAAATATTTAATAAAACTTACCAAGTACTAACCCGTAACCAACTTAATCTTATTTAAACAAATAATTTCAAGTTTGTGAATTAACAATATGTAATTAAACTAGTTCTAACTACCCCTAGAATGAAACTAGAATATGAAGACTTGAGACTATAATTTCACCTATTGTTTCATTTAAATCAATACACTTCCCATTAAATCAAATTAATTATCTCAGATTGTTAATCAAGAACACGAAGGTAAAATATGACCATCTCTCGATGTACTATACCTATATCAACTTAAATCCACATATGATAGAACTAAGTAGAACACCCTAATTAACTAATCCACTATATCTCTATGTGAATTACAATTAAAGAGGGTTGAAGCTCAAGTTCTCAATAGATTACCTGTGGTACATAGGTATATCTCTATCCTAGGCACAAATCATGATTTCCATTGCCATGTAAAAGTCACAAACACATTCTATTATTATCAGATCTAAACCCATAATTCATTTCTCAATTTCATATAAATTATCACGGTAATTGATAGCTAGGCAGTTAAGTAATTAAACACAAACCATAATGGACAATCCAATAATAATAAATAAGACTAACACGGAAGCATATCAAAGCAAACTACGCAAAAAGATCCATTATAATTTCAAAATAGAGTTTAGCTCATGATGAAGTCAAAATCCATAATCCACAATTGTTTATACATTGAAAGATAAAGATAGAAGTAAAGAGAAGTTAGGAATTGAGATATGTAAATCTGAATTTCTCTTGGTCCAACTCTGAATCTCCAATGATCTTCAATTACTTCAATCTTCAACTCTAATCTAAACTAGGGTTTTATCTAATCTAGTCTAATATAATTGAATGGAATCAACCTCCTAATCCTTGTGAATACTCCTCCTTTTATATCCTCTTCATGTGTCTTTTAGTCCGCCTTAAAGTCCTTCAAACCATCAGCCCAAACAAGTCCTTTTTAGACTTAACTTCTGAAAACTCTCTTTCTTCTTGACAACTTCGCCCCGGCGAGTTTTTATACTATAGAAATCCGCCCCGGCACATAAACAGTTCCAGAAGTTACAAAAATGCCATTATGCTCCATTTTTCATATTTTGACCCTCCGAAGCCGTTTCCTACAACACAAACACAAAAATAAGTGAAATGACACTAAAAATACTTGAAGTTAACAAAGAATTAAGCCTAAATGGTATCCAATTCGTAGGTATAAAACCCACTCATTAAATACCCCCAAACTCAGGACTTTGCTTGTCCTCAAGAAAAAATACAAAAGAAATAAAAATAAACAAACTAACCTAACCACATGAATGTATATGCATGATCTACTGCCTAATATGCCTATGAATCCAGCAACAAATCAGTATGATGTCTAGCAACAGGCCTCAAAGATACCACTACGATACTCAAATAGTATATTCAATCAAGTCAAAGTCTATAACTCAACCAATTTAATTAATCTGTAAATATGATAATTTTGGTTAAAACTAAGCAATTACCAAGTTCAGGGGTCCCTATTGAGGCTTATTCCTATTTTTATTTATTTACGAGTGCGTTTTACGCTTCATCCCGCATTTTTACTTGACTGTGCAATGTCTGACTCTCTTAGGCTTTTCAATGTTACCCATTTAGCGAACTTTCGACCAACGACTCCCAAACCAGCTGGTCTTAAGGCACTGGGTATAAAGAGATCCCCCAAGCCTTACTTGTTCGAGTACCAAAGGCTATAGAATCAAACTAGTCAATGTGTTTATTCATATTTTTTTTCTAGATTTTCTATTTTTTTCCTTTTTCATCATTTTTAAAACAAAAATTCATACAAATACCCCATAGATTCTTCCAAACTCAAGTTTTTACCTATTTTAACCTTTACTACCAAGTCATATATCTCATTAAATTTTAACTAAGATTTTCCCTCACAAATAAATTATGAAACCCTTAAACCAAGTTGATTAAAGTAGTTAAAACTTAAGTGCTAACCAGTTACATAGGTTTCAGACAGGCTTAGATTATCATCATGATTAAAATTAAAACTCATCATCAATTATCACACTGTTCAAGTTAACATGCAAAACCAATCTTATCATAGGCCGAACCAAATTCATCCCAATCTATTTCCTAGATTCATGCAACATTCTATATGCAAACACTCAATGTAAAAGAAAATATTTTTGTGATTTTTTAAACTTTTACTTTTTTTTAGTGAAATATGCCTACAATATGCAAACATAACTAACCAATGCAATGTATGTGAACTAAACAATTATGTAATACAATATGATCCACCCCCAAATTCAAAGTGAACAATGTCCTCATTGTTTAAATAGAAAGAATTAAAACTAAAAACTTCCCTGAATGGTCAAGCGTCGGGCTCAACCTCCTCCGCATCGATGTCTAGTGGTGGATAAATCGATAACGACTAATGCTCAATAGAATAGAAGCGGCATGACAAATATGTACAATTTGTGGAGTGGATGGAGAAATTCTTGCCCAATATACCCATTTTCAAGAGTCCGCACAATTACTTGGACAACCATTTCGAGAATGTGAGCATGTTGTATGTATGTAGTTATGTGAATTTGAGTGGAGGTGTGTATGGTGTGGAGCTTAATGAATTAGGTTGAGAGTGATGATTGCCAAGAGAATGGATAAGAGTGGGTTGGAGCCCTAATCTGACTAGATTGCAAACTAACCCCCAAAATTGGAATGTTAGAACCTTTGAATCTGTGTGGAAGGTGGGTATTTACTTGAATCAATTCGTATGAGATGAAGAATGAAGTGTAGTCGGTGGTTTAGAGAGTAAGTTAGAAGTTGGAGTGAAGATAAGTGATGTTTGATCAAAGTGAAACGTCAACTGGGATTTGTCAACTTCGCCGGGGCGGAGTAAATATGAACTAAAAAGTTAGCTGGGGCACACTTTGGCAGAGAGGTGGGCGTTGGGGCGCAATTGAAATCCGTTAGGGTGGCTTTTGGCGGAGGAGAATCCGTCGGGGCACAGTTTCTATGCATGAAATTTCTGTCGGGGCGAGTATAGCTCTGTTCTGAAAATTTTTCCCTCGATTTCTGTGCAATCCCAATACTTAGCTTCCATTTCCATGTTATATTGCCTACCCATTGAACCTCCAAAGCCTGCAATGATGAGAGACAACATAGATTAGAGTAAACACTTTGGATCATGAGTATGAAAACTTATAAAGTAAATAAATCCTACAAATTGAAATTTTGAGGATTTGACAAATGGACACTCTGCAATTAAACTCATAAGTGCTTGGCTTCCAGGGGGCGCTACCCCCTTGCAACCCCCGCTAGCTCACCGGCGAGCTGGGCAGGCGCTCACTCACCAGGGAGTGAAACCCCCGATTGGGTAGTCGTAGTGTCCATTAGTCGAACCCGCCAAATATAACAACTTATTTCCTATCGACTAACTAACTAACTAACAGTAAAGTAATTAATATAAAAATTCCTGGGTTGCCTCCCAGTTAGCGCTTGATTTATAGTCTTTTAGCCTGACTTTGTCTTGTCAACACTATCCAATTCCTCTTCGCCCTCCATCCATTAGTAGCAATGTATTATTTGGGAGGTTTCCATCAGTAACGGCTATTAGATCAAGATCACCTAGCTTGCTCTTTTTATATAGGTTTCCAATTAAGAATGTCCAATAGCTAGGTGCTTCCCCTATTGTGTCTGTGATCAGATTGGGGCATTGGACACAATGGGCTCTTCTTATATCTTCTCTTTTTCATCCCACCATGACTCCAATGGTGTACTAGCTCTCATGTCATAAAGAGCCTTGCCGACGATATGACTACCAAGTGGGCACGATTTTGCATAACTTACTAGATCCTTGATCTTTGGTGGAGAATGCACTTGGGGAACTAACAGAATCGGTTCGTCTTCTTTGGAATTCACAGTTAGATCTTAGCTGACCTCATTTTCCTTATCCCCACTTGTTTCCTCTCTTTCGATATCTTGTGGCTCATCCAGTTGCAGATTTGGTTCGGGCTCTCCAACAGTTTCGAAATCCATATCATAAAGCCAAGTGTTTGGAGGACGGTTGTGTAAGGCTTTGGTCATTTGCTCTATCTGATTCTCAAGATTTCAAATTGACCTCTCTTGATTAATCATCTTCTCCTCATTCGACGCTATGAACTTGGACAATAATTCCTTCAATCTTGAATTTTCTATTTCAGTCTCAGAATCCATATATTGAGGACCATTGGTTGAGGCATGGATGAGTTGTTCCATCTGATTCTTAAGATTTTGGCTCGATATTTCCTGATGCATCTTCATCTCCTCTTGGTTTGTTATGATCTTAGATAGAAATTCCTTTGAATTTTCGTCCTGTTTCAGTGGAGGTGAACATGAGAATTCTGGTGAATATATTGGATATGAAGCATAGAATTGATCTTGATGATTATAACTCCCTGAAAAATCTGGGTGATACCCCTAACCCTAATGATAATTGTTAGGATATGCGTATTGGTTGCGGTAATCACCACCATCATGTACCGGCCCAAAACTGAAGGTGCATTGATGACTTGAATGATTACCAACACAATAATTGCAAACTACAGCTATCTCCATCGAATACATTGAGTTGCACAAGCGTCCAACCTCTTCGAAAGTGTCTCAAGTTGTGCTGATAATGCAGAAATTACATTGAGTCCATCAATCCCCGTGTCCCTTGGCTAAGGCATGTTAGGTTTGTATGAACTCATGATGCAATCAAATTACAAAAATTAGTGGAAGCATGGTATATCAGAGTTTAAAAAATTTCTACAAAACCATTACCCGGATCATCTTTTATGCATATTATTAATTTAAAATGATAAATAAGAAGTTATGAAATCATACCCTTGTAGAACGAAGCTTCCACAGGTACAGTTCAACTCCTTGTTCTTCGTGATCTCCATGAATTTTCGTGTTAGAGTCATTCCTTTGATCAACGTTAGCTACCCAAGTGTTTGGCTTGTAGAGGTAATCCACCAAGGAAAATGAATTATTAAAGAAGGAGGGTGGTTGGCTAAACCCTAGTTTTCTATCCTCTATAGAATAGGAGTACTCTCGAACAATTGGAATTGCATCAACTTACATCTATTATAAGACTCCTCATATATAGATATTGGTTAACCTTTGTAATCCTATTAGAAATAGGCTTTTATTTAATTAATTAAACTCATTTAATTATATAGGCTTCCCAATCATATTGAGATTAATTAATTAAACTCCTTTAATTAATTCGCCTCCTAATCTTATTAGAAATAAATGAGAGTACTAGTATTAAATTAATTCCTAAACTCCTTTAGAAATTAAAATAATAATAATAATAATAATATTAATAAGACTCCTCTTATTAATTTATATTTAATATTTTCAAAATATTAAATAATAAACATTAAGCTATTTAATTTATTTTATCACCATGGATTAAATTAATTACACTTGATGCATTATTACGATTATTCCATTACCTTCTTAAATAATTATTCTTCCTTTTATGGTATGACCCTTTAGGTTCTCCATATTAAAACGGTTGTGAATAAATCAATTAGAACAATTCTAATCTTATTTAAATAAATAAATTCAACTAATAATTTATTTAAATAAATAATATTTATTCTACAATAGGGATAAGCCTCCCTAGCGATCAACGATTTTTCAGATAATATAGATTTCAACATTAATCATAAAAGAACCTGTGAGTAAATAGTTACCGTACGATTAAATCATTCCACCGTACAATGTCCAATTAAATATAAGACATGGAATTACTGTCAAGTCTTATTTTATTTAATCATAGGTATTTCGATTGAAAAAAGCACAACTCCAAATAATGCAAATTAGAAACTTCTTTCTAATTTCATTTTTCCTTGGCCAAGGACTACTGGGTTGCCATTTAACAAATCACATAGGACATATCTCTTCTTTTACTAGAAGTGGTAGATTCTTTATTGACCATTCATTATCTCCATATGTAACTTATTATACCCAATCATACCCTTTTATATACCCTAAAGGTCTTAAGAAATAAGTCAAAGTATAATTCATTACATACAAGATACTATAATGATCTCAAGTCCGAGGATCACTTGTACTACTATCACATTAGGAATTTCTATTAATAGGCAAGTAAAACTTTCTAAGAATTTAGATATCATTAGCATGATCAACATCATGATTCTAAAAGCATTGCTTAAAACTATAGGTTATTTACATATTATAAAAATAGAATCTTGTAGATAATTAAATGTCTTTAATAAATGAATAATTTTATTAATAAATAAATAATATTCTTTACAAAGTATATGCTTTATCATCATATATGATTGGCTTGTATGCACACTACTATCAATCTCCCACTTGCACTAAAGCCAATCGCCATGGTATCTTATACCCATCTTCTCTAAGTGACGATCAAACTGCTGTTGTGTTAAAGCTTTAGTAAATGGATCTACATTGTTATCTTGAGAGTCTACACGCTCCAAGGTGACATCTCCTCTTTCAATGATCTCCCTGATCAAGTGAAATCGCCGCAACACGTGTTTGGATTTTTGATGAGACCTGGGTTCCTTAACATGTGCAACAGCTCCGGTGTTGTCATAGTATAAGGGGACTGCTCCTCCAATGCTAAGAACCACGCCAAGTTCTGTTATGAACTTCTTCATCCAAACAGCTTCCTTTGTAGCTTCACTTGCAGCTATGTACTCTGCCTCTGTCATTGAATCAGCAACTATTTGCTTCTTGGAACTCTTCCAACTCACTGCGCCTCCGTTCAAGGTAAACACATACCCCAAAATGGATTTACTGTCATCTTGGCCCGTTTGAAAACTTGATTATGTGTAGCCCTCGAGTTTTAATTCAGACCCACCTTAGACAAGAACTACATCCTTAGTCCTTCGTAAGTACTTTAGGATATTTTTCACTACCTTCCAGTGCTCTTCTCCTGGATTTGACTGATATCTGCTCGTTACACTAAGTGCATGAGCGACATCCGGTCTAGTACATATCATACCGTACATAATAGATCCTATTGCTAAAGCATAAGGGATCTTACTCATACGGTCTCTCTCCTCAGGTGTCTTTGGGGCATATTTCTTGGAGAGATTTATTCCATGGGTCATCGGCATGAGACCTCTTTTGGAATCTTCCATGCTAAACCTCTTTAGTATGGTATCAATGTACGTTCCTTGGGATAAGCCAAGCATCCTTTTAGATCTATCTCTATAGATCTTTATCCCCAAAATATAAGATGTTTCTCCCAAGTCCTTCATGGAGAAGTGTTTAGATAATCAGATTTTAATCGATTGTAGCATAGGAATGTCATTTCCTATCAGTAATATATCATCAACATATAATACAAGGAATGAAACAGCGCTCCCACTAACCTTCTTGTACACACATGGTTCATCCTCGTTTTTGATAAAATCAAACTCTTTGATTGTCTTATCAAAATGGATGTTCCATCTTTGAGAAGCTTGCTTCAATCCATAAATGGATCGTTGCAGCTTACAGACTTGACTTGTTACAACCTTTGAAACAAATCCCTCTGGCTGTGCCATATACTCATCCTCCTCAACTTTTCCATTGAGGAAGGCCATTTTCACGTCCATCTACCAGATGTCATAGTCGTAATAAGCTGCAATCGCAAGCAAAATCCGAATGGACTTGAGCATTGCTACCGGTGAGAAGGTTTCATCATAGTCAACTCCTTGTCTTTGTTTGAAACCTTTTGCAACCAATCGAACCTTATAGGTCTCTAACTTATAGTTCGCTCCAGTTTTTGTTTTAAAGAACCATTTACACCCAATAGGCTTTATGCCTTCAGGTGGTGAAACCAAAGTCCATACTTGGTTCTCATCCATAGAGTCCATCTCAGATTTTATGGCTTCAAGCCATTTCCCTGAGTCTTTATTACTCATAGCCTATTCGTAATTCACTGGATCATCATTGTTCATGATGCGTACCTCATCGTCGTCCTCTATGACGAATTCATACCTATCAAGTATATTCGGTACTCTTCCAGATTTACGAACATGGTGTGGTACAGTAGGTTCATCCACTTGGTCAGGTACCTGACTTTGATCCGAAGTAATTTGTGGTTCTTGAACTTCTTTGAGATATATCTTACTCCCACTAACCCCTTTATGGATAAACTCCTTTTCGAAGAAGGCAGCATGCTTTGCAACAAACACCTTTTGATCAGTTAGATGATAGAAATAATACCCTAAAGTTTCTTTAGGGTATCCCATAAATCTACACTTGTCGAATTTAGTCTGTAGCTTATCATTTTCAAACTTTTTAACATAAGCTGGACAACCCCAAGTCTTAACATGCTTAAGATTTGGTTTCCTCCCTTTCCACATCTCATATGGAGTCTTTGGGGCAGATTTGGTAGGCACCTTGTTAAGTAGGTATGCAGCCGTTTCTAGGGCATAACCCTAGAATGAAATTGGAAGATCGATAAAACTCATCATGGAACGAACTATGTCCAACAATGTTCGATTCCTCCTTTTAGATATTCCATTTAACTGTGGTGTACCTGGTGGAGTCCATTGTGAGATTATACCATTATCTTTGAGACACTTGAGAAACTCACCGCTTAAGTATTCTCCATCTTGATCTAATCGAAGAATCTTAATACTCTTGCCCATTTGTTTCTCTACTTCACTTCTGTACTCTTTGAACTTTTCAAATGATTCAGATTTGTATTTCATTAAATACACATACCCAAATCTTGAGTGATCATCAATGAAAGTAATAAAACAAGAATACCCACCCCGTACATTCGTTGTCATATATCCACAAACGTATGTGTGAACGTTGCTAATAACTCTGTAGCTCTTTCTCCTTTTCCACTAAAAGGAGATTTCATCATTTTACCCATGAGACAAGATCCACAAGTTGGATATGATTCATAATCGGATAGCTTTAAGAGCCTATCCTTATGCAACTTGGATAATCTTGTTTCATTGATATGACCGAGTCTACAGTGTCACATATAAGTATAATTAATATCATCTCTTTTTTTTTCTTAGTTTGTTCAATTTGAAATATATTTTTATGCAAGTCAAGTATATAAAGTCCATTTTGCAAATTACCAACACAATATAAAACATTGTCTTTATAAATAGAACAACTGTTGTTCTTTATTATAATGTCACATCCATCCATATCTAATACGAAAATAGAAATAATGTTTCTAATGATATTCGGAACAAAATAGTAGTTATTTAAATAAATGGACTTGCCCGTAGGCAATGCTAAACAATAAGTGCCTACAGCTAATGCATCAACCTTTGCTCCATTTCCCACTCGTAGGACAACCTCATCCTTGTTCAGCTTTCTACTTCTGACCAGTCCCTGCACAGTATTACATATGTGAGAACCACAGCCGGTATCCAAAACCCAAGTAGAATTTTAACTTTTAAAAAAATTAATTTCAATCATGAACAAACCTTGATTGGAAGTCGAAGCTTCTCCAAGCTTCTTCTATAATACCCGAGGATTTCTAAATATTATTAAATGAATATATTAATGGAAATGGATATTTATTTGAATATAAATATTTATGTGTTATGAGATGAGTTAACTCAATTATATTAAAATGAATAATTATGATAATTGAGAAATCGTGGAGTTTATGATAGGCTCAATAAATGCCTTGTGTGGCATAGTGATGAGAATTACGATGATTTAATTAATTAAAAAAATAATTAATGAGTGGATGATTAATCAATAATATATTGTTAATTAAAGATTACTAAGAGTAATGACATATTAATGAATAAATATTTGATTAATCCTAGAAGATAAATGTTTGTTCAAGTATGTGTTAAAGTGTAAAGTATCACTACAACTATATTATATAAAGTCATGTAGTGTGACACCTTAGTAAGACTATGTAACGTATATAAACTATATTATAAAAGAAGTAAGTCACATGGTTGGACTTATGAGAATACATGTGGTATATACATTATACCATATGGGACCAAACTATGTTATATAAAGAATAACGTGACACTTTAGTAAGAATATGCAATATAGGAACTATATTGTAAGAGTAATAAACTTGCTTATGTGACCATGTGGTAGCTATAGTACTTTAATGAATACTATATGGTATATTAAATTAAAGTATGTGAACCACTATTTCAATAAGTACATAATTGAAATAATAATAATAATAATAATGAGATTTGTGATAATGTAGTATGTCACCATTCTAGTAACTCATAATGTAATATTATTAAAATATACATTGATTATATGATGTGTATAGATATATATCCTCATGTGCTACCATGTAATGTTGTTATGATATTTTAGTCCATGTATGCCCTAAATGAATAAAAGCTACGGTGTACATATGTGTATTGTGTATTGAGTATATAGTATATGATATTTCATTCCCCAACTTGAAAATGATGTGATATAATTGGATGTCCCATATTGAGTGTCCAATTGCTCCCCCATTTCCCATTCACGTGTAAACAACAAAGGCTAGAGTCTACTCCCTCATTCTTCTCCCAAGCTTCATTCTAGCTCATCATTCATGGGGAGTGGGATTCATGACTTCATCTACCAACTATCTCACCAACTAACCCTTTTCCAAAGAACTCTCCTTCCATCTCTTGGTTTGTTTTCATGGACAAAGGCTTGGCATAGGTTTGAGTTTTCTATAAATTGAGCATCCCTCTTCATTTTCTATGTTGCTTAATTAATTGCTAAGTTGCTATAGGGTGAGTTGAGAGAAAATTCTGAGATTGAAGGGAAGCTCTACCCAATTAAAAGCTCAAGAAGGTATAATGCTTGAATATATCTTGTAGTGTAGCATTTTCAATTCATAGAAATTAGCATGACTCAGTTGGAATTGGTTGTATGAAATGATGCTAGCATGTTAGTTGAGTTAGTATGCATGTTAGAAACATAAGGTAGTTGATTAAATGCATGTTTCATGAAGTGTATTGGGTATGGCCTGAAGCTCTGCTTTAGCAGAAGACTCCTGGTCTGGAAACAGAGCCGCGCATCTCCCTAGTACAAATGGGGCGCGGTCGCGCCCTTCTGCAGATTCTTTTGATGGCTTTGTTAGGCTATCTGATTTATAAAGCATGCTAATGTAACGTAGTTAGGCCTATTTCAGTCTTAGTTTATGTGGTCTTTCATGAAAACATTTACCAAAGCTTGAGTATTTCAAAAGGAACTTAAAGTTATGAAAAGAGGAACTTTGATATGTTAGCCTTATATTGATGTTCTTACTTTTGATACATGTTAGTATAGTTTAGAAATGCATGAGAGACATATTAACTTATGTACATAGGTTCTGTAATGTAATATGAACATGTGAACCTCACTAGTACACATTCCTAACGAAAATGGAAGTTTTGAACACAAACCTTGACATGCTATGCCATGTTAATATTCTGATTTTGCGAGCGTAATAGTATGGTTTAGAAATGCATGAACAACCCATTAACTTGTGTTTATATGATTCGTAATGAAGCGTGAGCATGTTGAACTCGTTAGTGAACGTTACTAACAACAACATAAGCTTTAAACGTGGACTTTGACGTGCTATATTAGGAGTCTAAATTATGATATTTTTAACATGTTTGAAGGTGCTTTTAAGGCATCATACATATACACACTTGTTAGATATAATGCAAGTTAATCAGGCATGAGTTCGATTAAATCACGAACAAGTAGCAATGCTAGGATTACACACCCATGACATAGAAACATGTGAGCATGCGTAATCAATAAAATATATGACTACTTTAGATGTCTAAATGATAAGCCTGACAACTTATATGAATTCATGGCGTTGTATGACCCTAAGTCATTAGAGAACGTGATTTAAAATTGTATCATATATGATTGAACTTGGAAGGGTTATACAAACATAGAAGTATCCTTTAATATGTATAAATGCTATGTGATATCATATGTTGACACTTGAATCCGATTTTGATGGTTAACTTATAGAAATGCCATAACTTACTAAAATAAAATATATTTGGTATTGACTATGGTCTTATGCGATAATAAGGATATGAGGGTGTGTTTAACTCAAAAAGAGGAACGTTAAGGATAAAAGTATATTAGTCGAGACTTGTGAATTAATATGATACTATACATGGTATGACGGAATAGTAAGGTTAAAGACTTAGCTTATATGTGGATTGTATATATAAGATAAGATATGATGTTATAATATATGACTAATGCATATCATATATACATAACTATATTACGATAGGGATTCAAAAGTGTTGAATTACTTTTCGTGGATAAACTACGCATAAGGCAAGTTCTCTAACTTACACTCTTTTAAAGTGCAAGTATCCTAAACCTTTGCATTACTTTATTCAACGGACATCGTAAGCAAGTACTTGAACTCTATTCTTATTAAACTCATATTAAGTTATTGTTGTGTAAGTGAGTTATTCAAATTATGACTATCGCGTCATAGTTACGATAAAGTTGATTATATTCTTCGAACTTTAAATCTTGAGATTAAACATATAATAGTTGTCATCTATGCCATTTGATTCGGCTAGACTTATAATGTTGAAAAGCGACCCAAACCAATTGATTGGTGCGGGATCATGTGTTTTGACTGAGATGAACAACCTTCTTTGAAGGGACAATATATTTGTCGGGAGATCGACGTGCGCACACTTTAGTATAATTGAACGATATGCATACCGTAGGGTACTTTAGGCTGATCACCTGTTGTACTTGTTTTTAATTGGGTTATCAGTTTAATACTGCTAATTCTAGTAGAAGTTCACAGTCCTTAGTGACTGCTCAGTACTCAGTTATCTTGACTTCTTAAATTGAATTATTATTGAATCGTATTGATATTAGTCTATCCTTAGCGACTGTTATTAAACACTGTTGATATTTCTTGTTACCCTTGAAATATCATACCTTGCTATACTCTTATTGAGATTCGAGAACTATATTACTCACCCTTATTGTTATATTACTTGCTGAGCAAACTTGTTGCTCATTCTTGCTTTCCCTAAAACATTCCAGTTAAGGCAGAGCAGTGCGGACCCTCGAGCACAGACAAGGGCAAGGGAAAGGCTACTGAGTAGCTTTATTTATGTAGGATTTATGATGTAACAAGAACTTATGTTATTATGTATTAGTTAGGTTTATATATGCTTAAGGTATGTTTAAGCTATGTAATCGATGATTAAGTTACGAGACCTTGGGATGTGAATAAATTATATTAATTAAATATAATCTATTCGGTATTAGTTATGTATTATTCTACTGTGCGATGCGACATTTAGTCGTAATATTTATTGTGGTGTCAGATCTTAGAACGTGACAAACCGAATTCGAGTGACCAAGTGGCGGTCCGAATTTGGGGGTGTCACAGGTTGGTATCAAAGCTGTAGTTATAAATCTTACGAACGATTGTCCTTAGACTATAACTTAGGCGAACTTAGAAGTTAGGAAGGAGATAAAACTCATGTAGAGTTTTCCTTGAGAAACTTAGTTTCTTATAAAATGTAACTTCATTTTATACAATGAACTTATGTTTTGTTTAACATTCTAATGGAGTTGTTGTTTCTTGTCTTGTGTTTGTGATTGTAGATGGCAGATATGGGAGTACCCACTAGAGTGGCTGAGGACGAGCCCAGGGATATCCATGTAGTGTACGAGGCACCCTTAGAGGCTGTGCCAGTACAGGCTGTGGCACCATCCGAGTCTGATGATGAGGATGAGGTTGAGATTGAGATAGAGTCCGATCCAGAGGAGGAGCAGATGGAGGATGAGCTAGTTAAGGACGAGCCTTCAGAGGAGGAGCCCATGGAGGACTCCTACGAGCCTAACCTAGAGGAGCATATACTAGGTGAATATGACGAGCGGATCCTAGAGTTGGATTGCAGAGTCCAGGAGTTAGAGGAAGAGGCAAAAGAGAGGGAGTCAGAGTTCCAGAAACTACGGGACGAAGACCACCAGAGGAAGCTGGCTATGCAAGAGCTGGAAGTAGAAATTACTTATCGCAAAGAGGCGGGAATCCAGATGGGAACCCTAATTCACAAGGCAGTGGCTAGGAACGTGGATATAGCAGGGAAGCTAGAAGAGGTTGAATAGAGGGAACTAAGCGAGAAGACTAAGAAGGAAGCACTTTCTACTCGGTTAGAATTAGAGGTGATGGATAGGAAACACTTCGAGGAGAAGTGGGAGGCTGCCTATGAAAGAGCTGACGACCAGGAGGATGAGATCAGATGCAAGAAGAGGAAAATGAACAAGATGGGGTACGTGTTCCGTTTGGCATTTGAGAGAGTGCTTGATGGTGTGTACCACTACCCGACAGAGCAGGGACAGACTCTACATACTATGAGTCGAGAGCTGGTAGCTTATATAGCACAATTAGAGTACAAGAGCGCTGTGGAACGTGGAATGATATGATGAGATTTCCTTAAATGGTCTAGTAGTAGTTTAGTAGTATTTATCTTTATGTGTTGTATATACTATGTTGCAATCCCAATATTTTGTGTGAGATGTGGGATAATGATGTAAACCCCATGTAAGCTTTTGTTAGAGGGGTAGTATGGTAGTAGGTTGGTATATTCCCCGTCTTTTGTGATATTAGGGGATATTTGTGATAACATTTATAGCAGTATGCTAGGATAATCATGTAATGAAATGAAATGGCATACGAATATAAATGAAGTTTATTTCAGAAACATTTTATAAATTTATTCTTTTAGTATTAAAAGAAATACTTAAGTAATATACTTGAATAATAATAAAATAAAAATTTGTTATGCAGATAATGCCGCCTAGACGTAGATTGACTGCACCTGAGGAGTCAATAAACAATGAGAGGGAACAAGTAGACCCGATCCAGAAACAGGTAGACCTGTTAGGAGAGGCACTAAGGGGAAGGGACATTGAACGTGTTCGCCCCAACCCTCAGGTTATGCCAGTAACAACCTTTAAAGACTTTAAGAGTGTAGGACCCCCGGAGTTCGAGGGAAATACGGACCCAATCGTCGCACAAACGTGGATCAAGGAGATCGAAAAAGCTTTCACTATAGCTCGCGTAGGCGAAGATCAGAAGACGGTGTTTGCCACGTACATGATGAGGGGAGAAGCGAACTACTGGTGGGAGGCTAATCAACAAAGAGCTGGAGAAGGGATAATAGCTTGGGATAAGTTTAAGACGCTATTTTTTGAGAATTACTTCCCGAAAAGCATGAAGAATAGGATGGAGGTGAAATTCCTAGAGTTAAAATAAGGGGAGATGACGTTGGCGCAATACGCGGCTAGGTTTAACGAACTAGCCCGATTTGCGGAGCACCAGGTAGGAGATGAAGAGAGGAAGGCTAGACGATTCGAACAAGGACTGAAGCCTTGGCTATTCAATAAGGTGTCAGTTCTTCAGATCAATTCTTTTGCAACACTGCTAGAGAAGGCTATTATCACCAAGGGAGGAAGTGAAGCTTTGAGCTTGTATAAAAATGAGAAGAAAGGAAAGGACACTAGTAGTGAAAATCGTGGAGGAAGCAGTGGCGGAGGGAGTAACTCTGGGAAGAGAAAGTGGGACAACAATAACAACAACAACAACAACAACAGCAGCAGAAACAATAATCAAGGTGGGAGTCACCAGGGAAATTTTAAGAAAAGGAGTGGAGCTTGTAACAAGTGTAGGAAAAGTCACCAAGGGGAGTGCTAGAAAGGAAAGGGCACGTGTTATAACTGCGGCCAAGAGGGGCACATATCGCCAAACTGTTCGAAGCCAAAGAAGATCCAAGGGTGTTTTTCTTGTGACTCAACTGATCACCGTATTAAGGATTACCCGAAGAAGGGAAGTGGCGGAAGTGGTAGCCAATAAGGGGGAGGAAATAAGCTTATGATCGGCGGACCGACACAATCCAACCACCCAACCGCCCAACCGCCAGAACCTTTAACATGACCGTCCAGGACGCAGTGGCTGCGAAGGATGTGGTGTCAGGTATAATCCATACGCAAAATAATCTATGGTTTTCTCCTCCCTAGGACAGTTAGGAGAAATATGACCCTTCACACCGCACTTATAACATACATGTTTTCCTTTCAAACACGCTCCCATGTGGTTCTTTCCACATTCCTTACAGGCCTCTATCTTCTTCTTCCATTGTTGTCCTTCTCCTCGTACATACTTATTCTCATTCCACTTCATCTTGAAATTCTTACTGCTACCACTACTACTCTCTTCCACCCTACCTTCGTTTGCTTTCTTTGAATTATTAACCTCTCTTTCTTTAGTCAAATTAGTATCTTTTCCTACCTCGAAAGTTTTCATCTGCCTCTTCTTATAATCATTGATTCCTTCTTCAAAAGCATTTACTATAAGGTCTACTAATTGTTGTAAGGGTTCTTGATTCAGTTCCCTATCTCCATTCTCCGTTGCTTGACGATTCTCTCCTCCTTGAGGTATTGACATTTCTCTACATAGAAATAAAATGGTATTATCATCTCTTTGTTAAACATCTAATACTTCTTAAGACGTATAAGTTTTATTGCTATTCTCCCTTGTTATTATTTAACAAAATCTGGTTACTACACGCACGTTTAATAAAAATATGCCACATAAAAACACATCACATCGTATAGCAATCTGCTAGTCCCATTACATACCCCTCTCGGGTACCACTAAAGTTGGGGTTAGAAAGATACTTCCCACATTATCCCTAAAATTGGGATCCACAACACTGTTTCATATCTATAAACATCTATCGCGACGCTTATTATCTAACTACCTTCACTCTCACCATGTCTGTATTTATTAGTTACTAATCTGAAGGTCTGGAACTTCGCCTCCCACTATTGTATCTTATTTTTCATTTTAAAGAAACTCAAACATGTCTCAATCCTAAAAGAAAACTTCCACCGTGGATTTTTGGTTATATTCCGATTCCATCTCCTCGTAAGTTAAGGTTACTGCTGAAAAAAGCTTAACTTCAAAGGGTGTTGCGGACACCACATGTATATCACGTGGTTCCTCCTCCATGACCCTACTAGGTTTACCTATCTCTGACATCAATAATCACAAAACCAATAACTTTATTATCATCTTCGAATAAAATATAATTTCATTGTATGAAATGAAAATATATTTCATAACACTTCTAGCTTTCTAAGAAAACTCTACATGAGTTTTATCTCCTTCTATTCTCTAACTTCTTCTACGGTTATATCCTAAGGACTCTCGCTCCTAAGGTTTATAACCTACAGCTTTGATACCAACCTGTGACGCCCCCAAATTCAGACCGTCACTGATCTCGAATTCGGTTCATCACGTACTAATTCTAATAACAACTAAAATCTCAAACAATGGAATAACAAAATAATTTACATTGATATAACATAAATATTCTCGTCCCAAGTCTCGAAACTATTACTAATACACTTCATAACTTAAACCAAACATATCTTAATACATAACATTAAATAAGTCTTAATACAACATAACGGAAACATCCTAATATAGAAAAGCACAGCTACTCCATAGCCTTGCCTTCATATTTGTCCTGTCCTGGGGTTCCACCTTGCCCTGCCCTTACTGAAATGTTTATGGGAAGCAAGAGTGAGCAACAAATTTGCTCAGCAAGTAATATGCCAATAAATGTGAACAGGAATATATACAGTTCTAAATCTCAAGGGTAAAACGGTAATTAATCACTCAGGATTTCAAATAAGAATGTTGTGAACAAAATAAATAGCAATGACTTCCAAATCTATTCTGTGAAATTGAATAAGGACTACTACGGGTCGAGAAGTTATTAAAGGATTCAAAAGTTTCAACAATTTCAAGTGAATGAATAGATATCACTAAGTGTCGCTGTGGACCAAGGATTTATAAAAGAATCCAAAGAATTCAAAGTTTCAAGTAAATAAATACTGGATACTGAGTGGTCGCTAAGAACCACAAACTTCTACTAGAATCACCAAAAATATTTCTGGTAACCCAAACAAGTACAATTAGGGGATAAGCCTATCGTACCTGGAGTTATGCATAACCTACCACACCACTGTCGGCACCCCGACTATATCGTTCCCCTTTTTACAAGGGTTGTTCAACTCAGTCAATTTCTAGGAGTCCGCAACGAGGCAATTGGTGTGGATCATTTTCCAATTCATGATATTGATCTAGCCGAATTAAATGGCGTAGACAATTTCAACAATGTATATAAGAACAATTTACGAGTTCAATACTCGTAACAATAATTCAAAAAATATAATCGTGATTTAAATCAAGCTATGAAATATAAGTTTATAAGGCAAGAATTATTCTAGCACCTATTTACTCGTACGACCAAAGTTAGTACAAGCTCGAATACGTGTTCAATAAAGAGTATGAATCAAATACTTGCTCAATAAAAGAGTAGTCAGATACTTACAATTAATATACAAGAACGATTTCAAGGAAACTTGCACAATGAAAGAGTATAAGTTAGGGAACTTGCTTACTACATTCCTCGAATAAGTAACCACAAGGATAGGATACTTGCAACACAATAAAAGTAGGGTTCAGAAACTTGCACTATAAATGAGTGTAAGTCAGGAAACTTGCCTTATGCGTAGTTTATCCTCGTTAAATAAATCGACACTTTCGAATCCCTATCGTAATATATATTTATATGTATAGGATATTCATTAGTCATATAGTATAACATCATATCTTATCTTGGATATACAATCAACACACAAGCTAAGTCTTAGCCTAGCTACACAGTTATATAGTATCATATTTAATTCACAAGTCTCAACCAATACACTTTTATCCTTAACGTTCCTCGTTTTGAGTTTAAAACACATTCTCATATCATATAAGATCGCAACAACTGGCAACATACTCTCATATTTATTAATATCACCTAAAACCACAATCAATACTAAATACATTTTATTTTAGCAAGTTATGGCATTTCTATAAGTTAACCGTCAAAATCGGTTTCAAATAACAACATATAATATCACATAGCATATATACGTTAAAGAATACTTTTACGTTTGTATAACCTTCCCTCGTTCCAAACATATGTGATATAGCTTCTAATTCATGGTTCCTAACGACCTAGGGTCATAAAACGTCATGAATTCACATAAGTTATCACGCTTGTCATTTAAACCTATATGGTAGTTATATAACCCAAGCTAGGCATGCTCACGAGTATTCACATCACATATATATAACTAGCACCGTTATTGGTTTGAAAACTTAATCAACCTCATACTCGATTAACTCGCATTGTTTTTAACAAGTATGTGTACATACATGATATATTAGCGATGTTATTACACTATGATCATGCAACTTAGTTTGCAAAAAAGTCCGAACTTTGCTTTTGAAATCGCTACGACTTAATCATGTATGCTAGCATAAACTCAACACCTTATATTCACATTGCATAGGTAGTTAAGTCAAATTTACATGCTCACAAGGTTAGAACATCTCTCATATGGTATTCATAGATATTAGTTTTAAATATATCAAGTTTCCTTTGAAAAACCATTTAGTTTAAAGTTAAACAATTGGACATGAGCAAGGAAACTATGTATTACTAATCATGCCAGCTTATGGTCATAATTAGTCATATAAGTATATTATCATGCTCATATGATCAAAATATGAATATCATACTTATATGTCAAAGTCCATTCTCAACGTATACTTTCCTTTAGTTAAATATTCACTATTAATGTCCACATGCTCAAGTTATAATATGACACCTACATACACAAGGTAATATATCTTTCATGCATCTCTACATTATACTAACATGCTCGCAAAAATCAGATTACATATATGATACCTATATGCCAATGTTCACCTTTGAAACTTAAATTTTCGTTTAGAAATGTCCGCTAGTAAGGCCCGTATGTTCATGTTATATTATGAAACATATATACACAATTTAGCATGCTATTCATACATTTCTAGGTAACAATAATATGTGTCAAAAGTCCGAACCTCAACATCATACACACATGTTAAATTTACTTTTAAAAGCTCTAAGTTCCTTTTTAAATTCTAAGTTCACTTATTAAGGAATTTTAATGAAGTTAAAACAACCCACGCTATCTCAATAAACACATATACCCATGCTGACATATTCCTCATGCTGACCTAAGTAGTGTATCTAAGTTAACAATGACCAGATTGCAAACAAAAGCAGGAACTGTCTCCAGAGGCTGGCGCAGTTGCGCTGCGCCTCAGTTATAAACCGGCGCAGCTGCGCCACTACTAGTCTGTGCCAGAATTTTTCTTGGTTCGGCAGAATGCATGCCAATCTCCAAATTTTCACCACAATTCTGATTCTAAATAGTTATATTACTTTACTACAATACTCATAAGGTTATATAATAACTAGTAAACATTACCCAAATCATATTATCATCTAATTCAACTCAAATCAACAATCCATGAAATCTCAGAAATTTCAGAAACAGAAAATGAAGAACAAGGAGAAGTCTTATACCTCTGCAATGCAATTGGGCTTGCTACTAAATCAGACTTCCTCTACTGATATATATATATATATATATATGCATTCGATGACTGTGGGACCCTTGGGGGTTGACTGTTGAGGTCCGGCTCCTTCCTCGCCGGTGGGTGCTGTTGATCTTCTTCTCAAAGAGATCACCATCCCCTATATTTTGCTTTCAGCTGCTTTTGACTTTGTCGGACTCACTGATTGCCTCTGGAGCATCCGATGACTGTGGGACCTTTGGGGGTTGACTGTTGAGGTCCGTACCAAAAGGCGGAAAGACAAAGAATAGAAGAGAGAAGCGCATACAAAGCTGAATTACAACTATAGCACAACTATAAGAAATAATAACAGCAGTTCATAAGTATAAACAAGAGTTTGAAAATAAAACTTTATTGAATATTGAAATAATTACAAACAAATAACTTGGGTTTACTTACAAACAGACTCGATTATAGAAACTTATCATGACTAAGGAAGAAGGCAAGAGTGCTGAAGATTAGTTAGATAGGAATCTAAGTCTTCACCAGCTCTCTATTGGATTACTAAATCCTGCCTTAAACAAATGACCAAGCCTTCCTTATATAGGAAGAGAAAAGATGGAACCAATACAACTCAATAATTACAGAATATGAATGACTATTGAACAACAGTAATGCTTTATCAAAAGATAAAAGCATTATTATAACTTTTGACTATTACAATCAGCTTTTCACTATTACAGACGCGTTTTGAATAAAATACAGACTCAATAATACAAAATAGAATAACTATTGACTAATCGACCACAGATGGCCGACAAACAGAATATGACTCATACAAGACGACAAATGACTCATCACATGCTTTCGGCTACTTTGGATAAAGGAGCATGGTCTGCGCGGGCAGGAACATCTTGCAAAGAGGCTGACCAATGTAACTGTAAGAATTCTAGGCAAATGGGTCCTAAGCATCTTGAAGGGAGATGCTTCCGTATGGATCATTATGACTAGAATGATGACTAGAATGGGACGAAGAGGATGAACAGACAGAGGGAATAGAGTCCTCACTGAGTTTATCCATTCGTTTTTTAATAAGACGAGATAACTGTTTTAACTCATTATCGGTACAATGCTCAATATCCGCAAAATCTAACTTTGAAACGGAAGATTTCTTAGATTTTGACTTACTAGAAGAGGATTCCTTTGGAGGAGGAACCGATTGAATAGGAGAAGGATTGGGAAATTCCTTCTGGACTTGACCAACAATGCGATAAGGATCAAACTTATCCCACCATTTGACTGAAAATTCTCGAGTAACAAAAGTAATTTGACTAGAGTTAGAACAAGAAACATCCTTTTCGGATGAAACAACAGAAGAAAGGACAACATTAGCAACAGGAGAATAAAAACCATAGTTCCATTTAAGAATCCATGGAACTTTGTATTTACTAACGAAAAGAAGAGTTACTGGGACGCAGCAATTAGACTGCACTGTAGGAACCCTAGAACTAAAAACATTAAGAACTGACTGGAGCTCAATTGGAAGGATTTTATAGATGAGACCAAAGCGTTCCCACCATAAAATGAACCAATGAGGGATTTTACTTTTAAATTTGTGGTCAAATTGTATGAACCACGAATGACTAAACGATGGAGTTTGAAACAGAAAAACCCTGTTCCAAGCTTCCATGTAATCATAATAGCAGAACTAGCTATCATGACCATCTAACTGTCTTAAATCTGACTGATGATTACCCCAGTTTGGCATGGAGATAATCTTTTTAATATATAAAGAATGATAGATGATTTTTGAGGAATCATTTCTATCATAAATGGGTTTAATAAGAATTGACTGGGTTTGAAGCAAGACATCCTTATAATACATAAGAGATTTATAAGGAGCCAGGGGAATGAAATGCTAACCAGCTGGGAAGAACTGGGCAGCCAATTTAATAGGGTCATCAATTGATTTCATATGTCTTTCAATATGAAATAAATTGGTGGAATATACAGGGATGTACTCGGTTTGAGTACGTTGACCAGCAGTAGGATTACTGGACGAAGCAAAAGGATCAATCATTTGAGGGGGCTGGGCCAAAACCGAGCTATAGGGCTTTGTTCCAGAAACAAGGGGGAAAACCTATTTACTATAGTAAGAGGAGTAACTGGGTGTGGGATTACACCTCCTATGGGCTTCTGACTAGGCGGGACTGGGCCTGGAGGGCCAGGGGGTCGAACATTTTTACTGGATCCTCTCACACTCATTTTGAATTTGAGGGGTACCTAAATTAATAAATTCTCGAGTCAAAAAGTCAGGAACTGAATTATCACTGTCTTTAATATAATCAATATCAAAATCAAAAATACTTAAAATAGATTGCCATCTGGCAAAAATATGTTTAGCAGCAATATTTTTAACATCTTTTTCTAAAATATATTTTGTTGACTTGCAATCAATGCGAACTAAAAACTTTTGATTTAATAAATCATTTTGAAATTTACTAATACATAAAACTAAAGCTAAAATTTCTTTTTTAATTGTGCTATAATTTAATTGGGCATGATTCCACGCACCAGAGTGGAACCGAACAATTTGCTCAGATGAAGCAGGGGTTAATTTCTGCTTCAGGATACCACCAAAGCCAATTTTGGAGGCGTCGATTTCAACAATTTTGAAAGCGGATTCATTAGATATGCCAAGGCAAGGAAGAACCTTAACATATTTCTTAACTTGTTGAACGATGGCAGTATGCTCATCAGTCCAAGGAGGAGGATTCTTCTGTAAACGGAGGAACAATGGTTTACAGATTTTTCTAAGATTTTGATAAAACTTGCCGACGTAATTAAGAGACCCTAAAAACGCTGGAGTTGAGTTTTATCAGTAATTTTGTCAGAAAATTTATCAGCAAATTGGATGACTCTTTGGATTGGGCGAACCAAACCGCGATGAATATCATGACTAAGAAACTTAACTCTAACTTGGAACAGACTGCACTTGGTTGGTGAAAGAACCAAACCATTTACTTTAATGGCTTTGAAGAACGAATTCAAGTGTTTGAAGTGTTCATCAATTGACTTGGAGAAAATCAAAATATCATCAATATAAACAATGATAAAGTGACTGAAGGGATTCAAAATTTCATTGAGAATATTTTGAAATTCACTGGGGGCATTTTTCAAGCCAAATGCTTGAACAACCCATTCAAAATGACCAAAAGGGGTAGTGAAGGCAGTTTTATATCTATCACTAGGATGAATACTGACTTGCCAAAAACCAGACTTAAGGTCAAATTTACTGAAAATCGTAGCATTACTAAGCCGACTCAGAAAGTCTTCTTTATTGGGTAGGGGATACCTAATCCATTCAAGTACCTTATTAAGAGGCTTATAATTAATAACTAGGCGAGGGACTCCTCTCTCTTTCTCAGCTTCATTGTTAACATAGAAGGCTGGGCAAGACCAAGGGGACTTACTATGTTTTATTAGGCCTTTCGCAAGTAAGTCATTAATCTCTTGCTTACAAAGTTCCATTTGTTGACGACTCATTTGGATAGGTTTGGCCTTAGTAGGAATTAGGTGTTTCTTAAACTCCTTAGCATAAGGCAGTCTAACCACATGCTTCCTACGATGCCAAAAGGCATTGGGAGAATAAGAATTTTTAACCATAAACAATCGAAGCTCTTTAATCTTATCTTGAATCTTATCAAGTAGGAGAAGATCTTCAACCTGCTTATATTTGATTTCTTGTTTTAAATATTTTAACTGTGAAGTTTTGCAGTTTAACAAATTGAGTGATTTTGAAATAGATTCATCCTGAATAAATTTCAAATCTCTTTCCTTAAGTTGAGTGATAAATTCAAATACCACTTTCTGCCCAAGATGCTCAGTAGTTAAACCGTTATTGCTAATAGTAAATGGATACAATAAATATATAAACGGGAGACCTAAAATTATCTTATCAGTCAAGTTGCGAATCAAAATAAAGGAAGTTTTAAAACACATATTGTCTTGACAAATATGAACTTTAGGAAGTTTATATTTTATTTTCATACTACTACCATTAGCCGAGTTTAGTCGTTCACTGGTTTTAATATAGAACTTGGTTAGGATCAAACCTTTCTGTATGCAATTAAGGTCTGCACCAGTATCGACAAGAGCAGGAAGTTGGATAGCAAAAGTTCCATCCACCATTAAATGAACCATGATATACCATTTTTGAATGGTAATATCTTTCAATCTTTTTAAAGAATTACCTTGAACCATCAGAAGTGATTCATCATCTTTGACTCCTGAAGATTCCGGTTGATCTTCATTATCTGACGAATCAGAAATATGAAGTTCTGAACCTTTAGAGGCCAAATTAGTCATGTCTTTTCTTAGGTCTGAAATTTCTATCTTAAGACCAGAAATTTCTTTCTTAAGCTTATTGACTTCTTGATTTAGCTCTGGGAGGGTGATCTCTCTCTCAGTAGTCTTAAATCTTTCAAGGGTTTTATTAAGACTAATAACAGGTTTATCTTTACCTCTAATAACCTTACCCTTACCCGAATTGTTTTTAGTAAATAAGTCTTTTAATTGCTTCATATATTGTAATTTTAAATCTTCATCAGTAAGTTTACTAATTAATTCGATTAACAAAGAGCTTTCTTGGTCTTCTTTGTTAAGAACGTTAACAGTTTTACAGCAATCAGATCTACAATTATCAGTACAAAGGGTGACTTCATTATCCTCACTAGGGGTTTGACTATTTTCCTCAAAACCAGAGGAATAAGGAATATCAGAGTGATCATTATCCTCATCAGTCTGAATTCTAATTAACTCAAAAATCTTTTCAGTATCTTCAACAGAGATAGTTAACTGACTCAATTTCTGTTTAAGCTTGCATTCATTTTTATAGTGACCCTTTTTACCACAATTATAACATGTAATTTTACCTTTATCATTAGGTTTTGAAGTAGATTTCTTACTATGAGTTTTCTTTCTAGATTTAGGTTTTTCATAATAACTATCTTTGTTATTAGACTGAGTAGAACACTTTTTATGATGCTTACGTTTTTTATGACTTTCAACATGCCTTTTCCTATGCTTTTTTCTGGAAGGAGCAATAGGAGGCAAACCATACTGTTCACAAAACGTACCAAGCTCATATTTAGCCTTCTTTTTATCTTTAGCGTCTTGTTTAGCAATTTTAAAGTCAATACACATTTTTAATCCAATTTTTTGAATATTGCTAATTATGTCACCATAAGTCAGGTTATCATAATCAATATATCCAAGGGTTTTACTGAGCTCTTCTCTAACCTTCTGAGCAAACAGGCTAGGAAGACCATTAACAAATTTTTCCTTCCAAAAAGGTTTGTTACTATCATTTCTCATCATAACCCGAGAAATAAAAACATCTTTGTACCACCTAAAGTCACTTAAAATGGGACAGGTGAGATTACTTAACTGATTATGAATTCTTTCAGTGATATTACTAGGAGTTCCTATAAAATGTTTTATTCTTGTGAAAATTAAAGTATTAATACCATCAGGGATACCAAAGCCAACATCTTCCCGGAAGATAGGCTGACCATTGTCATCTAACTGGCGAGCATGGATAATAGAAATCCTTGCATCTTCATCAAGGTGTTTTTCCCACCAAGAACGAAGTACACCAGTAAATCCATTAGCTAATATTTCAACGATATCAGACTGAGTAAGACTGTTAAACGCTGTAATATAGCTGTTGGCAACCATAGACATATGATTCATTTTGGTAAGGATCTGATGCTCACTAAAACCATCGATATTCCATTCATAAATTTTATTAGACGAAACAGAAAATTGATTATCTAGATTCTTCTCCTCATACTGAAGATCAGGTGGAGTTGGTCTAGAATACCAATTTTTTGTAATACTAGTGTTATTAAAAGTTAATTTATTTAATTGTTCAGCAAGATCAGGGATAGAAGCAACTTCAGAAATTTCTTCTGAATCATTATTGCTTTCATTGTCAGATTCTTGGATCTGGTCAATGATGGCAACAGTTCCACTAGGTTCACCTGAGCTTGAACCAATTCTTTTAATCAGCTTATCAATACTTTTAACTAGGTCGGAATCTTTATTGGGCAATCCCTTTCCTTCTCTGTCAGAAGGGAGAGTCAATAAAGGTTGATCTAGTTTTTCTTAAGGATTTTTAACCAAAGCATGATCAAATTTTTCTTCAATTTTATCAAGCTGTTTACCTATGGTGGCTAAATACTGATTAGTGAAATTATTTTGTTCAATAATCTTTTTATCATCAGTTTTACCATCAGCAACCTTAAAAGGGCTAGCAACCACCGAAGCATTTTTAACCTGTAAAAGAACAGTTTCTAAAGGAGGATGGGATGCTAAAATCTTAGACTTATCCTCTTTCATCCACTGACTTTTAGTAAGAACTTTACACTGTGAGTGATACTTATCATACCAATCATAGAATGTAAGGTTCTCTTGATTAAGTTTTACATATTTTTTCCAATTATGAACAATTTTATCGCGGTTATGCTTATCATAGATATTACGAAAAGCATGGCGTTTATCCTGATTAGATTTGGAATTGAAATCTGCAACCAGACTATCCCAATCTAACTTAGCTACTCTAGTTATAACTCTTAACTGGTGATTAATAGGGGGCTTCAAAATCAGAGGGAGTAGGGCCTACAGAAACTGTAGGAGACACATCATCTTGTTCATCTTCAGCATGAAAGGCTGGAGTGTAGCAAGGATGACTTGTCTGTCCCTAATTCAAAACACCTTTCATTTTAATATCTGGAATAGAAAAATTACTTAAAACTTCGGTATCTCTTCTTGAAACAGAAGGAACTGAAGAATTAGTAAATTCTTCTATAATTAAAGGACTTTTAGTACGTTCAAAACTGACCAGAACAGTACCATCAGAAAATTATTTAATATTTTCTAAATTTAATAAATTATTATTAACTGGTTTTTGTGGAATCTCTTGGGGGAGAATCCACTAACTAGGTAACGTAATATCTTTCCAAAGAACAGTCTTTGGGGTTTGGATATTAGCGTTACTAGTACTGCTTTGAATTAGCACAGTATGATCTTTAGGACTTTTATTAAGTGCATGAATATTTAAATTAGTTTTCATTATCTTATAATAAATTCTGTATATTAAAGCTATAGGTTGAGAACCCTCAATCATTTGAGTTATCTCGCCTGCAGTTTTAATATTCAGAGTTAATGCTTTTAACAAATTAATATCAGATAAACTCAATGGAAGGTTAGGAAAGCAATTAAAATGGACAGGACCATCATGCAGACTTGACTCCATAAAAACAATTATACTTGGAGCATAATTGAGATATCGAGCATCTCTTAAACATAAAAAGACACTTGAGTTTATTCCTTTAATAGTTAACGGTTTAACCGCGACCTGAACTAAGCCAATATGAATAAAATTATAGCCTTTCTTACGATGTTTATTAATAACCTCTAGAGAAAGAAGACTACAATTTTTGTATTCTTTATTAATAGCATAAACACGTTCAACAGTTTTAACATTATAATCAGTTTAAAAATTATCAATAAAAGTTGACTGGTAAATCTCCTTAGGAGACACACTAGGTATGTTCCAATTACTAAGGGTTTGATTAATGTTTTCATAACTGTGTTCTTCTTGGTTAACTATGTTTGGAACAGGAGGAAGTGAAGATCTATTACTAACAGACGAACTAGACCTGAATAATCTACTCATAATTAAAAATTAAAGTTTTTAATGTATCTGTGTTCTTCCATACATACCCCTTTCTTTGCTTAACATAAACACATACCCTATCATCTAGTGATTCCCAAAAAGCCAAAACTGCTCACGCTCTCAAGACTTATAAAGGCTGGACAGGGACCTATGGCGATGGAGGGTGGTTTATACAAAGAGACTAGGTGACTTTTTGAACAAAGAAAGATCAAAAACTTATAATTTTTAAAAATGACTAAGATTAAACAGATAAAGAACAACGATTAGCAAACAAACGACACATGGCTTTGATACCAAAAGGCGGAAAGATAGAGAATAGAAGAGAGAAGCGCATACAAAGCTGAATTACAACTATAGCACAACTATAAGAAATAATAACAGCAGTTCATAAGTATAAACAAGAGTTTGAAAATAAAACTTTATTGAATATTGAAATAATTTCAAACAAATAACTTGGGTTTACTTACAAACAGACTCGATTATAGAAACTTATCATGACTAAGGAAGAAGGCAAGAGTGCTGAAGATTAGTTAGATAGGAATCTAAGTCTTCACAAGCTCTCTATTGGATTACTAAATCCTGCCTTAAACAAATGACCAAGCCTTCCTTATATAGGAAGAGAAAAGATGGAACCAATACAACTCAATAAATACAGAACATGAATGACTATTGAACAACAGTAATGCTTTATCAAAAGATAAAAGCATTATTATAACTTTTAACTATTACAATCAGCTTTTCACTATTACAGACGCGTTTTGAATAAAATACAGACTCAATAATACAAAATAGAATAACTATTGACTAATCGACCACAGATGGCCGACAAACAGAACATGACTCATACAAGACGACAAATGACTCATCACATGCTTTCAGCAACTTTGGATAAAGGAGCACGGTCTGCGCGGGCAGGAGCATCTTGAAAAGAGGCTGACCAATGTAACTGTAGGAATTCTAGGCAAATGGGTCCTAAGCATCTTGAAGGGAGATGCTTCTGTATGGATCATTATGACTAGAATGATGACTAGAATGGGACGAAGAGGATGAACAGACAGAGGGAATAGAGTCCTCACTGAGTTTATCCATTCGTTTTTTAATAAGACGAGATAACTGTTTTAACTCATTATCGGTACAATGCTCAATATCCGCAAAATCTAACTTTGAAACGGAAGATTTCTTGGATTTTGACTTACTAGAAGAGGATTCCTTTGGAGGAGGAACCGATTGAATAGGAGAAGGATTGGGAAATTCCTTCTGGACTTGACTAACAATGCGATAAGGATCAAACTTATCCCACCATTTGACTGAAAATTCTCGAGTAACAAAAGTAATTTGACTAGAGTTAGAACAAGAAACATCCTTTTCGGATGAAACAACAGAAGAAAGGGCAACATTAGCAACAGGAGAATAAAAACCATAGTTCCATTTAAGAATCCATGGAACTTTGTATTTACTAACGAAAAGAAGAGTTACTGGGACGCAGCAATTAGACTGCACAGTAGGAACCCTAGAACTAAAAACATTAAGAACTGACTGGAGCTCAATTGGAAGGATTTTATAGATGAGACCAAAGCGTTCCCACCATAAAACGAACCAATGAGGGATTTAACTTTTAAATTTGTGGTCAAATTGTATGAACCACGAATGACTAAACGATGGAGTTTGAAACAGAAAAATCATGTTCCAAGCTTCCATGTAATCATAATAGCAGAACTGGCTATCATGACCATCTAACTATCTTAAATCTGACGGATGATTACCCAGTTTGGCATGGAGATAACCTGTTTAATATATAAAGAATGATAGATGATTTTCGAGAAGTCATTTCTATCATAAATGGGTTTAATAAGAATTGACTGGGTTTGAAGCAAGACATCCTTATAATACATAAGAGATTTATAAGGAGTCAGGAGAATGAAATGCCAACCAGCTGGGAAGAACTGGGCAGCCAATTTAATAGGATCATCAATTGATTTCATATGTCTTTCAATATGAAACAAATTGGTGGAATATATAAGGATGTACTCGGTTTGAGTACGTTGACCAGCAGTGGGTTAAATAGAACTAAAGTTACCGGTTTATATTTACCGGAGTAACTTTTACATTTACTTAAGGTTAAAAGTAAAAACATTTAACTAAAGTAAGAAACATTTAACTTAGGTTAAAAGTAAATTACTTTTACATTTACTAAAGATAAAGTAAAAACATTTAACTAAAGTTAAAAATATTTAACTAAAGTTAAAGTATTTACATTTACTTTTACTTAAGTAAATTACTTTTCCTAAAGTAAAGTTGTCCTTTACTTTTGACTTTGTCGGATGCATTGATTGCATCTGATGATGACTGGAGCATTCGATGACTGTGGGTCCCTGGGGGGTTGACTGTTGAGGTTTAAACAAAACTTTAAACTTAAAACAATTTTGAAACATAAAGAAGATGACCGGTGAATCGGTAAAGTAATCTCTTTCATTAAGTATAAACATTTGGGAAAGGATTACATCGTATCTGGATCTATTTAATAAGGGAAGAAGAAGTACAGGAACTTCTTCTTCTTCTAACTAGAGAGAAGGTAGAGAGAATGAGGAGAGAGGGAGGAGAGAACCTCAGATGAGGCTAAATGGTTTACATTTTTAAGCCTAATGAAACTCTAACACTTAAGTTCCTTTAAATAGAACTAAAGTTACCGGTTTATATTTACCGAAGTAACTTTTACATTTACTTAAGGTTAAAAGTAAAAATATTTAACTAAAGTAAGAAACATTTAACTTAGGTTAAAAGTAAATTACTTTTACATTTACTAAAGGTAAAGTAAAAACATTTAACTAAAGTTAAAAACATTTAAGTAAATAACTTTTACTTTTACTTAAGTAAATAACTTTTACTAAAGTAAAGTTGTCCTTTATTTTTGACTTTGTCGGATGCGTTGATTGCATCTGATGATGACTGGAGCAGCATCTGCTTTTGCTTTTGGATGCTTTTGACTTTGTCGGACGCACTGGTTGCATCTGGAGCATCCGATGACTGTGGGACCCTTGGGCGTTGACTGTTGAGGTCCGACTTCTTCCTCGCCGGTGGGTGCTGTTGATCTTCTTCTAGAGATATCATCATCCCCTATACTTCGACCCCAAAAAAAAATCCAGGGATTCAATCCTTTTTCCCCCCAAAAATTATGTTTAATTTTAAGAAAGGAGAAAAAATTTCACCGAAATTTTTGTCACCGACTGTAGATTTCAAAAAAATTAAATAAAATTTTTTAGAAAAACTTATCAGACTGTGTCTGATACAAGGATCACACGGCTAACTCTTGACTAACTGATGAACTCGATCTAAACAGTCTACTTCGTTTTAACTTTGTTCAAACCTAATCTCTAGATCTTTTGACATTCCACTTAAAGACATACCAAAGTCGCTTAAATACAAACCCTTCTTACCTTAAGCAGACGCATACCCTTGAATCTAGTGATTCCCTTTTTGCCTAACTGCTCACACTCTTGAGACTTACAACAGCTCGACGGGACCTATGGCGATCCGGGGTGTTCTACAGTAAGAGCTTAGGTAACTTAAACTAGGTGCTATAAGGACGGAGCAACAGAAATCTAAAGAAGAAGTAAAAATAAGGTTTTAAACTCAGACCTCTGTGTTTGACCGGAGAACAAACAGTGACACCAAGAGACAACACCGTATGGCTCTGATACCATTTAACAGCGGACGAAAAGTTTAAACAAAACTTTAAACTTAAAATAATTTTGAAACATAAAGAAGATGACCGGTGAATCGGTAAAGTAATCTCTTTCATTAATTATAAACATTTGGGAAAAGATTACATCGTATCTGGATCTATTTACTAAGGGAAGAAGAAGTATAGGAACTTCTTCTTCTTCTAACTAGAGAGAAGGTAGAGAGAAGGAGGAGAGAGGGAGGAGAGAACCTCAGATGAGGCTAAATGGTTTACATTTTTAAGCCTAAGGAAACTCTAACACTTGAGTTCCTTTAAATAGAACTAAAGTTACCGGTTTATATTTACCGAAGTAACTTTTACATTTACTTAAGGTTAAAAGTAAAAACATTTAACTGAAGTAAGAAACATTTAACTTAAGTTAAAAACATTTAACTTAGGTTAAAAGTAAATTACTTTTACATTTACTAAAGGTAAAGTAAAAATATTTAACTAAAGTTAAAAACATTTAACTAAAGTTAAAGTAATTACATTTACTTTCACTAAAATAAATTACTTTTACTAAAGCAGCATCTGCTTTTGCTTTCGGCTGCTTTTGACTTTGTCGGACGCGTTGATTGCATTTGATGATGACTGGAGCATCCGATGACTGTGGGACCCTGAGGGGCCAGCGTCGTCTGACTGTTGACTGTTGAGGTCCGGCTCCTTCCTCGCCGGTGGGTGCTGTTGACCTTCTTCCAGAGAGATCACCATCCCCTATACTTCGACCCCAAAAAAAAAATCCAGGGATTTACTGGACCTCAACAGTTATAGGGGATGGTGATCTCTCTGAGAAGAAGATCAACAGCACCCACCGGCGAGGAAGGAGCCGGACCTCAACAGTTAATCTCAACAGTCAACCCCCCAGGGTCCCACAGTCATCGGATGCTCCAGTCATCATTAGATGCAATCAATACATCCGACAAAGTCAAAAGTAAAGGACAACTTTAATTTAGTAAAAGTAATTTACTTAAGTAAAAATAAATATAAATACTTTAACTTATAGGGGATGGTGATCTCTCTGAGAAGAAGATCAACAGCACCCACCGGTGAGGAAGGAGCCGGACCTCAACAGTCAACCTCAACAGTCAACCTCCCAGGGTCCCACAGTCATCGGATGCTCTAGTCATCATCAGATGCAATCAATGCATCCGACAAAGTCAAAAGTAAAGGACAACTTTACTTTAGTTAAAGCAATTTAGCCTCATCTGAAGTTCTCTCCTCCTTCTCTCTAGTTAAAAGAAGAAGAAGTTCCTGTACTTCTTCTTCCCTTAGTAAATAGATCCAAATACGATGTAATCCTTTTCCAAATGTTTATAATTAATGAAAGAGATTACTTTACCGATTCACCGGTCATCTTCTTTATGTTTCAAAATTATTTTAAGTTTAAAGTTTTGTTTAAACTTTTCGTTCGCTGTTAAATGGTATCAGAGCCATACGGTGTTGTCTCTTGGTGGCACTGTTTGTTCTTAGGTCAAACACAGAGGTCTGAGTTTAAAACCTTGTTTTTACTTCTTCTTTAGATTTTTGTTGCTCCGTCATTAGAGCACCTAGTTTAAGTCACCTAAGCTCTTACTGTAGAACACCCCGGATCGCCATAGGTCCCGTCGAGCCGTTGTAAGTCTCAAGAGTGTGAGCAGTTTAGGCAAAAAGGGAATCACTAGATCCAAGGGTATGCGTCTACTTAAGGTAAGAAGGGATGGTGATCCAGGGACTTCTTGTACTTTAACTCATGCTGTTGATCTCCTTACTTTAGTAGATTTCTGTTGCTCCGTCCTTCGAGCACCTAGTTTAAGTCACCTAAGCTCTTACTGTAGAACACCCCGGATCGCCATATGTCCCGTCGAGCCGTTGTAAGTCTCAAGAGTGTGAGCAGTTTAGGCAAAAAGGGAATCACTAGATTCAAGGGTATGCGTCTGCTTAAGGTAAGAAGGGTATGTACTTAAGCGACTTTGGTATGTCTTTAAGTGGAATGTCAACAGATCTAGAGATTAGGTTTGAACAAAGTTAAAACGAAGTAGACTGTTTAGATCGAGTTCATCAGTTAGTCAAAAGTCAGCCGTGTGATCCTTGTATCAGACACAGTCGGATTAGTTTTTCTAAAAATTTTTACATAAAATTTTTTTGAAATCAACAGTCGGTGGCCAAAATTTCGATGAAATTTTTTCTCCTTTCTTAAAATTAAACATAATTTTTGGGGGGAAAAAGGATTGAATCCCTGGATTTTTTTTTGGGGGTCGAAGTATAGGGGATGGTGATCTCTCTGAGAAGAAGATCAACAGCACCCACCGGCGAGGAAGGAGCCGGACCTCAACAGTCAACAATCAGACGACGCTGGCCCCTCAGGGTCCCACAGTCATCGGATGCTCTAGTCATCATCAGATGCAATCAACGCGTCCGACAAAGTCAAAAGCAGCCGAAAGCAAAAGCAGATGCTGCTTTAGTAAAAGTAATTTACTTTAGTAAAAGTAAATGTAATTACTTTAACTTTAGTTAAATGTTTTTACTTTACCTATAGTAAATGTAAAAGTAATTTACTTTTAACCTAAGTTAAATGTTTTTAACTTAAGTTAAATGTTTCTTACTTCAGTTAAATGTTTTTACTTTTAACCTTATGTAAATGTAAAAGTTACTTCGATAAATATAAACCGGTAACTTTAGTTCTATTTAAAGGAACTCAAGTGTTAGAGTTTCCTTAGGCTTAAAAATATAAACCATTTAGCCTCATCTGAGGTTCTCTCCTCCCTCTCTCCTCCTTCTCTCTACCTTCTCTCTAGTTAGAAGAAGAAGAAGTTCCTTTAAACAAAACTTTAAACTTAAAACAATTTTGAAACATAAAGAAGATGACCGGTGAATCGGTAAAGTAATCTCTTTCATTAATTATAAACATTTGGAAAAGGATTACATCGTATCTGGATCTATTTACTAAGGGAAGAAGAAGTACAGGAACTTCTTCTTCTTCTAACTAGAGAGAAGGTAGAGAGAAGGAGGAGAGAGGGAGGAGAGAACCTCAGATGAGGCTAAATAGTTTATATATATATATATATATATATATATATATAAACTCTCCCAACACTTATGCAATTCTCAGCAAATGAAATTTGTGAAGAGGAATGTTTCATTTATAGGAAAATCAAAACACAGTTCATGACTTTGTTCTCCAAATCAAACCAACGGGAATATAGGATTGCATGAAGGTTAATAGGAAGTTGGTAGATGGTTGTTGGATTCATCATGAATCCCACTCCCTTGCTAATTATGAGCTATGGAATGCTGAGTTTGAGGAGAGGAGTAGGCTTAGGATAGCTTGGAGTATAACACGTGAAGAGAATGAGACTCTCAATATGTTGTATCTCAGCATTTGGTAACATGAAGTGTATCAATATTAAGGCTTTGTACAATTTTATGTAATATATGCATAGGTTATAATTTAAATGTCACAATGCAATTCACATAAATAATACTCCAATGTAGTAAATGTAATTAGTACATATATAATCCATGTACATTTTATCATATAACATTGTCTCCTTTATTATTAGATTTTATTAATCAATAATTGTTTATAATATATTTGTGATGTACTATTTTAACAATGTCACATAACCTCATGATATATTCATACAACTTAATTAATTAGTCATAATATATAGTCCTATATGTATAGTCACATTGTAATGTAGTTTATATACAATTGTATAATAATATTACATTACACTTCATATAACATATAGGTGGCTATTATATATTATACATTTACTTTGCATGCTTGCACATAGTAATTAATATAATCTCATTATATTAATAACTTACTTATTTTTATTATTCATAATGGCAATTAAAATATTAATCAATTCACTCCTCATAAATTAATGAAGTTATTAATTTCCATAGTAATTAATTAACATTTATATGATTAATTATCACGTTAAATAAATATAAATTTTATTATATTTATAAACAAGTTGCTTATTATCATTATATTATTCGCAATAATAATAATCAACACATTATCAAGTAATCATCATTAATATTCTATTTTCTCATAATAGAAAGTAAATAACAATTAATATCGATTAATTGTTCACGTAGTAATTCCTTCATCACTTACCCTTATCAATTATTATTATACGATAAATAGTCACATTCCTCAGCAATATAAATCCTATTATACTTATAAACCATTTTTTTTGTATCAAATTATTACTTGCAAAAATACTAAATCAACATATTGTTATTATATTTCTCATAATAACAATTAACAATTAATATAGATTAATTGTTCACTTAATAATTCATTTACTCTTTAACCGATTATTATTCATAAGAATAGTTAATAACATTATTGTACGATTAACTATCATATGTATTGCACTCAATAAATAATCAATTAAATATAACTCTTATCTTATTCTTCAATTACTTACTCGTAAATATTTTGTACTCATAATAACATATTATAAATAATTACTTATTAATATGCTATTACTAATTACGACGATTAATTAATAATGTAATATTAATTTAATCCTTCACTCATTAATTCCTTCATCATTTAATTAATTAAATCATCATCATTTCCATTCTCATGCCACACAAGGCATTCTACGAGTTTGTCGCAATTCTCCATATTTATAAATTCAATTTAATATAATCGAATTACTTTTTTCATAACTCATAAACACTTATATTCCAATACGTATTCGTTTTCTTATTATATCAAATAAAAGAATTTTTTTTAATTATTCATGAAATTCACGGTTCTTACAAAGAAAGTGCAGAACGCCATTATGTTGGGACGAAGTCGGATAACGACGAATACTTGGTCCAGAGCTAGTACAACAAACTGCATATATGGTGACAGTGATAAGAGCCAGACTAGTGGCAGCTCAAGATCGCCAGAAGAAATACGCAGATTTGCATCGGCAGGACCGAGACTTTAAAGTTGACAGTTTTATTTTCCTGAAGGTATCTCCATGGAATGGAAAGATCCGTTTCGGCAAGAAAGGAAAATTGAGTCCAAGATTCATAGGACCGTTCGAGAAACTGAAGCGAGTGGGCAAAGTGGCATACAAAGTTGTATTACCACCCTAGTTGGAGCACATCCACAACGTATTCCACATTTCCGTGTTGCGACCGTACAAGGCCGACTACAAGCACGTGATTTCTTACGAGCCCATTCAAGTGGAGAAGAACTTGGCGTATGAAGAAATTCCTGTCTAAATACTAGATAGGAAAGAGCAAACTTTGAGAAATAAAATTATATCTTCTGTAAAAGTACTTTGGCGTAATCACGATGTCGAGGAGTCAACGTGGGATTTAGAGGATAGGATGATGAGGGATTATCCCCATCTATTCGTGTAACCTTGTAGTAATTTCGAGACAGAATTTTTATAAGGGGGAAAGGATGTAATACCCGAGGATTTCTGAATATTTTTAAATGAATATATTAATGGAAATGGATATTTATTTGAATATTAATATTTATGTGTTATGAGATGAGTTAACTCAATTATATTAAAATGAATAATTATGATAATTGAGAAATCGTGGAGTTTATGATAGGCTCAATAAATGCCTTGTGTGGCACAGTGATGAGAATTACGATGATTTAATTAATTAAAGAAATAATTAATGAGTGGATGATTAATCAATAATATATTGTTAATTAAAGATTACTAAGAGTAATGACATATTAATGAATAAATATTTGATTAATACTAGAAGATAAATATTTGTTCAAGTATGTGTTAAAGTGTAAAGTATCACTACAACTATATTATATAAAGTCATGTAGTGTGACACCTTAGTATGACTATGTAACGTATATAAACTATATTATAAAAGAAGTAAGTCACATGGTTAGACTTATGAGAATACATATGGTATGTACATTATACCATATGGGACCAAACTATGTTATATAAAGAATAACGTGACACTTTAGTAAGAATATGCAATATAGGAACTATATTGTAAGAGTAATAAAATTGCTTATGCGACCATGTGGTAGCTATAGTACTTTAATGAATACTATATGGTATATTAAATTAAAGTATGTGAACCACTATTTCAATAAGTTCATAATTGAAATAATAATAATAATAATGAGATTTGTGATAATGTAGTATGTCACCATTCTATTAACTCATAATGTAATATTATTAAAATGTACATGGATTATATGATGTGTATAGATATATATCCTCATGTGCTACCATGTAATGTTGTTATGATATTTTAGTCCATGTATGCCCTAAATGAATAAAATCTAAGGTGTACATATGTGTATTGAGCATATAGTATATGATATTTCATTCCCCAACTTGCAAATGCTGTGATATAATTGGATGTCCCATATTGAGTGTCCAATTGCTCCCCCATTTCCCATTCACGTGTAAACAACAAAGGCTAGAGTCTACTCCCTCATTCTTCTCCCAAGCTTCATTTTAGCTCATCATTCATGGGGAGTGGGATTCATGATTTCATCTACCAACTATCTCACCAACTAACCCTTGTCCAAAGAACTCTCCTTCCATCTCTTGGCTTGTTTTCATGGACAAAGGCTTGGCATGGGTTTGAATTTTCTATAAAGTGAGCATCCCTCTTCATTTTCTATGTTGCTTAATTAATTGCTAAGTTGCTATAGGGTGAGTTGAGAGAAAATTCTGAGATTGAAGGGAAGCTCTACCCAATTAAAAGCTCAAGAAGGTATAATGCTTGAATATATCTTGTAGTGTAGTATTTTCAATTCATAAAAATTAGCATGACCAAGTTAGAATTGGTTGTATGAAAGGATGCTAGCATGTTAGTTGAGTTAGTATGCATGTTAGAAACATAAGGTAGTTGATTAAATGCATGTTTCATGAAGTGTATTGGGTATGGCCTGAAGCTCTGCTTTAGCAGAAGACTCCTGGTTTGGAAACGGAGCCGCGCGACCGCGCGTCTCCCTAGTATAAATGGGGCGCGGCCGCGCCTCTCTGCAGATTCTTTTGATGGCTTTGTTAGGCTATCTGATTTATAAAGCATGCTAATGTAATGTAGTTAGGCCTATTTTAGTCCTTGACTTGTTAGTTTATATGGCCTTTCATGAAAACACTTACCAAAGCTTGAGTATTTCAAAAGGAACTTAAAGTTATGAAAAGAGGAACTTTGATATGTTATGTAACGATTGAGATTTTATAATTAATTTTAATATTTATTGAGATAAATAAATTTTTTATGTGATTTATTTATTGAGTTAAATAAATAAATTATGTGATTTATGGAGTGATTTAATTAAGTGTTATATACTAATTAAATAAATGTGTAATATTTATTTAATTAATATTAATGTTATATTATAGTTCTAATTTAATTGAGATAATTGAATTAGATGAATTATGTGATGAAGTGTTACATGGATTATAATTAGCGAGTAATTATAATTATGTGGTAATTTTATGTGATTAATTGATGTTAGATTTTAATTGATTAAATTAGATGATTGATATTTAATTAATTAAAATGTGACATTAAAGTATGCATTAAATAATTTGTTAAAATAAAAGAAAAAGGATTTTAAATGAGTTTAAATAAACAAGGCTTTGCATTTGTTTTAAATCTATTCTACCAAACATGGCCTTAGTAATAATAACCTGTTTTTTTTTAATAATGTTGTTTTGGCCAAACAAAGCCTTAAGGCTTTTTGAATTTTGAAACTTATGTAACTGCTAAATTAATTAGGCTAATTAGTATTAGTTAGTACGCATATTATATTATATTACGTTAGTTCTATACTACGTTAGATTAATCCTAAGTCTAAACTAAGAGCAAAGAAGAAAGAAAAGAGCAGAGGAAAAAGAGAAAGCAGAGAAGAGTTGGAGAAGAAGAGAAGGAAGAAGAAGCTTGTGAAGGCTAGAGTGAATATTTGTTTTCTTCTCCTATCATCGAAAGGTAATCCATAATCTCTACTTTCATATTTTCAAAACTCGATTTAAGTTTCATGTTTTATTCTCTGTGAAAACTGAGTTTTCATGTAATAGCATAAACATGGATGATATATATATATATAGGTGGTGTTGTTCATGGTGAATTATAGGGTTATCAATGATTTTCAGAAATTAAATTACTGTAGAAATATTTTTTAACAGAAAATTCATGTTTATATGAGTTCATATGGAATTTCATGAGTTTATATATTATGGGTGATTTTATATTGAGAAATTGGTATATGTTAGTATGTTGTTTAGAAATTTTCTATGATACTACCTTGAATCATGAGAATAAAGCATGTGTTATAAGTTGAATTGCTTAAGAATTTGATTATAGTGACTTATTTTGGAAAATATATGAGTTTTCATGAAAATGGCCAAATTGGATTTTTAAAACTTGTGATTATCATTGTTTAAATGGTTTTGTGTTGTGGAAGCATTTTATATATATGTATAATTGCATAAGTATGATTTACAATGTTTAAGTTACTGTAAATATCCATTTGTTGGCTTGTATGGGTTAATCGGTGAAGCAGAGTAACGTGGCTGTCTGCGTCTGGCCGAGTTGCTGCGCAGCTGCGCCGGCAGCAAGGCCAGGAGCAGCGCAGCTGCGCTGCTTGTTCTTCCCAGATCCTTACCCTGCGCAGCTGCGCCGGTGCCAAGGCCTGTGGCTGCGCAGCTGCGCCGTGTCCCGGGCAGTGGCAGTGACTTTAGTTTTTGTGCAGTGTTAATTCTAAGCTTAGTTTAATTATTCTATGAAAAGGAGCATGTATCTAGCTGCTATAACATGTGTTATAATTTGAGAAAAAGGAAGTTTTGAAAAACTAATATGGTATTTAAATTATAAACTATAATTGTTTAATTGTACAATAAGTTACTTAATTATAATTTTATTAATTATAATTAAGAGTAAATGTTTAATTTAAATTATAATTTTTGTGAAATTATAATGTATAGAAGTTGATTTATTTTAATCAATTAGATGTTAAATTAAATTATAATTTATGCATGTTTAATTATGGATTATAAATTGATAATTTCATGATTAATTATAATTTGTGTAATTAAATGCATGATGTGGTTTAATGTATTATAATTATTTATAATTTAAATGGTAATTATAATTTGATTAAGTGTTTGAATTATAATTGTTTAATTATAATTTAGTTAAATACATAATTGATTTAATTAACTATGTGATAGTTGATTATTATTATTAGAGTGAGTTAACCATGAGGGTTAACCACTTATGTGAATTAGTTACGTGTTAACTAATTTAGGTTATTGTGATTGAATATATATGTGTAGGAAGTATTAAAGTACGTGAATTGTGTTAAGTAGCTTGCGCTTGAGGCAAGTCTTCTAAACCCTAAACTCGTTAATTTTATGCAAGTTTTTTGTACCCTAAACTTGTTGATTATATACAAATTCTTGAATTCATATATTCATTGTTGAGAATGTCCTTTCTATTTCTGTATTAGACAATTGTTTATTTAATTGAAATGATCTTAACTTATTGTTCAAGTAAGATCCAGTTATTATTTTAAATGCTTTAAGTTGATTCTAAAGCATATGTTAATTCATAATTCTTTTATTTATGAATTATTGGAAGTTGATTCAACTAATCCTTAGTTGATGAATGTGAATTCTAAATTACCCTTGTAAGCTTATCCAAACCAAACTTTCTTTGGTGCGGACTTGAATTCAAATTACTGAGTTGAACAACCCTATTTACTAGGGGAGGTTACTACGCATAGCGTTAAGATGTTTGTGCACAATACATGATACGAAGGGCTGATCCCCCTAAGTACGAGTTAAGGTCCATAATCTTATTGACTGTTAAAGGTTTAAATAGAAATATTTATAACCTAGGACAAGAGTTCAAAGGTCTTATGACACTCAGATAAATTCTATATTCGAATTTTAATGTTGATAGAGAATTATTATTCAATTCTTTATTATTGAAGCAAGCTAAGTTGTTCAGATTCTTTTAAATATATCCTTTCATGCCTATGTTATTGGTAAACTCCAGTGAGCTGTGGTTTGCTCACTCTTGCATTAAATAACAATTCTAGTTACGGTTGGTAACGCTGATGCTCTGTCTACGAGTAAGGGCAAGGGAAAGCAAAGAAAATGAAGACTTGTTTTTTTTATTATATTGAGAATGATTGTAATAAGACTTGAATGTTATGTTTTTGTTTCCGCACTTTATTATATTCATGTCAGGGTTAGAGTAAACTGGGATTATCTTGAAAAGGTTGTAACCCTTGTTTTAAGGGAGATTTATCTATTCTAATTTAAGTTGTAGTTTATTTTACATTATTCATTGGGTAGATGTATGTTATATTAGAAAGTGAACACCAAATCATGTGGAAACGAAGTACCTAGATTTTGAGGTCACAGGTTGGTATCAAAGCTATAGGTGATGAAACCTTAGGTAGGAAAAAATCTTAGGTTAGTAGCCTTATAGGTAAGATCGAAAAGATAGGTGTGATAGGTAAAGATAATAAACTACCTTATGTGCTATATGTTTACATTATATTATTCGAAGAGTGACGATTCGTTATCACGTAATAATGAACTTTAAAATTCTTTTGTCAGGATGTCGAACGTGGGAGAACCTAGTCAGGCTAGAGAGGATGTACCTCAGGTGCCTAGAGAGGAGGAGCCCCATGACATACATATTGTCTGGGAGCAGCTGGTTAGGAGAGAGCCATCTCCAATGATCACCGTAGCTGGTCGGGAGCGTGAGCTGACACCTATTCCAGAGGATGAGAACGAGGACGATCTGAAGAGGAGGAAGAGGATCCCGAAGAGGAATTCCCACCTCACTCTACTAGTGCTGAGATGTACGAGGCAGTCTACGATAGCAATATGGAACTTCATGGACGAATAGGAGATCTCGAGGAGACTATTCAGTAGCGTGATGAGACTATCGAAGAGATGGATAGTGCACTAGGAGATGCACAGTGGAACCTGATACATATGGAGGTCAAAAGAGATGCTGCTCGTTTTGAATTGGCAAAGCTGAAGCAAGACATCCAGGAGGAGTCGAGGAAGCGTGCCAGAGCTGAAGAGTCAAGCTTGAGGGCTAATCAACGAGCCGATCGAGCTGAAGCTGAAGCTGAAGCCAAGAGAGCCAAGCTGAGGGAAATGAAATACGCTTTTCATACAGCGATAGAGAGAGCTCAGGACCGTATTTTCTACTACCCAACCCAGTTCCAAGGTTTACCGTGGTATGTGGTGGACCGAAGAATGGCATTTCAGGTAATGGAAGAGGAACGTAGAGAGGCTGTGCGACGTATTAATATATCTAGGCAGTGGTATTAGCAGTAGTAGTATAGATTTTGTTTATGTATTACTTTTTGTAATAAGTAAAGTAAATCCCATAATTTGAGAAAAGAATGGGATAAGCTTATAATGTAATCTTGTAAATTTTCCAGTTCAGGAAGGATGATAAAAATAGCAGAAGTGCTATCAGTTTGATGTTTTTAAACTACGCATAATAAATAAAAGAAGTTTATTGACGTGCTATGTGTTCTATGTGCACTGAATTGTTTAAACATTTAAGTATGAACTTGGATACTTAATAGTTGGATAAAAGGTCTAATAATAATATTTTCTTAACAGAAAATGCCTCCTAGAAGAAGAGTAACACGTCAAAATCCTGAGGGTTCGACGAACAACAACAATAACGAGGGAACGAATCCCAATTCGGTTCAGCAGTTGGTGAATCTGTTGACTGGAGCTCTTGCGAATCAGCCGCAGGTGCAGGGTACTACTTTCAAGGAATTCAAGGCAGTAGGACCGCCTGAGTTCAAAGGATCGACTAACCCTATCAAAGCTCAGACATGGGTTATGGAAATGGAGAAGGTATTTGACGTGGCTAGGGTAGGAGAAGACCAAAAGACAATGTTCGTGGCTTTCATGTTGAAGATGGATGCTAGCTTTTGGTGGCAGGCTAACAAGACTTGAGAGGGAGAGGGAGTCATCACGTGGGAACGTTTCAAGGAAATGTTCTACGAGATATATTTTCCAGTGAGTCCCCAGGACCAGATGGAGGTCCAGTTCCTAGAACTTAAGCAGGGAGGGATGATGGTGTCCGAGTATGCCGCCAAGTTTAACGAGTTGGCCAGGTTCGCTACTTACCAGGTCAGCACTGACGCTAGGAAGGCGAGAAGGTTTAAACGGGGACTGAAGCCCTGGCTCTACAGCAAGGTTTCCATGTTCGAGCTGAATACCTTTGCAGCGATGTTGGAGAAAACCATACTTGCTGAAGGAAGAAGCGACGCGGTGACGAAGTTCAACCAAGATAAGAAGAAGAAGAATGAGGTAGAAACCAAGACTGGTGGTAGCAGCGCTGTGAACCAGAAAAGGAAGTGGTCCGATAATACCTCTGCTGGGAGTCAGCAAGGAAGCCAGCAGAAGAGGAAGTTCGAAGCATGTGCTACATGCGGTAAGAATCACACTGGCGTGTGTATGAAGGGGAAACGGGTGTGCTTCAACTGTGGTCAGGAAGGCCACATCGCGCCTAATTGCCCAAACCCAAAGAAGGGAGCTTGCTTTACATGTGGATCCAAGGATCACATAGCTCGCAACTGCCCTAAAAAGCTGACGGCAGGGTCAGCAGGGAACAGAGGGAATGGAAGCGGCAGTTTCGTGACTATCGCTGCACCATTGCAAGCTGTTCAACCCACTGCACGGACATTCAATATAACGGTGCAGGATGCTGTGCAATCAAAAGACGTGGTGTCAGGTATTATTCCGGTCAATAGTATAAATGCATATATATTATTTGATTCGGGTGCTACTTGTTCATTCATATCTGATGATTTTGCTAAAACCTTAGACTTACCTATAGAAGAGTTAGTTTATCCCTTGAACATAGAGATTGCGAATAGGGAGGCTATTCCTGTTAGGAGCGTTTATAAGAACTGTAGATTGGACATTAAGGGTCAGGAGCTTAGAGTAGATTTGATTCCGATAAAACTTGGGGAATTCGACGTCATACTAGGTATGGATTGGTTGTTTAACCATGGGGTGGTAATCGACTGTCAGAAGAAGTCGGTGAACCTTACAACTCCGTCCAAGTTAGTGTTCTATGGTAGCAAATCGCCTAGACAAGCGAGTTGTCTGACGGTTATGCAAGCCAAGAAACTTCTGACACAAGGCTGTGTAGGATATCTAGCCTACATAGTAGATTCGCGTAAGGAAAATTCAAAGGTGGAGGAAATATCGGTAGTTAAGGAGTTTGTGGACGTTTTTTCGAGCGATTTGCCAGGACTTCCGCCAAATAGGGAGATAGAGTTCGTGATCGATCTAGCGCCGGGAACTGTTCCAATTTCAAAGGCTCCGTACCGAATGGCTCCAGTCGAGATGAAGGAATTGATGGTTCAACTACAAGAATTAATGGACAAGAAGTATATTCAACCGAGCATTTCGCCGTGGGGAGCGCCTGTCTTATTCGTGAAGAAGAAGGATGGGTCGATGCGTCTTTGCATTGATTATAGAGAGTTGAATAAAGTTACGATCAAGAATAGGTATCCTTTACCTAGGATCGATGACTTGTTTGATCAACTGAAGGGTGTGAAATACTTCTCAAAAATCGATTTGAGAAGCGGGTATCATCAATTAAAGGTGAGGAAGGAAGATATATCGAAAACGGCTTTTAGGACTCGATATGGTCATTACGAGTTCTTGGTGATGTCATTTGGTCTCACGAATGCCTCAGATGCATTTATGGACTTAATGAACAGGGTTTTCAAGCCATTTCTGGACAAGTTCGTGGTAGTGTTCATAGATGACATCCTGGTTTATTCCAAGACCGAGGAGGAACATGCTGAACACTTACGACTAACCTTAGAAGCCCTGAGACGAGAAAAGTTTTACGCTAAATTCTCGAAATGTGAATTTTGGTTGGAACGTGTGCAATTTCTTGGCCACGTGATCAACAAGGATGGTATTTCAGTGGATCCGTCGAAGGTTGAAGCTGTTATAAATTGGGATCAGCCAAAGATGCCGTCTGAAGTGAGGAGTTTCTTGGGATTGGCTGGTTATTACCGTAGATTTATCCAAGACTTTTCTAGAATCGCAACTCCGTTGACGAATTTGACTCGTAAAATAGTTAAGTTTGTTTAGACGGAGAAGTGTGAGGAGAGTTTTCAAGAGCTGAAGAAGAGGCTGAGTACTGCACCTGTATTGTCTTTACCGGATAGTTCGGGGAATTTCGTAGTATATAGCGATGCCTCACATAAAGGATTAGGCTGTGTATTGATGAAGAGCGGCAAAGTCATTGCCTATACGTCACGTCAACTGAAGGATTATGAGAAAGGGTATCCGACCCATGATCTAGAATTGGCGGCAGTAATGTTTGCCCTAAAGATTTGGAGGCACTACTTATATGGAGAGAAGTGTGAAATATACACAGATCACAAGAGTCTGAAGTATATATTTACCCAGAAGGATTTGAACATGCGCCAAAGAAGATGGTTGGAACTGATTAAAGACTACGATTGCGAGATACTTTACCATCCGGGTAAAGCTAACGTTGTTGCCAACGCTTTAAGCAGAAAAGGTCGGAAGAAGCTGAACGTGTTAAATGATCAGGATCGGTTAATAGAACAGATGGCTAGATTGGAGTTGGAGGTGAAGTTTTCGAAGGAATCGGATGAGATGTTGTTTCAAGTAACTGCTGGTTCTACTCTAGTAGACAAGGTGAAAGAAGCACAACTTCACGATGAAGAAAGTGAAAAGGTTCGGAAGAGGATAACCGATGGCGAAGAGTTCAAGTTCAAGATCGATAATGAAGGTCTGTTACGATTTGAAGGTAGAATATGGGTACCGCTAGTACCAGAGGTCAAAGAAAAGATTCTGAGCGAAGCTCATAGTTCTAGATATTCTATTCACCCTGGGAGTACGAAGATGTACCAGGATCTCAGGCATCATTTCTGGTGGCCGAATATGAAGAGGGACGTTGCTGAATATGTTGCGAAGTGCTTAACGTGCCAGAAAGTTAAAGCAGAACACCAGAGACCAAGTGGTTTGCTGCAACCGTTAGAAATTCTAGAGTGGAAGTGGGAGCACATCATGATGGATTTTGTGGTAGGACTTCCAACGACTCAGAAGGGATTCGATGCGATATGGGTTATAGTGGATCGACTGACGAAGTCAGCCCACTTTCTGCCGATCAGGGTTAAGTACAACCTGGATAAGCTAGCGAAGCTATACGTCAAGGAAATTATTTCTCGACATGGTGTTCCAGTGTCGATTGTGTCCGACAGAGATCCACGTTTTACGTCTAATTTCTGGAAACGATTGCAAGAATGTCTGGGAACGCAATTGCGAATGAGTACAGTGTATCATCCTCAGACCGATGGCCAGAGCGAAAGAACGATTCAAACACTTGAGGATATGCTGAGAGCTTGTGTGATGGACTTCAAAGGAAGCTGGGAGGATCATCTACCATTGGTGGAGTTCGCCTACAACAATAGTCATCATGCGAGTATTGGCATGCCGCCTTACGAAGCGTTATACGGTAGAAAATGCAGAACTCCTTTGTGCTGGGATGAAGTCGGTAAACGTCAATTGTTGGGACCAGAATTGGTACAACAAACTGTCGAAATTGTGAAGCTGATCAGAACGAGATTAGTTGCTGCTCAAGACAGACAGAAGAAGTATGCCGATTTACATCGACAGAACCGAGAATTCTTACCAGGAAGTTTCGTGTTCCTGAAAAGGGAAAATTCGATTCGGTAAGAAGGGGAAGCTGAGTCCCCGATTCATTGGACCTTTTGAGGTACTACGAAAGGTGGGCGAGGTTGCTTACGAGATTGCATTACCTCCGGAGCTCGAGAATATACATAATGTCTTCCATATTTCTGTGTTAAGACCTTACAAGCACGATTATAAACATATAATAGAATATGAACCTTAACAGTTTGATAAAGACTTAACATATGAAGAAGTGCCTGTTCAAATAATTGATAGAAAGGAACAAGTACTTAGGAATATAGTGATACCTTCTGTTAAGGTAATCTGGAGAAACCGCAGTGCTGAAAAAGGTACGTGGGAACTCGAAGATGTTATGATGAAGTCTTATCCGCATTTATTTGCTTAGTTATGTGTAACCCCTTATATACTGATTCTGGGGACAGAATCCTTTTAAGGAGGGAAGAATGTAATAGACGAGATTTTTTTTATGTGTGATTCTAGGGAAAGAATCCTTTTAAAGAGGGAAGATTGTAACGATTGAGATTTTATAATTAATTTTAATATTTATTGAGATAAATAAATATTTTATGTGATTTATTTATTGAGTTAAATAAATAAATTATGTGATTTATGGAGTGATTTAATTAAGTGTTATATACTAATTAAATGAATGTGTAATATTTATTTAATTAATATTAATGTTATATTATAGTTCTAATTTAATTGAGATAATTGCATTAGATGAATTATGTGATGAAGTGTTACATGGATTATAATTAGCGAGTAATTATAATTATGTGGCAATTTTATGTGATTAATTGATGTTAGATTTTAATTGATTAAATTAGATGATTGATATTTAATTAATTAAAATGTAACATTAAAGTATGCATTAAATAATTTGTTAAAATAAAAGAAAAAGGATTTTAAATGAGTTTAAATAAACAAAGCTTTGTATTTGTTTTAAATCTATTCTACCAAACATAGCCTTAGTAATAATAACCTTTTTTTTTTAATAATGTTGTTTTGGCCAAACAAAGCCTTAAGGCTTTTTGAATTTTGAAACTTATGTAACTGCTAAAATAATTAGGCTAATTAGTATTAGTTAGTACGCGTATTATATTATATTACGTTAGTTCTATACTACGTTAGATTAATCCTAAGTCTAAACTAAGAGCAAAGAAGAAAGAAAAGAGCAGAGGAAAAAGAGAAAGCAGAGAAGAGTTGGAGAAGAAGAGAAGGAAGAAGAAGCTTATGAAGGCTAGAGTGAATCTTTGTTTTCTTCTCCTATCACTGAAAGGTAATCCATAATCTCTACTTTCATATTTTCAAAACTCGATTTAAGTTTCATGTTTTATTCTCTGTGAAAACTGAGTTTTCATGTAATAGCATAAACATGGATGATATATATATATATATATATATATATATATAGGTGGTGTTGTTCATGGTGAATTATAGGGTTATCAATGATTTTCAGAAATCACATTACTGTAGAAATATTTTTTAACAGAAAATTCATGTTTATATGAGTTCATATGGAATTTCATGAGTTTATATATTATGGGTGATTTTACATTGAGAAATTGGTATATGTTAGTATGTTGTTTAGAAATTTTCTATAATACTACCTTGAATCATGAGAATAAAGCATGTGTTATAAGTTAAATTGCTTAAGAATTTGATTATAGTGACTTATTTTGGAAAATATATGAGTTTTCATGAAAATGGCCAAATTGGATTTTTAAAACTTGTGATTATCATTGTTTAAACGGTTTTGTGTTGTGGAAGCATGTTATATATATGTATAATTGCATAGGTATGATTTACAATGTTTAAGTTACTGTAAATATCCATTTGTTGGCTTGTATGGGTTAATCGGTGAAGCAGAGTAACGTGGCTGTCTGCGTCTGGCCGAGTTGCTGCGCAGCTGCGCCGGCAGCAAGGCCAGGAGCAGCGCAGCTGCGCTGCTTGTTCTTCCCAGATCCTTACCCTGCGCAGCTGCGCCGATGCCAATGCATGTGGCTGCGCAGCTGCGCCGTGTCCCGGGCAGTGGCAGTGACTTTAGTTTTTGTGCAGTGTTAATTCTAAGCTTAGTTTAATTATTCTATGACAAGGAGCATGTATCTAGCTGCTATAACATGTGTTATAATTTGAGAAAAAAGAAGTTTTGAAAAACTAATATGGTATTTAAATTATAAACTATAATTGTTTAATTGTACAATAAGTTACTTAATTATAATTTTATTAATTATAATTAAGAGTAAATGTTTAATTTAAATTATAATTTTTGTGAAATTATAATGTATAGAAGTTGATTTATTTTAATCAATTAGATGTTAAATTAAATTATAATTTATGCATGTTTAATTATGGATTATAAATTGATAATTTTATGATTAATTATAATTTGTGTAATTAAATGCATGATGTGGTTTAATTGATTATAATTATTTATAATTTAAATGGTAATTATAATTTAAGTAATTATAATTTGATTAAGTGTTTGAATTATAATTGTTTAATTATAATTTAGTTAAATACATAATTGATTTAATTAACTATGTGATAGTTGATTATTATTATTAGAGTGAGTTAACCATGAGGGTTAACCACTTATGTGAATTAGTTACGTGTTAACTAATTTAGGTTATTGTGATTGAATATATATGTGTAGGAAGTATTAAAGTACGTGAATTGTGTTAAGTAGCTTGCGCTTGAGACAAGTCTTCTAAACCCTAAACTCGTTAATTTTATGCAAGTTTTCTGTACCCTAAACTTGTTGATTATATAAAAATTCTTGAATTCATATATTCATTGTTGAGAATGTCCTTTCTATTTCTGTATTAGACAATTGTTTATTTAATTGAAATGATCTTAACTTATTGTTCAAGTAAGATCCAGTTATTATTTTAAATGCTTTAAGTTGATTCTAAAGCATATGTTAATTCATAATTCTTTTATTTATGAATTATTGGAAGTTGATTCAACTAATCCTTAGTTGATGAACGTGAATTCTAAATTACCCTTGTAAGCTTATCCAAACCAAACTTTCTTTGGTGCGGACTTGAATTCAAATTACTGAGTTGAACAACCCTATTTACTAGGGGAGGTTACTACGCATAGCGTTAAGATATTTGTGCACAATACATGGTACGAAGGGCTGATCCCCCTAAGTACGAGTTAAGGTCCATAGTCTTATTGATAGTTAAAGGTTTAAATAGAAATATTTATAACCTAGGACAAGAGTTCAAAGGTCTTATAACACTCAGATAAATTCTATATTCGAATTTTAATGTTGATAGAGAATTATTATTCAATTCTTTATTATTGAAGCAAGCTAAGTTGTTCAGATTCTTTTAAATATATCCTTTCATGTCTATGTTATTGTTAAACTCCAGTGAGCTGTGGTTTGCTCACTCTTACATTAAATAACAATTTCAGTTAAGGTTGATAACGTTGATGCTCCGTCTACGAGTAAGGGCAAGGGAAAGCAAAGCAAGTGAAGACTTGTTTTTTTTATTATATTGAGAATGATTGTAATAAGACTTGAATGTTATGTTTTTGTTTTCGCACTTTATTATATTCATGTCAGGGTTAGAGTAAACCGGGATTATCTTGAAAAGGTTGTAACCCTTGTTTTAAGGGAGATTTATCTATTCTAATTTAAGTTGTAGTTTATTTTACATTATTCATTGGGTAGATGTATGTTATATTAGAAAGTGAACACCAAATCATGTGGAAACGAAGTACCCGGATTTGGGGGTGTCACATGTTAGCCTTATATTGATGTTCTGACTTTTGATACACGTTAGTATAGTTTAGAAATGCATGAGAGACATATTCACTTATATACATAGGTTCCGTAATGTAATATGAACATGTGAACCTCACTAGTACCCATTCCTAATGAAAATGGAAGTTTTGAACACAAACCTTGACATGCTATGCCATGTTAATATTCTGATTTTGCGACCGTAGTAGTATGGTTTAGAAATGCATGAACAACCCATTAACTTGTGTTTATATGATTCGTAATGAAGCGTGAGCATATTGAACTCGTTAGTGAACGTTACTAACAACAACATAAGCTTTAAACGTGGACTTTGACGTGCTATATTAGGAGTCTAAATTTTGATATTTTCGACATGTTTGAAGGTGCTTTTAAGGCATCATACATATACACACTTGTTAGATATAATGCAAGTTAATCAGGCATGAGTTCGATTAAATTAAGAACAAGTAGCAATGCTAGGATTACACACCCATGACATAGAAACATGCGAGCATGCGTAATCAATAAAATATATGACTACTTTAGATGTCTAAATGATAAGCCTGACAACTTATATGAATTCATGGCGTCGTATGACCCTAAGTTATTAGAGAGCGTAATTTAAAATTGTATCATGTATGATTGAACTTGGAAGGGTTATACAAACGTAGAAATATCCTTTAATATGTATACATGCTATGTGATATCATATGTTGAGTCTTGAATCCAATTTTGATGGTTAACTTATAGAAATACCATAACTTACTAAAATAAAATATATTTGGTATTGACTATGCTCTTATGATATAATAAGGATATGAGGGTGTGTTTAACTCAAAAAGAGGAACGTTAAGGATAAAAGTATATTAGTCGAGACTTGTGAATTAATATGATACTATACATGGTATGACAGAATAGTAAGGTTAAAGACTTAGCTTATATGTGGATTGTATATATAAGATAAGATATGATGTTATAATATATGACTAATGGATATCATATATACATAACTATATTACGATAGGGATTCGAAAATGTTGAATTACTTTTCATGGATAAACTACGCATAAGGCAAGTTCTCTAACTTACACTCTTTTAAAGTGCAAGTATCCTAAACCTTTGCATTACTTTATTCAACGGACATCGTAAGCAAGTACTTGAACTCTATTCTTATTGAACTCATATTAAGTTATTGTTGTGTAAGTGAGTTATTCAAATTATGGCTATCGTGTCATAGTTACGATAAAGTTGATTATATTCTTCGAACTTTAAATCTTGATATTAAACTTATAAAAGTTGTGATCTATGCCATTTGATTCGGCTAGACTTATAATGTTGAAAAATGACCTAAACCAATTGATTGGTGCGGGATCATGTGTTTTGACTGATATGAACAACCTTCTTTGAAGGGAAAATATATTTGTCGGGAGACCGACATGCGCACACTTTAGTACGATTGAACGATATGCATACCGTAGGGTACTTTAGGCTGATCACCTGTTGTACTTATTTTTAATTGGGTTATAAGTTTAATACTGCTAATTCTAGTAGAAGTTCACAGTCCTTAGTGACTGCTCAGTACTCAGTTATCTTGACTTCTTAAATTGAATTATTATTGAATCATATTGATATTATTCTATCCTTAGCGACTGTTATTGAACACTGTTGATATTTCTTGTTACCCTTGAAATATCATACCTTGCTATACTCTTATTGAGATTCGAGAACTATATTACTCACCCTTATTGTTATATTACTTGCTGAGCAAACTTGTTGCTCATTCTTGCTTTCCCTAAAACATTTCAGTTAAGGAAGGAGGATTCAGAAGCAATTAATTTTCCTTGGCCTCCTAATTACTCTAGACCAGTTTTAGCTAGCTTTTAATGTTTTCTAGACTTTAGGAGAGATCTAGTGGTGCTTAAAGTGTTCAGAATTCATTGCGTCTTTCATAACTCGGACTTTACACAGCGAAGGGAAGAGTTGGAGCGAGAAAACTTCACGAGAGGAGTTTTCTTTTGCCAAATCTTTTATTCTTTTGTGTAACTTTGAGCATGTTGAACTCTTTGATGTTGATAATTAGTTCAGTAGTTATGAACTAATTCATTTCTAGGATTGCAAAGTAACATAATGTTAGTTTAATCAAATATCTCTCCTTTTTACTCTATTAACTCATATGTGAATGGATTGTTGTACTTCATGCTTATTTGATTGATTACTTGAGATAGGAATTGATATGGCTTTTAATTGATATTGGAAAATTGATATTATTGTCTAACCTAAGTACAGCAACACTTGTATTGTTCATGGCCTTGAGTTTGTGAGCCATTCTTGCATAATAGAATATGAATATCTCTATTTGCCTTGTGTAATCAGTGAGAACAGTGCTTATTGACCCTTAGACTATTTATTTTCACCATAGGAATGTGATGATTTATATAGCTAAGGGATTACATTTGACCATCGGAAGAGGCTTATGTACACTGTTAGTTCTCGATTAACCATTCCTGTGGGTCATTGCTTATATTTGGAGAGTTAGGAGATTAAAAAATGCATTAGGGGAGTTATAATTCTAGTTTGCCTTCTTTGAATCTACTCTTTCTCTCGCTTGCTATTTTAATTAGTTCTAGTTAATAAACAACCGATTACCAACCGTTTGAACCAGATTGTAATGAAAGGTTTAGTGTTTGGATAGGAAATAGTACTTAGTCCTTGTGGGTTCGACACTCTACTTCTATCACTATATTACTTGTTTGACCGCATATACTTGCGCGTGTTCATCGATCGGTTATCCGACCAACCGTTGCCGGGGACTTAGTATTATTTGTTGTTTAATTCTAGGACTAATTCATATCGATCTTGCTTTAAACTGATTCATCTGTTTAATCTTTCTCTCAGGTACTTCTTGACTGTGTATGCCACCACGTAGGGACTGGAATAACAAATCTCCTGTTCCTGAAGGTTCAAGAACCGGCAGAAGACTTAAGAGGGACAGAGTAAGGGAGAAACCAATCCCTACTTTAATGGCTGAAGAAATGAAGAAAACTCTTGCGGATTATGCTATGCCTCATGTTGGGGATATTCAAGCAAGTGTACTCCAGCCTGCAATTCAAGCACATAACTTTGAGATTAATCCGGGTACCAATCAAATGATCCAAAACAATGTCTAGTTTAGTGGGATGCCAAATGATGATCCCAATGATCATTTGATGAATTTCTTTGAAGTCTGTGACACTTTTAAAATTAATGGAGTTACCGATGAGGCTATCTGACTCAGACTGTTCCCGTTTACTCTTCGGGACAAAGCCAAGAGTTGGTTACATTCACTTCCTGCAGGTTCTGTCAACACCTGGGCCGATATGGCTGATAAATTCATGGCAAAGTTCTTTCCGCTAGCAAAGACTGCAAGGCTCAGAAGTGATATCACCTCTTTCAAGCAACAGGATTCAGAAATCCTCTATGAGGCATGGGAGAGATTTAAAGATTTGTTAAGGAAATGTCCACATCACGTGTTGCCTGAATGGCTTCCCGTGCATACTTTCTATAATGGGGTGTCGGGAGCTATTCGTTCAAGCATTGATACGGCATTAACCAAACGTCTAGATGGAATGGGACAACAAACAGTGCAAAGTGTCACTCCATTGTGTGAATTATGTGCGGGGAGCCACTCAACTGACCAATGTGCTATTAGCTCCGAGGCGGTCCAATTTGTATCCAATTATGGGCGACCTCAGAATGCTAATCTTCCTACACATTATCATCCAGGATTGAGAAATCACACAAATTTCTCATGGAGCAACAACGACCCAGCTCAAACTTCTGCCCCCAGACCTCCATATACAAATCCTCCCGGTTTCTAACAACAACCCCAACAATATCAGCAACAACAAACTAAACAACAACAAACACAACAACAACAATTTCAACAAAATCAACCTCGAAACCATCCACAACAACAACAAGGTTTTTACTGACCCCCACCTCCTTAGGATAGAAATCCAAGCTTGGAAGATCTTTTTTTGAAGTATATTTCCTAGAATGAGACCAAGATCAATAATCAAGAGGCATCTATCCGAAATTTAGAGGTACAAATGGGACAGATGGCAACAGCTTTGAATAGCCGTCCTCCAGACACATTGCCTAGTGACACGGATGTCAATCCCAAATGGGATGAGAAGGAGCATTGCAAGGCAGTGACTACTCGGAGCGGTAAACCATTGGTTGAGGATGAAGATGAAACACCAATAGTGCAGCTAGAATTGGAGGAACCGGAAAGTAGTGAAGAGCCAATTTGTGAGAATTTCGAAGAAAAGGAGAAGATGCAAGAGGACCCCATAGCACCAACTCCTACTATTATTAACAAACCAAGTCCCGTTATTCCACAAGTGCCTTTCCCCCAATGTTTACAAAAACAAAAGCTGGACAAGAAATTCTCCAAGTTCTTGGAGATCTTCAAGAAGCTCCACATTAATATTCCATTTGCGGAGGCCTTGGAGCAAATGCCCAGCTATGTAAAGTTTATGAAAGACATGTTGTCAAAGAAGCGAAAGATGGGAGATTATGAGACGGTGGCATTGAGTGAGGAGTGTAGTGCTATTCTTCAAAAAAAAAATCCCTCCGAAGTTGAAGGATCCCGATAGCTTCACTATTCCGTGCACCATTGGAGAATAATTTGTCGGTGAAGCTCTTTGTGATTTAGGGGCAAGCATTAACCTTATGCCTTTTTCTATCTACAAAAAGTTGGGACTAAATGAGGCCAAACCTACAAGTGTGACTTTGCAATTGGCTGATAGATCTCTTACCTACCCGAAGGGAATAGTGCAAGAAATTCTGGTCAACGTGGACAAGTTCATCTTTCCAGCGGACTTCATTGTCCTGGACTTCAAAGAGGATAGGGAGGTCCCTATCATATTGGGCAGACCATTTCTGGCTACCGGCCGAACTCTTATTGATGTTCAAAAGGGGGAACTCACCATGAGATTACAAGACCAAGAAGTCACTTTTAATGTCTTCCGGTCAATGAAGTACCCCGCTGCGTCTGAAGATTATTTCACAGTCAGTATAGTGGATGAAGTGGTGGACAAGGTGTTTTCTGAAAATTGTTGTGTTAACCCGCTTGAAGCTATTTTGACTGGTGTCTGTAATGAGGATGAGGCCACCCATATCGAGTGTGCTAAATGGTTAGATGCTAACCCGACACCCAGTCAATTCAAGCGTCATTTAGAATCTTTGGATGCATAAGAAGCATCAACTTCTGGATCGAAGCCATCTATTGTTGAACCTCCTATTCTTGATTTAAAGCCGTTGCCAAGCCATATTAGGTATGTTTATCTGGGCGAGTCCTCGACTTTGCCGGTTATTGTTTCTGCATTTTTAGAGGAAGCACAGGAGGAAAAGCTTATACAAGTTCTTAAAACTTATAAAACAGCTTTGGGGTGGTCGATTGCAGACATTAAGGGCATCAGTCCCTCTTTTACTATGCAAAAGATCGTCATTGAGGAAGGAGCAAAGCCATCCATTGAGCACCAGAGACGGTTAAATCCAATCATGAAGGAGGTCGTCCGAAAAGAAATTATCAAGTTGCTAAATGCGAGAATTATCTACCCCATCTCGGATAGTCCTTGGGTGAGCCCAATTCAATGCGTACCCAAAAAGGGTGGCATGACGGTGGTTACTAATGAGAACAATGAACTCATTCCTACACGAACCGTGATCGGATGGCGAGTGTGTATGGACTACCACAAATTGAATAAAGCTACATACAAGGACCATTTTTCGCTTCCCTTTATCGACCAAATGTTGCACAGACTTTCAGGACATGAATTTTATTGCTTGCTGGATAGGTAATCGGGCTACAATCAGATAACTATTTCGCCCGAAGATCAGGAGAAAACAACGTTCATGTGCCCTTACGGGACATTTACTTTTCAAAGAATATCTTTTGGGTTGTGTAAGCAGTTCCAGAGGTGCATGATGTCCATTTTTTTTGATATGGTGGAAAGAACTGTTGAGGTGTTTATGGATGACTTCTCAGTCTTTGGGAAGTCTTTTGAAATTTGTCTGATCAATCTGACTGCGGTTTTGAAAAGGTTCGTGGAAACAAATTTGGTGCTTAATTGGGAAAAATGCCATTTTATGGTGAATGAAGGAATTATTCTGGGTCATCGAGTATCAACCAGTGGTATTGAGGTTGATAATGCCAAGATAAATGTGATAGAAAATCTTCCTCCTCCAACCAATGTTAAAGGAGTTCGAAGTTTCTTGGGCCACACTGGATTTTACAGGCGGTTCATTAAAGATTTTTCTAAAATCACCAAACCGTTGTGTAGCCTGTTGGAGAAAGATGTCTAGTTTACTTTTAATGAGGCTTGCCATTCTACATTCAATGATTTGAATCAAAGACTTATTTCTGCTCCTATTGTGATAGCTCTAAATTGAGAATTACCCTTTGAACTCATGTGTGATGCAAGTGATTATGCTATTGGAGCGGTATTGAGGCAAAGAAAAGATAAAGTGTTTCATACCATCTTCTACGCCAGCAAAACCTTGACTGATGCTCAACTCAACTATACGATAACTGAGAAGGAGTTACTGGCGGTAGTTTATGTATTTGACAAATTCCGAGCATATCTAATAGGAACCATAGTGATTGTGTACACAGATCACTTGGCAATTAAGTACTTAATCTCTAAAAAGGATGCAAAGCCGAGGCTGATTAGATGGATTCTCCTACTCCAGGAATTTAATCTAGAGATTTATGACAGGAGAGGAACAAAAAATCCTGTAGCGGATCACCTTTCCAAACTTGAGAATTCAAATCATTCAGGGACTCATGAGGCAGAGATTAATGATTTCTTTCCTGATGAGCAACTTTATGAAGTACACACAATGGCACCCTGGTATACGGACTTTGCCAATTATGTCTCTTGCAATGTACTTCCTCCAAATTTAAATTATCAGCAGAGGAAGAAATTTCTATATAATACCAGACAGTACTTTTGGGATGAGCCATTTTTGCTTAAGCAATGTGCTGATCAACTCCTCAAAAGATGTATTCCAGAAGATGAAATAGCAGGTGTCCTTCATCATTGTCACTCATACCAATATGGAGGACATTTTGGTGGACAACGTACAGTTGTGAAGGTGTTGCAGTCTGGTTTCTATTGTCCTTCCTTGTTCAAGGACGCCAATGCATATGTATCGCGCTGCGATAATTGCCAACGAGTAGGAACCATATCAAGGAGGCATGAAATGCCTTTGCAGAACATTTTGGAAGTCGAATTATTTGATGTCTGGGGGATTGATTTTATGGGCCCATTCCCGTTTTCTTATAATAATCTCTACATCTTGGTCGCGGTAGATTATGTTTCCAAATGGGTTGAAGTCATTGCCTTACCCACAAATGACGCTAAGGTCATCCTCAATTTCTTGCGAAAGAACATTTTCACTCGATTTGGAACGCCACGGGCAATCATAAGCGATGAGGGGTCGCATTTCTGTAACAAATATTTTGCAGCCCTCCTTGCCAAGTATGGGGTTTCCCATAAGATTGTTATAGCCTACCATCCCCAGACTAGTGGGCAGGCTGAGGTGTCCAACAGAGAGGTGAAACGAATTCTTGTAAAAGTTATCAATCCGAACTGCAAGAATTGGTCGAAAAAGCTAGATGATGCATTATGGGCGTACAGAACGGCCTATAAAACGCCCATTGGGATGTCACCTTATCGGTTGGTTTATGGTAAGGCATATCATCTTCCGATGGAATAGGAACATAATGCATATTGGGCCATTCAGAAGCTCAACTTCGACATGGATGTAGCAGGTGAAAAGAGGTTATTACAACTGAATGAGTCGGACGAGTTCCACCTTCAAGCGTATGAAAACGCTAAGTTGTATAAGGAGAAAACTAAAAAATAGCATGACAGGAAAATTTTCAAGAGAGAGTTTGAAGAAGGGTAAAATGTCTTACTGTTTAATTCCTGATTGAGATTGTTTCCCGGGAAATTGAAATCACGATAGTCTGGCCCGTTTAAAATTATGAAGGTGTTCCCACATGGTGCTATTGAAGTTGTTGATACAAATTCAAATAAGACGTTTAAAGTCAATGGACAGTGACTCAAACAATATTGGGGTGGAGACGTCGACCGTCAGATGACGTCTATTACCCTAGTTGACACAATCTGATACGGGGAAAATAGTCAAGCTAACGACTTTAAAATAAGTGCTTAGTGGGGAGGCAACCCCATCTCAGTATCAATTTCTATCCCTTTTTGGTTTTGTGAAATATTGTATTGTGCATAAGTTAGTCTATGATAGAAGTTTATGTGTTATTAGTGTCGTATGTATAATAGTATGTAGCTGTACATTTTAGTATTGGCCTTGGCTTCTTGTTAGATGGGCATTAAGATGTAGATATCTGTGTTTTGGAAATGGCTGTGCTGATAAACTAAATTTTTTTTCCTGATGCAGGGTCAATACCGCAGCGCCACTCTCAGACTAAAACCTGGCGCCGCAGTACCAGGATGCTTGAAATTCTCTGCATGGTTAGCGCAGCAGTGCCACTCACAGACTAAAAGTCAGTGCCGCAGCGCCAACAACCCATTGAAAACCCTGTATACCAAGCGCCGCAGCGTCCGATACATAGCAATTTCAGCACCGCAGCGCTAAGGCCAGATCAAATTTCCTGTATAGGTAGCGCTGTAGCGCAGCTGCAAAAGTAAAACCTGGCACCGCAGCGCCAGGTGCAGTTTTTATTTTTTTTAAAACAGCCATATTCGGTAGTTTTTACTATCACTGTCAAATTTGGACAGCCCTCCTCCTCCCCTCTCTATATAATAATATCCCTCCCCTTCTTGATTCCTCTATAACATAAGTCTCTCAACCATTATTGTGCATTTGTGAGTACAGTTTTAAGTGAAAATTCCAATCCCTCCAAGTTCAACCAAAAGCAAGGGTAAGAATTTTCATTATGCTTCTTCCCGCAATTTTTATTTTGACAGAGTTTTCAACTTTCTTCTTCATTTTGTTTTGGAGTGGCTTATGTATAAATTGCTTGGAGGATTTCCACTGATGGAAATTGGCTAGATTTTTATTGCAAACAATACTATATTCGTTAGGTTTTTAATTGTGCACACCATGTGTTTGATAAAATGCCTAAGAGAGTTTTGTTTGTTTTTGGCCTAATCTTAACATGATTTTGGTTGTGTTTTGTGTAATTTTCAGTAACACTACAAAAAAGGCATCAAAACATCAAAGGACCGAGGCAAGCTCTTCGTCATTGGCTCAAAAGTGGGACAAAAAGAAGTTTCCCACTGAAGAAGCGTGGAAAAAGTATAACTCCTCCGTAGCGGGAGAAGCCTTGATTCCAGAGAGGGGATTACAACCCGAGCCAAATATTGACGGGGAATTATGGCCAATGATTGTGGAGAAAAATTGGATTCGCTTCACGAAACTGCCCGATAACGCCACTATTGCCTTGGTACGGGAATTTTATGCAAATGCCACCACGGAGGGACCTCCGGAAGTGATTGTTAGAGGAACTAAAGTTTCATATCATAGATACATCATCTAGGCATTCTACCAACTATCGGACATCAGCAGGGACTATCTTGCGCAAGGGATGCAGGAATATAACCTTAATGAAGTGGTCAGAAGGCTGTGTAAACCAGGGACAACCTGGAAGACAGGACAGAACACAAGGGAAAAATACAAATTTCCCCCAAGGCGCGCTCAGCATCTACGAAAAAACTTGGTACAGTTTTATCTATGCTAACCTTATGCCAACCCGCCATATAAGTGATGTAACTAAAGAACGGACGGTGCTCTTGTATGCCATTGTCAGAGGTATAGAAGTGGACGCTGCAGTCGTCATTTAGGACTCTATTTTCCATGCCATCAAAGGCAGTTCAACTAGAGGCCTACCTCATCCTTCTCTAATCACGGAACTGTGCAAACAAGCTGGAGTCCCGTGGCATCCGGATAAATTGGTTTAATTCCCTATGCATACCCTTGATCATACTCAAATTTAGCAGTTTGGAATTTGGGCAGGAGAAGTGGCCCATCCACATGGTGAAGGATTTCTGCTACTCGTGAACCCTCCACCTGTTGAGCAAGTGCCACCCGATCAGCAGCTTAATCTTGAGGCACAACCAAGCTCCCTAGCATTAATCATGGAGTCTCTCAACCTCCTACGTGGTGAAACCCAGCAGATCACCCGAAGGATTAATACGGTGGCGGTGCGACATGACTTGTTGCATCAGAATCATGCAGAATTTGCCTCTACAATGTCCAACGTCTACACCCAATTCAGTGGAGATGACCCGGAGTTCATGCCCCACCAATTCCCGCAGATGCCATTATTTCCACCATATTGAAAGTAGTATGCATACAAGCCAATCATGTATGATGATAAAGCATATACTTTGGAGACAATCTTATTTATTTATTAATAAAAATATTCATTTATTAAAGGCATTTAATTATCTACATGGTGCTGTTTTTATAATATGTAAATAACCTATAGTTTTAAGCAATGCTTTTAGAATCATGATGTTGATCATGCTAATAAGATTTAAATTCTTAGAAAGCTTAAAACTAAAATAGTTCCCAATCGTGGGATTTCTAAAAAGGGGATTAGTAAATTCGGAAAGATTGGTACATATGTTGCTTGGTCATTGGATGAGGATGATTGATCTCATGATCATTTGTGTGGAGACACTAAAGCAAGTATGTAGGTGCTTATTGGAGAATAAGTTCACTGAGCGTGACTCGCTATGGAATACCTAATGGAGTTTTGCTCGCCTGTCAATAGAAATTCCTAATGTGGTAGTAGTACAAGTGATCCTTGGACTTGAGATCATCATAGTATCTTGTATGTAATGAATTATAATTTGACTTATTTTTTAAAGCCCTTTAGGGTATATAAAAGGGTATGCTTGGGTATAATGAGTTACATATGGAGATAATGAATGATCAATAAAGAATCTACCACCTCTAGTAACAGAGGAGAAATGTCCTATGTGATTCGTTAAATGACAACCTAGGAATCCTTGGCCAAGGTGGAATGAAATTAGAAAGGAGTTTCTAATTTGTATTATTTGGAGTTGTGCATTTTCTAATCGAAATACATATAATTAAATAAAATAAGACTTGACAGTAAATTCATGTCTTATATTTAATTGGGACATTGTATGGTGGAAGGATTGAATTGTACGGTAACTATTTACTCACATGTTCTTTTATGATTAATATTGTAATCTATATTATCTAGAAAGTCGTTAATCGCTAGGGAGGCTTATCTCTATTGTAGAATAAATATTATTTATTTAAATAGATTATTAGTTTTATTTATTTATTTAAATAAGATTCATATTGTTCTAATTGATTTATTCACAACCGGTTTAATATGGAGAACCTAAAAGGTCACACCATAAAAGGAATAATAATTATTTTAGAAGGTAATGACATAATCGTAATAATGCATTAAGTGTAATTAATTTAATCTATGGTGATAGAATAAATTAAATAGGTTAATATTTATTATTTAATATTTTGGAAATATTAAATATAAATTAATAAGAGGAGTCTTATTAATATTATTACAATTATTATTATTTTAATTTCTAAAGGAGTTTAGTAATTAATTTAATATTAGTACTCTTATTTATTCCTAATAAGATTAGGAAATAAATTAATTAAATGAATTTAATAAATTATTCCCCATGTGGTGGGAAGCCTAAATTAATTAAAGGAGTTTAATTAATTAAAAGAAATCCCATGTCTAATAGGATTAGAAGGGTTGACAAATATCTATATAAGAGGAGTCTTATAATAGATATCAGTTGATGCAATTCTAATTGTTGGAGAGTACTCCTTTTCTATAGAGGATAGAAAACTAAGCCAACCACCCTCCTTGATAATTCGTCTTCCTTGGTGGATCACCTCTAGAGGCCAAATACTTGGGTGACTAACGTTGATCAAAGGAGGGAATCTAACCTAGAAATTAAAGGATATCACGAAGAACAAGGAGTTGAACTCGTACCTGTGGAAACTTCGTTCTACAAGGGTATGATTTCATAACTTCTTAGTTATCGTTTTAAATTAATAATTTGCATAAAGGTTGATTCGGGTGATGGTTTTATAGAAAATTTTAAACTATGATATACCATGCTTCCGCTAATTTTTGTAATTTGATTGCGTCACGATTTCGTACAAACCCAACACATATCCACCTCCATCCCCAGATGGCGAAGGCGAGGAGCGTACAGAAGGAGAAGGTGGAGGCGGAGGCGACTGATTGAATCTCGACGGCAGGCCCTTACTTTCAAAATGCTGTGCTTATCTCCAATGAGGGCAATGTCAAAATTAAGTTTTGGGGGGAGATCTCTCTATTATCTATTTTTATATTATATGTTATAAATATGAACTATTTGTGATTATCTACGTTTGTGATTTTGGGCTTCGGTAGCCCCAGACTATGTTTTATTATGTTTTGTGGGCTTGGATAGCCTTGGATGTTGGTTTTTGGGCATTGGTAGCCTCGTATATTATATTATTATTAATGCATATGTACATATTATCTATTATCTATGCATGTTTATTTTCTGTTGATGAATGTGTTTATTTTTATTATAATTATTGGTTATAGCCATTTTGGGGCGTTCACAGTTAGTATATACTTTGCCATAATTGGCATCTTAGATTAGCCTTTTGGATTATCCCTTTTAGTTAACTATTGATATGATATGGGGATATTATTAGTAAATTTTTGATTGTGGCCAATGATATACATGCGTATGGCTTTGTCAAACTATTTAAGCATTATTGGAGGAAAGTCTTAGATTAATTTTATGTTTGACTGTTGTTGGTCCTATTTATTTTATTGTGCACATACCAACTAACTTTTTCTAATTATTATTCCAATGGATTTAATTGGTAATTTTGAGGGAAATTTTTTTTTCTTTTGCTCTTGTGAACTTAAGTAAATCGATGAAGTAGGATATAGATTTTTATGCAAGTTCGGATTCATCCTTGGTCTGTAAGCATATATAAAAAAATAATAATCTTGAGAACCTAAGCTGACCAAGTTTAATTACGTAGCCTTTGTTACTCGAGTTTATAGATCCGTAGGGGTGTTTTACACCTAATGCCCTAAAGTCATCTGGCTTGGGAGTCATTGATCGAACCCTCGTTACATGGGTAGCTCTGAAAAACCTAATGTGATTAGACATTGCACGGTCGTACTTATGGTTGAATTTCTAATTGATAATGGTTAAAAATTCTAGATTGGCTTAAATTTGTTTACGTGGCTAGTGTTGCTTGAGTTATTAGATTCTCAGGGGTGTTCTACACCTAGTGCCCTAAAGTCGTCTGACTTGGGAGTCACTGATCAAAACATCGCTATATGAGTGACTCAGCCTAAGGTAGCCGAGTTTTGCACAAGTCGTCTCTTGCCATTCGCATGCTTTTACCAGGAGATTTGTCATTGCATTTGCATCTGACTCTGAAGTCTTGATTTAGCTTGAGCATTGTGAGTTAGCACTTCCCTTATTGCAATGGTCTTGGTTTTAAATGATATTTAGTCATTCTAGTTGGCACTCGCACACTCACAGATGGGGATAATAACCAGTCGAGTCATGAGATTAATTCGAGGCCTTATTTTTGATTTTGCTTCCATTTTAAAATTGTTATTCTCTATCTTGAGGCCACAAGGCAGGTATATAGTAATAGTTTAACATTTAATTAGTTTGTTTATTTTCAGTTATGTTTGTGCAGTTATTTTTGCTTAGGGACAAGCAAAAGTTTAAGTTTGGGGGTACTTGATAAGTGGAATTTATACCCACAAATCAAGCTCTTTTAACTTTATGATTTAACTTATTTTCCTATTCTGTTAATGCTTTTATATATGGATACTGTATTTTTGGCTTAAAGATGTGTTGCAGGATTTATTAGGTAAATTTCAGGTTTTCAAAGACAAAGTGGTCATTTTTCTAAGCCCAGCGCCGCAGCGCCAGTTGCTCTTCATAAGCTGGCACCGCAGTACTAGAGGCCTCCTAAAATCGCTGCATATATGGCGCCGCAGCGCCTTTGCCAAGCACTATTCTGGCGCTGCAGTGCCAGAAGCCCAGCATCGACTCTGAAGATATTAGCCAACACTGCTGCAAGGCTTAAAGCTAGCGCCGTAGCGCCAGCTCTGGTGTTTTGGCAGAAAAGGTCATTAAATGACCTAAAGAAATGAGGATTCAGAAGCAATTAATTTTCCTTAGCCTCCTAATTACTCTAGAGCAGTTTTAGCTAAATTTTAATGTTTTCTAGCCTTTAGGAGAGATCTAGTGGTGCTTAAAGTGTTCAGAATTCATTACATCCTTCACAACTCGGACTCTACACAGCGAAGGGAAGAGTTGGAGCTGAAAAACTTCACGAGAGGAGTTTTCTTTAGCCAAATCTTTTATTCTTTTGTGTAATTTTGAGCATGTTGAACTCTTCGATGTTGATAATTAGTTCAGTAGTTATGAACTAATTCATTTCTAGGATTGCAATGTAACCTAATGTTAGTTAAATCAAATATCTCTCCTTTTTACTCTATTGACTCATGTGTGAATGGATTGTTGTACTTCATGCTTATTTGATTGATTGCTTGAGAGAGGAATTGATATGGCTTTTAACTGATATTGGAAAATTGATATTATTGCCTAACCTAAGTGCAGCAACACTTGTATTGTTCATGGCCTTGAGTTTGTGAGCAGTTCTTGCATAATAGAATAGGAATATCTCTATTTGCCTTGTGTAATCAGTGAGAACAGTGCTTAATGACCCTTAGACTATTTATTTTCACCATATAAATGTGATGATTTATATAGTTGAGGGATTACATTTGACCATCGAAAGAGACTTCTGTACACTATTAGTAATCGATTAACCATTCTTGTGGGTCATTGCTTATATTTGGAGAGTTAGGAGATTAAGCAATGCATTAGGGGAGTTGTAATTCTAGTTTGCCTTCTTTGAATCTACTCTTTCTCTCGCTTGCTGTTTTAATTAGTTCTAGTTAACAAACAACCGATTACCAACCGTTTGAACCAGATTGTAATGAAAGGTTTAGTGTTTGGATAGGAAATAGTACTTAGTTCTTGTGGGTTCGACACTCTACTTCTATCACTATATTACTTTTTTGACCGCCTATACTTGCGCGTGTTCATCGATCGGTTATCCGACCAACAGCCACCAAGTGAACTAGAAGGTCAAACCTAGGAGTGCAAAAATTTAAAATTTAAACGTAACTATTACATTTAAACCCGGGCTCCATACAAACAGGTCTTCACGAGCTCCTTGCTCCTTGGTCTCCAATTTATTCAAGATAATTCTAACTATTTTTATTACATTAAACTATTTAATTTAAATAGAAACCTTGATCAGCAATTAAGGAGAAGTACATAGGAGGGAGATAGAACTTTACATCAAGAAAAAAATCAGAGAAGACGAGGTACGCAGACCCCATTTAATAAAACTCATTCATTCAAGCATTCAACTAAAATAAAATCCAATCACATTGGTCAATAGTCTCATAATCAATCTCATTTATTTTCATACATATCACCATATGCATTAATAAATAAATATTCATTTCATGAATTAAAACATTCCATATATATATGAGTATCATTTAATGGGCAATTTTAAATTGCATTAAATCCAATTTTAAGATTAAAATAAACACTTTATTTTAATTATAAAATTATTAAGAATATTATATATATGTATATATATATATATATATATATTAATTATATATATAACCATATTATATATATATATATATATAAAGTAATGTAATCTATATATATCATATATATATATATATATATATATAATACTAATAATCAGGTTATATATATGTATATATGTGTGTGTATATATATATATTAGCATTATATATATAATATAAGTATCTTGATTCACCTTTCTTAGAAATCCTGGCAGATCACTTTGGTTAATATATATACTATTACCTGCCACGTTCCTAATATAAAACAACATGCCACGTTCCGTCAAGTAGCCTTTATAAAAAGTAACTGATGATTCGTCCAAAAAAAAATCGCCAATTTTTTTTCAGTTCGCGAATAACCTTTTTTTATAAAAAATAATTTTATACAATTAATTATGCCCAATAAATTATTCTAAATACATACCCATACATATACAGAATCAAAACAATTAATAATTGCATAAAGGTTTGGCTCTGATGCCACTGTTGAGTTTGTACGAAATCGTGACGTAATCAAATTGCAAAAATTAGCTGAACCATAGTATGTCATAGTTTAAAAAAATTCTACAAAACCATTACCCGGATCATCATTTATGCATATTATTAATTTAAAACGATAAATAAGAAGATATGGAATCATACCATTGTAGAACGAAGCTTCCACAGGTACGAGTTTAATTCCTTGTTCTTCGTGATCTCCTTGAATTTTCGGGTGATATTCCTTCCTTTGATCAACGTTAGCCACCCAAATGTTTGGCCTCTAGAGGTGATCCACCAAGGAAAAGAAATTATTCAAGAAGGAGGGTAATTGGCTAAACCCTAGTTTTCTATCCTCTATAGAAAATGAGTACTCTCCAACAATTGGAATTGCATCAATTGACATCTATTATAAGACTCCTCTTATATAGATATTGGTTAACCCTTCTAATCCTATTAGAAATAGGTTTTCATTTAATTAATTAAACTCCTTTAATTAAATAGACTTCCCAATCATATTGGGATTAATTAATTAAACTCCTTTAATTAATTTGCCTCCTAATTTTATTAGGAATAAATGAGAGTACTAGTATTAAATTAATTCATAAACTCCTTTAGAAATTAAAATAATAATAATTGTAATAATATTAATAAGACTCCTCTTATTAATTTATATTTAATATTTTCAAAATATTAAATAATAAACATTAAGTTATTTAATTTATTCTATCACCACAGATTAAATCAATTACACTTAATGTATTATTACGATTATGCCATCACCTTCTTAAATAATTATTATTCCTTTTATGGTATGACCCTTTAGGTACTCCATATTAAACCGGTTGTGAATAAATCAATTAGAAAAATTCTAATCTTATTTAAATAAATAAATTAAACTAATAATCTATTTAAGTAAATAATATTTATTCTACAATAGGGATGAGCCTCCCTAGTGATCAACGACTTTTCAAATAATATAGATTTCAACATTAATCATAAAAGAACATGTGAGTAAATAGTTACCGTACAATTCAATCATTCTACCATACAATATCCAATTAAATATAAGACATGAAATTACTGTCAAGTCTTATTTTATTTAATCATATGTATTTCGATGGAAAATGCACAACTCCAAATAATGTAAATTAGAAAGTCCTTTCTAATTTCATTCTGCCTTGGCCAAGGACTACTGGGTTGTCATTTAATGAATCACATAGGACATATCTCTTCTTTTACTAGAAGTGGTAGATTCTTTATTAACCATTCATTATCTCCATATGTAACTTATTATACCCAATCACACCCTTTGATATACCATAAAGGTCTTAAAGAATAAGTCAAAGTATAATTCATTACATACAAGATACTATGATGATCTCAAGTCCAAGAATCACTTGTACTACTATCACATTAGAAATTCCTATTGACAGGCAAGTAAAACACCATTAGGTATTCCATAGCGAGTCACATTCAGTGAACTTATTCTCCAATAAGCACCTACATACTTGCTTTAGTGTCTCCACACAAATGATCATGAGATCAATCATCATCATCCAATGAGCAAGCAACATATGTATCAATCTATCCGGATTTACTAATCCCCTTTTTAGTAATCCAACGATTGAGAACTATTTTAATTTTAAGCTCTCTAAGAATTTTGATCTCATTATCATGATCAACATCATGATTCTAAAAGCATTGCTTAAAACTATGGGTTATTTATATATTATAAAAACAGAATCATGTAGATAATTAAATATCTTTAATAAATAAATAATTTTATTAATAAATAAATAAGATTGTTTACAAAATATGTGCGTTATCATCATATATGATTGGCTTGTATGCACACTATTATCAATCTCCCACTTGCACTAAAGCCAATCGCCATGGTATCTCATACCCATCTTCTCTAAGTGACGATCAAACTGCTGTTGTGTTAAAGCTTTAGTAAATGGATCTGCAATGTTGTCTTGAGAGTCTACCCGCTCCAAGGTGACGTCTCCTCTTTTAATGATCTCCCTGATCACGTGAAATCGCCGCAACACGTTTTTAGATTTCTGATGAGACCTGGGTTCCTTAGCATGTACAACAGCCCCGGTGTTGTCAAAGTATAAGGGGACTGCTCCTCCAATGCTAAGAACCACACCAAGTTATGTTATGAACTTCTTCATCCAAACAGCTTCCTTTGCAGCTTCACTTGCAGCTATGCACTCTGCCTCTGTCACTGAATCAACAACTATTTGCTGCTTGGAACTCTTCCAACTCACTGCGCCTCCGTTCAAGGTAAACACATACCCCGAAATAGATTTACTGTCATATTGGCCTGTTTGAAAACTTGATTTTGTGTAGCCCTTGAGTTTTAATTCAGACCCACCTTAGACAAGAAATACATCCTTAGTCCTTCGTAAGTACTTTAGGATTTTTTTCCCTGCATTCCAGTGCTCTTCTCCTGGATTCGCCTGATATCTGCTCGTTACACTAAATGCATGAGCGACATCCGATCTAGTACATATCATACCGTACATAATAGATCCTATTACTTAAGCATAAGGGATCTTACTCATACGGTCTCTCTCCTCAGGTGTCTTTGGGGCATATTTCTTGGAGAGATTTATTCCATGGCTCATCGGCATGAGACTTTTTTTGGAATCTTCCATGTTAAACCTCTTTAGCATGGTATCAATGTACGTTCCTTGGGATAAGCCAAGCATCCTTTTAGATCTATCTCTATATATCTTTATCCCCAAAATATAGGATGTTTCTTTCAATTCCTTCATGGAGAAGTGTTTAGATAACTAGATTTTAATCGATTGTAGCATAGGAATGTCATTCCCTATCAGTAATATATCATCAACATATAATACAAAGAATAAAACAGCGCGCCCATTAACCTTCTTATACACACATGGTTCATCCTCGTTTTTGATAAAATCAAACTCTTTGATTGTCTCATCAAAACAGATGTTCCATCTTTGAGAAGCTTACTTCAATCCATAAATGGATCGTTGCAGCTTATAGACTTAACTTGTTACAACCTTTGAAATAAATCCCTCTAGCTGTGTCATATACACATCCTCCTCAAGTTTTCCATTGAGGAAGGCTGTTTTCACGTCCATCTGCCAGATGTCATAGTCGTAATAAGCTGTAATAGCAAGGAAAATCCGAATGGACTTGAGCATTGCTACCGGTGAGAAGGTTTCATCATAGTCAACTCCTTGTCTTTGTATGAAACCTTTTGCAACCAATCGGGCCTTATAGGTCTCTACCTTGTCGTCCCCTCCAGTCTTTGTTTTAAAGAACCATTTACACCCAATAAGCTTTATGCCTTCAGGTGGTGAAACCAAAGTCCATACTTGGTTCTCATCCATGGAGTCCATCTCAAATTTTATGGCTTCAAGCCATTTTCCTGAGTCTTTATTACTCATAGCCTGTTCGTAATTCAGTGGATCATCATCATTCATGATGCATACCTCATCGTCGTCCTCTATAACGAATCTATACCTATCAGGTATCTTTGGTACTCTTCTAGATTTACGAATAGGGTGTGGTACAGTAGGTTCATCTACTTGGTCAAGTACCTGACTTTGATCCGTAGTAATTTGTGGTTCTTAACCTTCTTCAAGATATATCTTACTCCCACTAACCCCTTCATAGATAAACTCCTTTTCGAAGAAGGCAACATGTTTTGCAACAAACACCTTTTGATCAGTTGGATGATAGAAATAAAATCCTAAAGTTTCATTAGGGTATCCCACAAATCTACACTTGTTGAATTTAGTCTGTAGCTTATCATTTTCAAACTTTTTGACAGAAGCTGGACAATCCCAAGTCTTAACATGCTTAAGATTTGGTTTCCTCCCTTTCCACATCTCATATGGAGTCTTTGGCCAGATTTGGTAGGCACCTTGTTAAGTAGGTATGCAGCCGTTTCTAGGGCTTAACCACAGAATGAAATTAGAAGATCGATAAAACTCATCATAGAATGAACCATGTCCAACAATGTTCGATTCCTCCTTTCAGATACTCTATTTAACTGTGGTGTACCTAGTGGAGTCTATTGTGAGATTATACCATTATCTTTGAGACACTTGAGAAACTCACCGCTTAAGTCTTCTTTTTCTCGATCTGATCAAAGAATCTTAATACTCTTACCTGTTTGTTTCTCTACTTCATTTTTGAACTATTTGAACTTTTCAAATGATTCAGATTTGTATTTCATTAAATACACATACCCAAATCTTGAGTGATCATCAGTGAAAGTAATAAAATAAGAATACCCACCCCGTGCATTCGTTGTCATATGTCCACAAACGTCTGTGTGAACCAACGCTAACAACTTTATAACTCTTTCTCCTTTTCCACTAAAAGGAGATTTCGTTATTTTATCTATGAGACAAGATTCACAAGTTGGATATGATTCATAATCGGATAGCTTTAAGAGCCCATCCTTATGCAACTTGGATAATCTTGTTTCATTGATATGATCGAGTCTACAATGCCACATATAGATATAATTAATATCATCTCTTTTCCTTTTCTTAGTTTGTTCAATTTGAAATATATTTTCATGCAAGTCAAGTATATAAAGTCCATTTCGCAGATTACCAACACCATATAAAATATTGTCTTTATAAATAGAACAATTGTTGTTCCTTATTATAATGTTACATCTATCCATATCTAATACGAAAATAGAAATACTGTTTCTAATGATATTCGGAATAAAATAGTAGTTATTTAAATAAATAGACTTGCTCATAGGCAGTGCTAAACAATAAGTGCCTACAGCTAATGCATTAACCTTTGGTCCATTTCCCACTCGTAGGACAACCTCATCCTTGTTCAGCTTTCTACTTCTGACCAGTCCCTGCACAATATTACATATGTGAGAACCACAGTCGGTATCCAATACCCAAGTAGAATTTTGACTTTCAGAAATATTAATTTCAATCATGAACAAACCTTGATTGGAAGTCGAAGCTTCTCCAAGCTTCTTCTCTGCCAGAAACTTCTTGCAGTTCCTCTTCCAATGACCCAGCTCGTTGAAATGGAAGCACATTCCTTTGGTAGCTGGGTCAGGTTTCTATTGATCCTTCATATTCACTTTGCCCTTAACCTTCTTAGATTTCTTCTTTTCAGAAGATACCTTGGGTCTCTTCTTTTTCTTAGAAAAATCCACCATTAAGACATGGTTCTTCTTGGATGGGAAGTGACCTTCTGCAGTTTTCAACATGTTAAGTAATTCAGGCAAGCTGGCATCTAACTTATTCATATGGAAATTAACAACGAACTGTGAGAAGGTGTCAGGGAGTGACTGCAAGACCAAGTCTTGACTCAACTCCCCATCCATGACGAACCCAAGCTATCCAAGGTGTTCAATCAAATTTATCACCCTTAGGACATGAATCTCAACGGAAGTGCCCTCGGTCATCCGAGATCAGAAGAGCTCCTTAGATATCTCATATCTTGCAGTCCTACTTTGTTCACCATACAACTCCTTGAGGTAAAGCAACATAGTAAGAGCATCCATGTAGTCATGATGACGCTGAAGCTCGTTATTTATAGATGTAAGCATGATGCATTGAGCCACGGATGTATCATCTTGACACTTTACAATAGTGGCAATCTCTTCCTCAGAGGCTGTTTCTGGAACAGTTCCAGGGACAGGTGAATTTAGGACATAAAAAATCTTTTCAGCAGTGAGAACTATTCTCAGATTCCTTAACCAGTCCATGTCATTCGACCCGATTAGCTTATTAGCATCAAGTATGCTACGCAGTGAAATTAGTGATTTTGACATTTTTAATTTTTTGCATGTGAAAAGATAACATTTTAGCAAACATTCATTTAATTAATTTTATATACCAAAATAAATTAGGTCTTATTTTAGATTGGTATCTCCCACTATTTTCTTCCAACTATATTACCCTCACTTATATAGTTCTGCAACATCTAATTAAAGATTTTCTAGTGAGAAAAAGGATTCCATTTTAAATGTATATAGCCTTGTGGATAGCACAACAAAAGATATATAAATAAATAGGTAGACAACTCTTTGTCAATTACATCAACATGTAACTCCTTTTTATTTTGTCTCTTAAATCATAATGGTCAAGTGTGTGCACATCCAAACTAAAATGATTTAAGTTAAGTCCAACCTCGCACTTCCATAAATTCAAAAAAGAAAAATATTATCCTTGTGGATAGCACAACAAAACAATATTGTTCAATTTTCTTGATAAGCATCAAATGTGATTAAGTTAGTATCTTAAATACGCAATACTTGTCTTGTGGATAGCACAACAAACTCATATTAAATATTTAATACTCTATTAATTTATCATGCTAGAAGGCGACGTTCGATATTCCAAATATCTTTGAACGCTTTAGACTTAATATAATTTAGTCTCATCTTGTTTAGCGCACATGCACATATATATATATATATATATATATATATATATATATAATACGTGTCATTTTATTAAACATGCGAAGCATGTTTGCATAAAATATAATATATATATATATATATATATATATATAATACTTAGCATGCACATATAGAATACTATATTCTACCCGGATTGATTATGGACTATTATTCTAGTTTGGTTCACTAGATCCACTGATAAGTGGGGTTTATACTCACAAATCAAGCTCTTTTAACTTTGTGATTTAACTTGTTTCCCTATTCTATTAATTCTTTTATATATGGATATTTTATTTTAGGCTTAAAAATGTGTTGCAGGATTTATTAGGTAAATTTCAGGTTTTCGGAGACAAAGTGATCATTTTTCTAAGCCCGGCACCGGAGCGTCGGTTGCCCTTCAAAAGCTGGCGCCGCAGCTCCTTTGCCAAGCACTATTCTGGCGCCGCAGCGCCAGAAGCCCCGCACCGACTCTAAAGATATTAATCAGTGCTGCAGCGCCGCTACAATGCTTAAAGCTGGCGCCGCAGTGCCAGCTCCGGTGTTTTGGCAGAAACGGTCATTAAATAACCTAAAGGAAGGAGGATTCAGAAGCAATTAATTTTCCTTAGCCTCCTAATTACTCTAGAGCAGTTTTACCTAGATTTTAATGTTTTTTAGCCTTTAGGAGAGATCTAGTGGTGCTTAAAGTGTTCAGAATTCATTGCATCTTTCACAACTCGGACTCTACACAGCGAAGGGAAGAGTTGGAGCGGGAAAACTTCACGAGAAGAGTTTTCTTTAGCCAAATCTTTTATTCTTTTGTGTAATTTCGAGCATGTTGAACTCTTTGATGTTGATAATTAGTTTAGTATTTATGAACTAATTCATTTCTAGGATTGCAATGTAACCTAAGGTTAGTTTAATCAAATACCTCTCCTTTTTACTCTATTGACTCGTGTGTGAATGAATTGTTGTACTTCATGCTTATTTGATTGATTGCTTGAGATAGGAATTGATATGGCTTTTAATTGATATTGGAAAATTGATATTATTGCCTAACCTAAGTATAACAACACTTGTATTGTTCATGGCCTTGAGTTTGTGAGCAATTCTTGCATAATAGAATAAGAATATCTCTATTTGCCTTGTGTAATCATTGAGAACAGTGCTTAATGGCCCTTAGACTATTTATTTTCACCATAGGAATGTGATGATTTATGTAGCTGAGGGATTACATTTGACCATCAGAAGAGGCTTATGTACACTATTAGTAATCGATTAACCATTCTTGTGGGTCATTGCTTATATTTGGAGAGTTAGGAGATTAAACAATGCATTAGGGGAGTTGTAATTCTAGTTTGCCTTCTTTGAATCTACTCTTTCTCTCGCTTGCTGTTTTATGTAGTTCTAGTTAACAAACAACCGATTACCAACCGTTTGAACTAGATTATAATGAAAGGTTTAGCGTTTGGATAGGAAATAGTACTTAGTCCTTGTGGGTTCGACACTCTACTTCTATCACTATATTACTTGTTTGACCGTGTATACTTGTGCGTGTTCATCGATCGGTTATCCGATCAACCGTTGCCGGGGACTTAGTATTATTTGTCATTTAATTCTAGGACTAATTCATATCGATCTTGCTTTAAACTGATTCATCTGTTTAATCTTTCTCTCAGGTACTTCTTGACTGTGTATGCCACTTCGTAGGGACCGGAATAACAAATCTCCTGTTCCTGAAGGTTCAAGAACCGACAGAAGACTTAAGAGGGACAGAGTAAGGGAGAAACCGATCCCTATTTTAATGGCTGAAGAAATGAAGAAAACTCTTGGGGATTATGTTATGCCTCATGTTGGGGATATTCAAGCAAGTGTACTCCAGCCTGCAATTCAAGCACATAACTTTGAGATTAAGCCGGGTACCAATCAAATGATCCAAAACAATGTCCAGTTTAGTGGGATGCCAAATGATGATCCCAATGATCATTTGATGAATTTCTTGAAAGTCTGTGACACTTTTAAACTTAATGGAGTTACCGATGAGGCTATCCGACTCAGACTGTTCCCGTTTACTATTCGGGACAAAGCTAAAAGTTGGTTACATTCGCTTCCTGCAGATTCTATCACCACTTGGGCCGATATGGCTGATAAATTCATGGCGAAGTTCTTTCCACAAGCAAATACTGCAAGGCTCGGAAGCGATATCACCTCTTTCAAGCAACTGGATTTGGAAACTCTCTATGAGGCATGGGGGAGATTTAAAGATTTGTTAAGGAAATGTCCACATCACGTGTTGACCAAATGGCTTCCCTTGTAGACTTTTTATAATGGGGTGTCGGGAGCTATTCGTTCAAGCATTGATGCGGCATCTGGAGGAGCTTTTATGACAAAATTCCATACTGATGCCTATAATCTTGTGGAGACAATGGCAGCAAATAATTATCAATGGCCGAATGATAGGTAAACGCCAACAAGGGTCGCAAGGGTGTATGAGGTAGACACCGTGACTGCATTATCTGCACAGATGGCTGCATTAACCAAACTTCTAGATGGAATGGGACCACAAACAGTGCAAAGTGGCACTCCATTAAGTGAATTATGTGCGGGGAGCCACTCAACTGACCAATGTGCTATTAGCCCCGAGGCGATCCAATTTGTATCCAATTATGGGCGGCCTCAGAATGCTAATCTTCCTACACATTATCATCCAAGATTGCGACATCACCCAAATTTCTCATGGAGCAACAACAACCCAGCTCAAACTTCTGCCCCCAAACCTCCATATAAAAATCCTCCTGGTTTCCAACAACCCCAACAATATCAGCAACAACAAACACAACAACAACAAACACAACAACAATAATTTTAACAACATTAACCTCAAAACCATCCACAACAACAACAAGGTTTTTACCGACCCCCCACCTCCTCAGGATAGAACTCCAAGCTTGGAAGATCTTCTTTCGAAGTATATTTCCCAGAATGAGACCAGGATCAATAATCAAGAGGCTTCTATCTGGAATTTAGAAGTACAAATGGGACAGATGGCAATAGCTTTGAATAGCCGTCCTCCAGACACATTGCCTAGTGACACGGATGTCAATCCCAAACGGGATGGGAAGGAGCATTGCAAGGCATTAACTACTCGGAGCGGTAAACCATTGGTTGAGGATGAAGATGAAACACCAATAGTGCAGCCAGAGTTGGTGGAACCAGAAAGTAGTGAAGAGCCAATTTGTGAGAATTTTGAAGAAAAGAAGAAGATGCAAGAGGACCCCATAGCACCAACTCCTACTATTGTTAACAATCCAAGTCCCGTTATTCTATAAGTGTCTTTCCCCCAACGTTTACAAAAACAAAAGCTAGACAAGCAATTCTCCAAGTTCTTGGAGATCTTCAAGAAGCTCCACATTAATATTCCATTTGCGGAGGCCTTGGAGCAAATGCCCAGCTATGTAAAGTTTACAAAAGATATCTTGTCAAAGAAGCGAAAGATGGGAGATTATGAGACGATGGCATTGACTGAGGAGTGTAGTGCTATTCTTCAAAACAAAATTCCTCCAAAATTGAAGGATCCCGGCAGCTTCACTATTCCGTGCACCATTGGAGAACAATTTATCGGTGAAGCTCTTTGTGATTTAGGGGCGAGCATCAACCTTATACCTCTTTCTATCTACAAAAAGTTGGGACTAAATGAGGCCAAACCTATAAATGTGACTTTATAATTGGCTGATAGATCTCTTACCTACCCGAACGGAATAGTGGAAGATATTCTGGTTAAGGTGGACAAGTTCATTTTTCCAGCGGACTTCATTGTCCTAGACTTCAAAGAGGATAGAGAGGTCCCTATCATATTGGGCAGACCATTTCTAGCTACCGACCGAACTCTTATTGATGTTCAAAAGGAGGAACTCACCATGAGAGTACAAGACCAAGAAGTCACTTTTAATGTCTTTCGATCAATGAAGTACCCCGCTGCGTCTGTAGATTGTTTCACAGTCAGTATGGTGGATGAAGTGGTGGACAAGGTGTTTTCTAAAAATTGTTGTGTTGACCCGCTTGAAGCTATTATGACTGGTGTCTGTAATGAGGATGAGGCCACCCATATCGAGTGTGCTAAATGGTTAGATGCTAACCCGACACCCACTCAATTCAAGCGTCATTTTGAATCTTTGGATGCATAAGAAGCATCAACTTCTGGATCGAAGCCGTTTATTGTTGAACCTCCTGTTCTTGATTTAAAGCCGTTGCCAAGCCATATTAGGTATGCTTATCTGGGCGAGTCCTCGACTTTGCCGATTATTATTTCTGCATCTTTAGAGGAAGCGCAGGAGGAAAAGCTTATACAAGTTCTGAAGACTTATAAAATAGCTTTGGGGTGGTCGATTGCGGACATTAAGGGCATCAGTCCCTCCTACTATGCATAATATCCTCCTTGAGGAAGGAGCGAAGCCATCCATTGAGCGCCAGAGACGGTTAAATCCAATCATGAAGGAGGTCATCTGAAAATAAATTATCAAGTTGCTAGATGCGGGAATTATCTACCCCATCTCGGACAGTCCTTGGGTGAGCCCAATTCAATGCGTACCCAAAAAGGGTGGCATGACGGTGGTTACTAATGAGAACAATGAACTCATTCCCACATGAACCATGACCGGGTGGCGAGTGTGTATGGACTACTGCAAATTGAATAAAGCTATATGCAAGGACCACTTTCCACTTCCCTTTATTGATCAAATGCTGGACAGCCTTGCAGGACATAAATTTTATTGCTTGCTGGATGGGTATTCGGGCTACAATCAGATAGCTATTTCATCCGAAGATCAGGAGAAAACAACGTTCATGTGCCCTTACGGGACATTTGCTTTTCGAAAAATATCTTTTGGGTTGTGTAATGCTCCTGCTACTTTCCAGAGGTGCATGATGTCCATTTTTTTCGATATGGTGGAAAGAACTGTTGAGGTGTTTATGGATGACTTCTCAGTCTTTGGGAAGTCTTTTGAAATTTGTCTGACTAATCTGACGGCGGTTTTGAAAAGGTTCGTGGAAATAAATTTGGTGCTTAATTGGGAAAATGCCATTTTATGGTGAATGAAGGAATTATTCTGGGTCATCGAGTATTAGCCAGCGGTATTGAGGTTGATAAGGCCAAGATAAATGTGATAAAAAAGCTTCCTGCTCCAACCAATGTTAAAGGAGTTTGAAGTTTCTTGGGCCACACCGGATTTTACAGGCAGTTCATTACAAATTTTTCTAAAATCACCAAACCATTGTGTAGCCTGTTGGAGAAAGATGTCCAGTTTACTTTTAATGAGGCTTGTCATTCTGCATTCAATGATTTGAAACAAAGACTTATTTATGCTCCTATTGTGATAGCTCCAAATTGAGAATTACCCTTTGAACTAATGTGTGATGCAAGTGATTATGTTATTGGAGCGGTATTGGGGCAAAGAAAAGATAAAGTGTTTCATACCATCTTCTACGCCAGCAAAACCTTGAATGATGCTCAACTCAACTATATGACAACTGAGAAGGAGTTACCGGCGGTAGTTTATGCATTTGACAAATTCCGAGCATATCTAATAGGAACTAAGGTGATTGTGTACACAGATCACTTGGCAATTAAGTACTTGATCTCTAAAAAGGATGCAAAGCTGAGGCTGATTAGATGGATTCTCCTACTCCAGGAATTTGATATGGAGATTCGTGACAGGAAAGGAACAAAAAATCCTGTAGCGGATCACCTTTCCAGACTTGAGAATTCAAATCATTCAGGGACTCATGAGGCAGAGATTAATGATTTCTTTCCTGATGAGCAACTTTATGAAGTGAACACAATGGCGCCCTAGTATGCGGACTTTTCCAATTATGTATCTTGTAATGTACTTCCTCAAAATTTAAATTATCAGCAGAGGAAGAAATTTCTATATGATGTCAGACAGTACTTTTGGGATGAGCCATTTTTTTTTAAGCAATGTACTGATCAACTCCTCAGAAGATGTATTTCAAAAGATGAAATAGTAGGTGTCCTTCATCATTGTCACTCATACCAATATGGATGACATTTTAGTGGACAACGTACAGCTGCGAAGGTGTTGCAGTCTGGTTTTTATTGGCCTTCCTTGTTCAAGGACGCTTATGCATATGTATCGCACTGCGATAATTGCCAACGAGTAGGAACCATATCAAGGAGGCATGAAATGCCTTTGCAAAACATTTTGGAAGTCGAATTATTTGATGTCTGGGGGATTGATTTTATGGGTCCATTCCCGTCTTCGTATAATAATCTCTACATCTTGGTCGCTATAGATTATGTTTCCAAATGGGTTGAAGCCGTTGCCTTACCCACAAATGACGCTAAGGTCATCCTCAATTTCTTGCGAAAGAATATTTTCACTCGATTTGGAACGCCACGGGCAATCATAAGCGATGAGGGTTCGTATTTCTGTAACAAATATTTTGTAGCCCTCCTTGCCAAATTTGGGGTCTCCCATAAGATTGCTATAGCCTACCATCCCCAGACTAGTGGGCAGGCTGAGGTGTCCAACAGAGAGGTGAAACGGATTCTTAAAAAAGTTGTCAATCCGAACCGCAAGAATTGCTCAAAAATCTAGATGATGCATTATGGGCGTACAAAACGGCCTATAAAATGCCCATTGGGATGTCACCTTATTGGTTGGTTTATGGTAAGGCATGTCATCTTTCGATGGAATTGGAACATAATGCATATTGGGCCATTCAGAAGCGCAACTTCGACATGGATGCAGCAGGTGAAAAGAGGTTATTACAACTAAATGAGTCGGACGAGTTCCGCCTTCAAGCGTATGAAAACGCTAAGCTGTATAAGGAGAAAACTAAAAAATGGCATGAAAAGAAAATTATCGAGAGAGAGTTTGAAGAAGGGCAGAATGTCCTACTGTTTAATTCCCGATTGAGATTGTTTATCGGGAAATTAAAATCCCGATGGTCTGGCCCTTTTAAAATTGTGAAGGTGTTCCCACATGGTGCTATTAAAGTTGTTGATCAAAATTCAAATAAGACGTTTAAAGTCAATGGACAACGACTCAAACATTATTGGGGTGGAGACGTCGATCGTCAGATGACGTCTGTTACCCTAGTTGACTAGGTCTGATACGGGGAAAATAGTCAAGCTAACGACTTTAAAATAAGCGCTTGGTGGGGAGGCACCCCCATCTCAGTATCAATTTCTATCCCTTTTCGGTTTTGTGAAATATTGTATTGTGCATAAGTTAGTCTATGATAGAAGTTTATGTGTTATTAGTGTCGTATGTATAATAGTATGCAGCTGTACATTTTAGTATTGGCCTTGGCATCTTGTTAGATGGGCATTAAGATGTAGATATCTGTGTTTTGGAAATGGTTGTGCTGATAAACTGAATTTTTTTGCCTGATGCAAGGTCAGCACCGCAGCGCCACTCTCAGACTAAAACCTGGCGCCGCAGCGCCAGGATGCTTGAAATTCTCTGCATGGTTAGCACCGCAGTGCCACTCACAGACTAAAAGTCAGCGCCGCAGCGCCAACAACCCATTGAAAACCCTGTATACCAAGCGCCGCAGCGCCCGATACATAGCAATTTCAGCACTGCAGCGCAAGGCCGGATCAAATTCCCTGTATAGGTAGCGCTGCAGCGCCGCTGCAAGAGTAAAACCTGGCGCAGCAACGCCAGGTGCGGTTTTTATTTTTTTTAAAACAGCCATTTTTGGCAGTTTTTACCATAACTGTCAAATTTGGACAGCCCTCCTCCTCCCCTCTCTATATAATAATATCCCTCCCCTTCTTGATTCCTCTATAACATAAGTCTCTCAACCATTATTGTGCATTTGTGAGTACAGTTTTAAGTGAAAATTCCAATCCCTCCAAGTTCATCCAAAAGCAAGGGTAAGAATTTTCATTCTGCTTCTTCCCGCAATTTTAATTTCAACAGAGTTTTCAACTTTCTTCTTCATTTTATTTTGGAGTGGTTTATGTATAAATTGCTTAGATGATTTCCACTGATGGAAATTGGTTAGATTTTTATTGCAAACAATACTATATTCGTTAGGTTTTTAATTGTGCACACCATGTGTTTGATAAAATGCCTAAGAGAGTTTTTTTTATTTTTGGCCTAATCTTAACATGATTTTAGTTGAGTTTTGTGTAATTTTTAGTAACACTACAGAAATGGCATCAAAACGTCAAAGGACCGAGGCAACCTCTCCGTCATCGGCTCAAAAGTGGGACAAAAAGAAGTTTCCCACTGAAGAAGAGTGGAAAAAGTATAACTCCTCCGTAGCGCGAAAAGCCTTGATTCCAGAGAGGGGATTACAACCCGAACCAAATATTAACGGGGAATTATGGCCAATGATTGTGGAGAAAAATTGGGTTTGCTTCACGGAATCGCCAGATAACGCCATCATTGCCTTGGTACGGGAATTTTATGCAAATGCCACCACGGAGGGACCTCCGAAAGTGATCGTTAGAGGAAATAAAGTTTTATATCATAGCGACATCATCCAGGCATTCTACCAACTGTCGAACATCAGCAGGGACTATCTTGAGCAAGGGATGCAGGAATATAACCTCAATGAAGTGGTCAGAAGGCTGTGTAAACCAGGGATAACCTGGAAGACAGGACAGAACACAGGGGAAAAGACAAATTTCCCCCAAGGCGCGCTCAACATCTACGGAAAAACTTGGTACAATTTTATCTGTGCCAACCTTATGCCAACCCGTCATATAAGTGATGTAACTAAAGAACGGGCGGTGCTCCTATATGCCATTGTCAGAGGTATAGAACTGGACGCTGCAGTCGTTATTTAGGACTCTATTTTCTGTGCAGTCAAAGGCAGTTCAACTGGAGGCCTACCTCATCCTTCTCTGATCACGGAACTGTGCAAACAACCCGGAGTCCCGTGGCGTCTGGACGAATTGGTTCAATTCCCTATGCATACCCTTGATCATACTCAAATTTAGCGATTTGGAATTTGGGCAGGATCCGTGGCCCATCCACGTGGTGAAGGATTTCTGCTACCCGAGAACCCTCCACCTATTGAGTAAGTGCCACCAGATCAGCAACCTAATCTTGAGTCATAACCAGGCGCCCTAGCATTAATCATGGAGTCTCTCAACCTCCTACGTGGTGAAACCTAGTGGCTCACCCGAAGGATTGATATGGTGGCAGTGCGATAGGACTTGTTCCATTAGTATCATGCAGAATTTGCCTCTACAGTGTCCAATGTCTACACCCAATTCAGTGGAGATGACCCGGAGTCCTTGCCACACCAATTCCCACAGATGCCATTATTTCCTCCATATCCACCTCCATCCGTAGATGGCGAAGGCGAGGAGCGTACAGAAGGAGAAGGTGGAGGCAGAGGCGAGTGATTGAATCTCGATGGCATGCCCTTGCTTTCAGAATGTTGTGCTTATCTCCAATGAGGGCAATGTCGGAATCATATTTGGGGGGGAGATCTCTCTATTATCTATTTTTATATTATCTGTTATAAATATGAACTGTTTGTGATTATCTACTTTTGTGATTTTGGGTTTCGGTAGCCCCAGACTATGTTTTATTATGTTTTGTGGGCTTGGATAGCCTTGGATGTTGGTTTTTGGGCTTTGGTAGCCTCGTACATTATATTATTATTAATGCATATGTAAATATTATCTATTATCTATGCATGTTTATTTTCTGGTGATGAATGCGTTTATTTTTAGTATAATTATTGGTTATAGCCATTTTGGGGCATTCACAGTTAGTATATACTCGACCATAATTGGCATCATAGATTAGCCTTTTGGATTATCCCTTTTAGTTAACTGTTGATATGATATGGGGATATTATTAGTAAATTTTTTATTGTGGCCAATGATATACATGCGCTTTGTCAAACTAATTAAGCATTATTGGAGGAAAGTTTTAGATTAATTTTATGTTTGACTGTTGTTGGTCCTATTTATTTTATTGTGCACGTACCAACTGACTTTTTCCAATTATTGTTCTAATGGATTTAATTGGTAATTTTGAGGGAATTTTTTTTTGCTTTTAGTAGGATATAGATTTTTATGCAAGTTCGAATTCATCCTTGGTCTGTAAACATATATAAAAACATAATAATCTTGAGAACCTAAGCTAACCAAGTTTAATTATGTGGCCTTTGCTACTCAAGTTCATAGATCCATAGGGGTGTTTTACACCTAATGCCCTAAAGTCATCTGACTTGGGAGTCATTGATCAAACCCTCGTTACATGGGTAGCTCTAAAAAGCCTAATGTGATTAGACATTGGACGGTCGTACTTATGGTTGAATTTCTAATTGATAATGGTTAAAAATTCTAGATTGACTTAAATTTGGTTACGTGGCTAGTGTTGCTTGAGTTATTAGATTCTCAGGGGTGTTCTACACCTAGTGCCCTAAAGTCGTCTGACTTGGGAGTCACTGATCAAAACCTCGCTACATGAGTGACTCAGCCTAAGGTAGCCGAGTTTTGCACAAGTCTTCTCTTACCATTCGCATGTTTTTACTGGGAGATTTGTCCTTGCATTTGCATCTAACTCTGAAGTCTTGATTTATCTTGAGCATTGTGAGTTAGCACTTCCCTTATTGCAATGGTATTGGTTTTGAATGATATTTAGTCAGTCTAGTTGGCACTCACACACTCACAGATGGGGATAATAAGCAGTCGAGTCATGAGATTAATTCGAGGCCTTATTTTTGATTTTGCTTCCATTTTGAAAATGTTATTCTCTATCTTGAGGCCACAAGGGGGGTATATAGTAATAGTTTAACGTTTAATTAGTTTGTTTATTTTTAGTTATGTTTGTGCAGTTATTTTTTCTTAGGAACAAGCAAAAGTTTAAGTTTGGGGGTACTTGATAAGTGGGATTTATACCCACAAATCAAGCTCTTTTAACTTTGTGATTTAACTTGTTTTCCTATTCTGTTAATGTTTTTATATATGCATATTGTATTTTTAGCTTAAAGATGTGTTGCAGGATTTATTAGGTAAATTTCAGGTTTTCAGAGACAAAGTGGTCATTTTTCTAAGCCCGGCGCCGCAGCGCCGGTTGCCCTTCATAAGATGGCGCCGCAGTGCTAGAGGCCTCCTAAAATCCCTGCATACATGACGCCGCAGCACCTTTGCCAAGAACTATTCTGGCGCTGCAGCGCCAGAAGCCCAGCACCAACTCTGAAGATATTAGCCAACGCCGCTGCAAGGCTTAAAGCTGGCGCCGCAGCGCCAACTCCGGTGTTTTGGCAGAAAAGGTCATTAAATGACCTAAAGAAAGGAGGATTCAGAAGCAATTAATTTTCCTTAGCCTCCTAATTACTCTAGAGCAGTTTTAGCTAGCTTTTAATGTTTTCTAGCCTTTAGGAAAGATCTAGTGGTGCTTAAAGTGTTCAGAATTCATTGCGTCCTTCACAACTCGGACTCTACTCAGTGAAGGGAAGAGTTGGAGCCGAAAAACTTCACGAGAGGAGTTTTCTTTAGCCAAATCTTTTATTCTTTTGTGTAATTTTGAGCATGTTGAACTCTTTGATGTTGATAATTAGTTCAGTAGTTATGAACTAATTCATTTCTAGGATTGCAATGTAACCTAATGTTAGTTAAATCAAATATCTCTCCTTTTTACTCTATTGACTCATGTGTGAATGGATTGTTGTACTTCATGCTTATTTGATTGATTTCTTGAGAGAGGAATTGATATGGCTTTTAATTGATATTGGAAAATTGATATTATTACCTAACCTAAGTGCAGCAACACTTGTATTGTTCATGGCCTTGAGTTTGTGAGCAATTCTTGCATAATAGAATAGGAATATCTCTATTTGCCTTGTGTAATCAGTGAGAACCGTGCTTAATGACCCTTAGACTATTTATTTTCACCATATAAATGTGATGATTTATATAGTTGAGGGATTACATTTGACCATCGGAAGAGACTTCTGTACACTATTAGTAATCGATTAACCATTCTTGTGGGTCATTGCTTATATTTGGAGAGTTAGGAGATTAAAGAATGCATTAGGGGAGTTGTAATTCTAGTTTGCCTTCTTTGAATCTACTCTTTCTCTCGCTTGCTGTTTTAATTAGTTCTAGTTAACAAACAACCGATTACCAACCGTTTGAACCAGATTGTAATGAAAGGTTTAGTGTTTGGATAGGAAATAGTACTTAGTTCTTGTGGGTTCGACACTCTACTTCTATCACTATATATATATAAACTAACGTAATCTATATATATCATATATATATATATATATAATACTAATAATCAGGTTATATATATGTGTATATATATATATATGTGTGTGTGTGTGTGTGTATATATATATATTAACATTATATATATAATATAAGTATCCTGATTCACCTTTCTTAGAAATCATGGCAGATCACTTTGGTTAATATATATACTATTACCTGCCACGTTCCTACTATAAAACAATATGCCACGTCCTTCAAGTAGCCTTTATAAAAAGTAACTGATGATTCGTCCCAAAAAAAAATCGCCAATTTTTTTTTAGTTCGCGAATAACCTTTTTTTTTTATAAAAAATAATATTATACAATTAATTATGCCCAATAAATTATTCTAAATACATACCCATACATATATAGAATCAAAACAATTAATAATTACATAAAGGTTTGGCTCTGATGCCACTGTTGAGTTTGTACGAAAACGTGACGCAATCAAATTGCAAAAATTAGCGGAAGCACGGTATATCATAGTTTTAAAAAATTCAACAAAACCATTACCCGGATCATCCTTTATGCATATTATTAATTTAAAACGATAAATAAGAAATTATGGAATCATACCCTTGTAGAACGAAGCTTCCACATGTACGAGTTCAACTCCTTGTTCTTCGTGATCACCTTGAATTTCCGAGTTAGATTCCTTCCTTTGATCAACGTTAGTCACCCAAGTGTTTGGCCTCTAGAGGTGATCCACCAAGGAAAAGGAATTATTCAAGAAGCAGGGTGGTTGGCTAAACCCTAGTTTTCTATCCTCTATAAAAAAAGGAGTACTCTCCAATAATTGGAATTGCATCAATTGACATCTATTATAAGACTCCTCTTATATAGATATTGGTTAAATTTTCTAATCCTATTAGAAATAAGTTTTCATTTAATTAATTAAACTCCTTTAATTAAATAGGCTTCCCAATCATATTAAGATTAATTAATTAAACTCCTTTAATTAATTTGCCTCCTAATCTTATTAGGAATAAATGAGAGTACTAGTATTAAATTAATTCATAAACTCCTTTAGAAATTAAAATAATAATAATTGTAATACTATTAATAAGACTCCTCTTATTAATTTATATTTAATATTTTTAAAATATTAAATAATAAATATTAAGCTATTTAATTTATTCTATCACCATAGATTAAATCAATTACACTTAATGCATTATTACGATTATGCCATTACCTTCTTAAATAATTATTCTTCCTTTTATGGTATGACCCTTTAGGTTCTCCATATTAAACCGATTGTGAATAAATCAATTAGAACAATTCTAATCTTATTTAAATAAATAAATTAAACTAATAATCTATTTAAATAAATAATATTTATTCTACAATAGGGATGAGCCTTCCTAGCGATCAACGACTTTCCAAATAATATAGATTTCAATATTAATCATAAAAGAACCTGTGAGTAAATAGTTACCGTACAATTCAATCATTCCACCATACAATGTCCAATTAAATATAAGACATGAAATTAATTTCAAGTCTTATTTTAATTAATCATATGTATTTCGATTGAAAAATGCACAACTCCAAATAATGCAAATTAGAAACTTCTTTCTAATTTCATTCTGCCTTGGCCAAGGACTACTGGGTTGTCATTTAACGAATCACATAGGACATATCTCTTCTTTTACTAGAAGTGGTAGATTTTTTATTAACCATTCATTATCTCCATATGTAACTTATTATACCCAATCATACCCCTTGATATACCCTGAAGGTCTTAAAGAATAAGTCAAAGTATAATTCATTACATACAAGATACTATGATGATCTCAAGTCCAAGGATCACTTGTACTACTATCACATTAGGAATTCCTATTGACAGGTAAGTAAAACTCCATTAGGTATTCCATAGCGAGTCACATTCAGTGAACTTATTCTCCAATAAGCACCTACATACTTTCTTTAGTGTCTCCACACAAATGATCATGAGATCAATCATCATCATCCAATGAGCAAGCAATATATGTATCAATCTATCCGGATTTACTAATCCTCTTTTTAGTAATCCAACGATTGGGAACTATTTTAATTTTAAGCTTTCTAAGAATTTTGATCTCATTATCATGATCAACATCATGATTCTAAAAGCATTGCTTAAAACTATGGGTTATTTATATATTATAAAAATAGAATCATGTAGATAATTAAATATCTTTAATAAATGAATAATTTTATTAACAAATAAAAATAATTATTTACAAAATATATGCTTTATCATCATATATGATTGGCTTGTATGCACACTACTATCAATCTCCCACTTGCACTAAAGCCAATCGCCATGGTATCTCATACCCATCTTCTCTAAGTGACGATCAAACTGTTGTTGTGTTAAAGCTTTAGTAAATAGATCTGCAATTTATCTTGAGAGTCTACATGCTCCAAGGTGACGTCTCCTCTTTCAATGATCTCCTTGATCAAGTGAAATCGCCGCAACACGTGTTTGGATTTCGGATGAGACCAGGGTTCCTTAGCATGTACAACAGCTCCAGTGTTGTCATAGTATAAGGGGACTGCTCCTCCAATGCTAAGAACCACACCAAGTTCTGTTATGAAATTCTTCATCCAAATAGCTTCCTTTGTAGCTTCCCTTGCAGCTATGTACTCTGCCTCTGTCACTGAATCGGCAACTATTTGCTGCTTGGAACTTTTCCAACTCATTGCGCCTCCATTCAAGGTAAACATATATCCCGAAACGGATTTACTGTTATCTTGGCCAGTTTGAAAACTGGAGTCTGTGTAGCCCTCGAGTTTTAATCCAGACCCACCTTAGATAAAAAAATACATCCTTAGTCCTTCGTAAGTACTTTATGATATTTTTCAATGCCTTTCAGTGCTCTTCCCTTGGATTCGACTGATATCTGCTCGTTACACTAAGTGCATGAGCAACATTCGGTCTAGTACATATCATACCGTACATGATAGATCCTATTGTTGGAGCATAAGGGATCTTACTCATACGGTCTCTCTCCTCAGGTGTCTTTGGGGCATATTTCTTGGAGAGATTTATTCCATGGCTCATCGGCATGAGACCTCTTTTGGAATCTTCCATGCTAAACCTCTTTAGCATGGTATCAATGTACGCTCCTTGGGATAAGCCAAGCATCCTTTTAGATCTATTTCTATATATCTTTATCCCCAAAATATAGGATGTTTCTCCCAAGTCCTTTATGGAGAAGTGTTTAGATAACTAGATTTTAATCGATTGTAGCATAAGAATGTCATTCCCTATCAGTAATATATCATCAACATATAATACAAAGAATGAAACAGAGCTCCCATTAACCTTCTTGTACACACATGGTTTATCCTCATTTTTGATAAAAATCAAACTCTTTGATTGTCTCATCAAAATGGATGTTCCATCTTCCAGAAGCTTGCTTCAATCTATAAATGGATCCTTGCAGCTTACAGACTTGACTTGTTACAACCTTTGAAATAAACCCCTCTGGCTGTGTCATATACACATCCTCCTCAAGTTTTCCATTGAGGAAAGCCGTTTTCACGTCCATCTGCAAGATGTCATAGTCGTAATAAGCTGCAATCGCAAGCAAAATCCGAATGGACTTGGGCATTGCTGCTGGTGAGAAGGTTTCATCATAGTCAACTCCTTGTCTTTGTTTGAAACCTTTTGCAGCCAATCGGGCCTTATAGGTCTCTACCTTGTCGTCTGCTCCAATCTTTGTTTTAAAGAACTATTTACACCCAATAAGCTTTATGCCTTCAGGTGGTGAAACCAAAGTCCATACTTGGTTCTCATCCATGGAGTCCATCTCGAATTTTATGGCTTCAAGCCATTTTCCTGAGTCTTTATTACTCATAGCCTGTTCGTAATTCAGTGGATCATCATCATTCATGATGCATACCTCATCGTCGTCCTCTATGACGAATCCATACCTATCAGGTATCTTCGGTACTCTTCCAGATTTACGAATAGGGTGTGGTACAATAGGTTCATCCACTTGGTCAGGTACCTGACTTTGATCCGTAGTAATTTGTGATTCTTAAACTTCTTCAAGATATATCTTACTCCCACTAACCCCTTCATGGATAAACTCCTTTTCAAAGAAGGCAACATATTTTTGCAACAAACACCTTTTGATCAGTTGGATGATAGAAATAATACCCTAAAGTTTCCTTAGGGTATCCCACAAATCTATACTTGTCGAATTTAGTCTATAGCTTATCATTTTCAAACTTTTTGACATAAGCTGGACAATTCCAAGTCTTAACATACTTAAGATTTGGTTTCCTCCCTTTCCACATCTCATATGAAGTCTTTGGGATGGATTTGGTAGGCACCTTGTTAAGTAAATATGCAGCCGTTTCTAGGGCATAACCCCAGAATGAAATTGGAAGATCGGTAAAACTCATCATGGAACGAACCATGTCCAACAATGTTCGATTCCTCCTTTCAGATACTATATTTAACTGTGGTGTACCTGGTGGAGTCCATTGTGAGATTATACCATTATCTTTTAGACACTTGAGAAACTCACTGCTTAAGTATTCTTCATCTCGATCTGTTCGAAGAATCTTAATAATCTTGTCTGTTTGTCTCTCTACTTCACTTATGAACTCTTTGAACTTTTTAAATGATTCAGATTTGTATTTCATATTTGAGTTTTACTCACATCTCGAATGAATTCAAGTTTTCTTCGTTCTACATTTAATTTATAAGGACACATACCCAAATCTTGAGTGATCATCAGTGAAAGTAATAAAATAAGAATACCCACCTCGTGCATTCGTTGTCATATGTCCACAAACGTCTGTGTGAACCAACGCTAACAACTCTATAACTCTTTCTCCTTTTCCACTAAAAGGAGATTTTGTCATTTTACCCATGAGACAAGATTCACAAGTTGGATATAATTCATAATCGGATAGCTCTAAGAGCCCATCCTTATGCAACTTGGATAATCTTGTTTCATTGATATGACCGAGTCTACAGTGCCTCATATAGGTATAATTAATATCATCTCTTTTCCTTTTTTTTAGTTTGTTCAATTTGAAATATATTTTCATGCAAGTCAAGTATATAAAGTCCATTTCGCAGATTACCAACACCATATAAAATATTGTCTTTATAAATAGAACAATTGTTGTTCCTTATTATAATGTTACATCCATCCATATCTAATACAAAAATAAAAATAATATTTCTAATGATATTCGGAACAAAATAGCAGTTATTTAAATAAATGGACTTGCCCGTAGGCAGTGCTAAACAATAAGTGCCTACAGCTAATGCATCAACCTTTGCTCTATTTCCCACTCGTAGGACAACCTCATCCTTGTTCAGCTTTCTACTTCTGACCAGTCCCTGCACAGTATTACATATGTGAGAACCACAACCGGTATCCAATACCCAAGTAGAATTTTGACTTTCAGAAAAATTAATTTCAATCATGAACAAACCTTGATTGGAAGTCAAAGCTTCTCCAAGCTTCTTCTCTGCCAGAAACTTCTTGCAGTTCCTCTTCCAATGACCCGGCTCATTGCAATGGAAGCACATTCCTTTGCTAGCTGGATCAGGTTTCTATTGATCCTTCATATTCACTTTGCCCTTAGATTTATTCTTTTCAGAAGATACCTTGGGCCTCTTCCTTTTCTTAGAAGAATCCACCATTAAGACATGGTTCTTCTTGGATGGGAAGTGACCTTCTGTAGTTTTTAACATGTTAAGTAATTCAGGCAAGCTAACATCTAACTTATTCATATAGAAATTAACAACGAACTGCGAGAAGGTCTCAGGGAGTGACTGCAAGACCAAGTCTTAACTCAACTCCCCATCCATGACGAACCCAAGCTATCCAATGTGTTCAATCAAATTGATCACCCTTAGGACAAGAGTCTCAACGGCAGTGCCCTCGGTCATCCGAGATTGGAAGAGCTCCTTAGATATCTCATATCTTGCAGTCCTACTTTGTTCACCAAACAACTCCTTGAGGTGAAGCAACATAATAGGAGCATCTATGTTTTCATGCTGACACTGAAGCTCGTTATTCATGGATGCGAGCATGATGCATTGAGCCACAGATGTATCATCTTACCACTTTACAATAGTGGCAATCTCTTCCTCAGAGGCTGTTTCTGGAACAGTTCCAGGGACAGGTGAATTTAGGACATAAGAAATCTTTTCAACAGTGAGAACTATTCTCAGATTCCTTAACCAGTCCGTGTCATTCGACCCGATTAATTTATTAGCATCAAATATGCTACACAGTGAAATTAGTGATTTTGACATTTTTAAATTTCTGCATGTGAAAAGATAATATTTTAGCAAACATTCATTTAATTAATTTTATATACCAAAATAAAGTAGGTCTTATTTTAGATTGGTATCTCCCACTATTTTTTTCAAACTATATTGCCCTCACTTATATAGTTCGGCAACATCTAATTAAAAATTTTCTAGTGAGAATAAGGATCCCATTTCAAATGTATATAGCCTTGTGGAAAGCACAACAAACGATATATAAATAAATAGGTAGACAACTCTTTGTCAATTACATCAACATGTAACTCCTCTTTATTTTGCCTCTTAAATCATAATGGTCAAGTGTGTGCACATCCGAACTAAAATAATTGAAGTTAAGTCCAACCTAGCACTTCCATAAATTCAAAAAAGAAAAATATTGTCCTTGTGGATAGCACAACAAAATAATATTGTTCAATTTTCTTGATAAGCATCAAATGTGATTAAATTAGTATCTTAAATACGCAATACTTGCCTTGTGGATAGCACAACAAACTCATATTAAATATTTAATACTCTATTAATTTATCATGCTAGAAGGCGACGTTCGATATTTCAAATATCTTTGAACGCTTTAGACTTAATATAATTTCTTTGAGGAGTTTGTTATTATTAGTCTCATCTTGTTTAACGCGCATGCACATATATATATAAAATACGCATCATTTTATTAAACATGAGAAGTATGTTTGCGTAAAATATAATATAATATATATATATATATATATATATAATACTTAGCATGTACATATAGAATACTATACTCTACCCGGATTGATTATGGACTTTTATTCTAGTTTGGCTCACTAGAGCCACCAAGTGAACTAGAAGGTCAAACCTAGGATTGCAAGAATTTAAATTTAAACGTAACTATTAATTTTAAACCCGGACTCCATACAAATGGGTCTTCACGCGCTTTTTGCTCCTTGGTCTCCAATTTCTTCAAGATAATTCTAACTATTTCTATTACATTCAACAATTTAATTTAAATAGAAACCTTGATCAGCAGTCAAGAGGAAGTACATAGGAGGGAGATAGAATTTTACATCAAAAAAAATCAGAGAAGACGAGGTACGCAGACCCTATTTAATAAAATTCATTCATTCAAGCATTCAACTAAAATAAAATTCAATCACATTGGTCAATAATCTCATAATCAATCTCATTTATTTTCATACATATCACCATATACATTAATAAATAAATATTTATTTCATGAATAAAAACATTCCATATATATATGAGTATCATTTAATGGGCAATTTTAAATTGCATGAAATCCAATTCTAAGATTAAAATAAACTCTTTATTTCAATTATAAAATTATTAAGAATATTATATATATATATATATATATATATATATATATATATCAATTTTATATATAACCATATTATATATATATATATATATATATAAAGTAACATAACGTAATCTATATATATCATATATATATAATACTAATAATTAGGTTATATATATGTATATATGTATATATATAGACATTATATATATATATATATATATATTCAGTTCCTGATTTTTTAACTCGGGAATTTATTAATTCAGGTACCCCTCTAGTTCAAAATGAGTGTGAGAGGTAAAGATAAGAATGTTCGGCCTCCTGGCCCTCCTGGCCCAGGCCCTCCTAGTTAGAAGCCCATGGGAGCTGTAATCCCACATCCAGTTACCCCTCTTACTGTAGTCAATAGGTTCACTCCCCTTATTTCTGGTACAAAGCCCTTTAGCTCGGTTTTGGCCCAGCCCCCTCAAGTTATTGATCCTTACGCTTCGTCCAGTAATCCTCCTGCTGGTCAGCGTACTCAATCTGAGTACATTCCTATTTATTTCACCAATTTATTTCATATTAAAAGACATATGAAATCAATTGATGATCCAGTCAAGTTGGCTGCCCAATTTTTCCCAACTGGTTGGCATTTTATTCCTTTGGCTCCTTATAAATCTCTTATGTATTATAAGGATGTCTTGCTTCAAACTCAGTCAATTGTTATTAAACCTATTTATGATAGAAGTGATTCCTCTAAAATCATCTATCATTCCTTATATATTAAGCAGATTATCACCATGCCAAACTGGGGTAATCATCCGTCTGATCTAAGACAGTTAGAAGGTCATGATAGCCAGTTTTGCTATTATGATTACATGGAAGCTTGGAATAGGGTTTTTCTGTTTCAAACTCCATCGTTTAGTCATTCGTGGTTCATTCAATTCGACCACAAATTTAAAAGTCAAATTCCCTATTGGTTTGTTTTATGGTGGGAACGTTTTGGTCTCATTTATAAAATACTTCCAATTGAGCTCCAGTCAATTTTAAATGTTTTTAGTACTAGGGTTCCTGTGGTGCAATCCAATTGTTGCATTCCAGTAATTCTTCATTTTGTTAGTAAATATAAAATTCCATGGATTCTTAGATGGAACTATGGATTTTATTCTCCTGTTGTTAATGTTGCTCTTTCTCCTGATAATGTTCTAACATCCGAAAAGGATGTTTTCCGCTCTAATCTTAGTCAAATTACTCATGTTACCAGAGAATTTTCAGTAAAATGGTGGGATAAGTTCGATCCTTATCGCATTGTTGGTCAAGTTCAGAAGGAATTTCCCAATCTTTCTCCTATTCAATCGATTCCTCCTTCCAAGGAATCTTCCTCTAGTAAATCAAAATCCAAAAAATCTTATGTTTCAAAGTTAGATTTTGCGGATATTGAGCATTGTACTGATAATGAACTCAAACAGTTATCTCGTCTTATTAAAAAACGAATGGATAAACTCAGTGAGGACTCAGTTCCTTCTGTTTGTTCATCCTCTTCGTCCCATTCCAGTCAACATTCTAGCCCTAATGATCCGTACGGAAGCATCTCTCTACAAGATGCGCAGGACCCATTTGCCTAGAATTCCTACAGTTACTTTGGTCAGCCTCGTTGCAAGATGCTCCTGCCCGCGCAGCCCGTGCTTCTTTGTCAAAAGCAGCCGAAAGCAGTTGTTGAGTCATTTGTCGTCTTGTATGAGTCATCTCCTATTTGTCGGCCATATGGCCTCTTTGGTCAAAAGTTATTCTGTATTTGATTTATTGAGTCTGTAATTTATTTATACGCGTCTGTAATAGTGAAAAGCTGTTTGTTATAGTCAAAAGTTGTAATAATGCTTTCATCTTTTGATAAAGCATTACTATTATGCAATAGTCATTTATGTTTTGTAATCATTGAGTTGTATCTGTAAGGCCTTTTCTCTTCCTATATAAGGGAGGCTTGGTCATTTGGTTGAGGCAGGATTTAGTAATCCAATAGAAAGCTTGTGAAGACTTAGATTTCTATCTAACGAATCTTCAGCTCTCTTGCCTTCTTCCTTAGACATGTTAAGTTTCTATAATCGAGTCAATTTGTTGTAAGTAACCAAGTTAATTGTTTGTAATTATTTCAAAGCTCAATAAAGTTTTATTTTATTTAAACTTCTGATAATACTTATGAACTGCTGCTATAATTGCTTATAGTTTTGCTATAGTTGTTATTCAGCTTTGTATATGCGCCACTCTTGTTCTTTTTCCTTCTTGTCCTTCCGCCTTCTGGTATCAGAGCCAAGTTGTATGTCTACTAAATGTTGTTCTTAATCTGTTTAATCTAATCCTTTTTAAAAATCAAAAGTTTTTGATCTCTCTTTGTTCAAGAAGTCACCTAGTCTCTTTGTATAAACCACCCTCCATCGCCATAGGCCCTTGTCTTGCCTTTGTAAGTCTCGAGAGTGTGAGCAGTTTAGGCTTTCTGGGAATCACTAGATGATAGGGTATGTGTTTATGTTAAGCAAAGAAAGGGGTATGTATGAAAGAACATAGAATTATTAAAAACTTTAATTTTTAATTATGAGTAGATTATTCAGATCTAGTTCGTCGGTTAGTAATAGATCTTCTCTTCCTCCTGTTCCAAACATAGTTAATCAAGAAGAACACAGTTATGAAAATATTAATCAAACCCTTAGTAATTGAAACATACCTAGTGTGTCTCCTAGAGATATTTACCAGTCAACCTTTATTGATAATTTCAAAACAAATTATAATGTTAAAACTGTTGAACGTGTTTATGCTATTAACAAAGAATATGAAAATTGCAGTCTCCTTTCTCCTGATGTTATTAATAAGTATAGAAAAAAGGGGTATAATTTTATTCATATTGGTTTAGTTCAAGTCGCAGTTAAACCACTGTCTATTAAAGGAATTAATTCTAGTGTCTTTTTATGTTTAAGAGATGCTCGATATCTTAATTATGCTCCTAGCATAATCGGTATCATGGAGTCTAGTCTTCATGATGGTCCTATACACTTCAATTGCTTCCCTGATCTCCCTTTGAGTTTATCAGATATTAATTTGTTAAAAGCTTTAACTCTAAATATTAAAACTGCAGGAGAAATCACTCAAATGATTGAAGGATCTCAACCTCTAGCTTTAATTTACAGAATTTATTACAAGGTAATGAAAACTAATTTAAACATTCATGCGCTTAATAAAAGTCCTAAAGACCATACTGTACTAATTCAAAGTAGTACTAGTAACGCTAATATTCAGACCCCAAAGACTATTCTTTGGAAAGATATTACGCTTCCTAGCCAGTGGATTCTTCCTCAAGAAATTCCACAAAAACCTGTTAATAATAATTTGTTAAATATGGAAAATATTAAACAATTTTCTGATGGTACTGTTCGGATCAGTTTTGAACGTACTAGAAGACCTTTTATTATAGAAGAATTTACTAATTCTTCAGTTCCTTCTGTTTCTAGAAGAGATACCAAAGTTTTAAGTGATTTTTCTATTCCTGATATTAAAATGAAAGGTGTTTTGAATCAAGGGCAGACAAGTCATCCTTGCTATACTCCAGCCTTTCACGCTGAAGATGGTCACGAGGATGTGTCTCCTACGGTCTCTGTAGGTCCTACCCCCTCTGATTTTGAAGCTCCTATTAATCACCAATTAAGAGTTATAACTAAAGCTAATAAATTAGATTGGGATAGTCTTGTTACAGATTTTAATTCCAAATCTAATCAAGATAAAACACATGCCTTTCGTAACAGTTATGACAAGCATGACCGCGATAAAATTATTCATAATTGGAAAAAATATGTTAAACTAAATAGAGAGAACCTTACATTTTATGATTGGTATGATAAGTATCATTCTCAGTGTAAAGTTCTTACTAAAAGTCAGTGGATGAAAGAGGATAAGTCTAAGATCTTAGCATCTCATCCTCCTTTAGAAACTGTTCTCTTACAGGTTAAAAATGCTTCAGTGGTTGCCAGCCCTTTTAAGGTTGCTGATGGAAAAACTGATGATAAAAAAATTATTGAACAAAATAATTTCACTAATCAATATTTAGCTACCATAGGGAAACAGCTTGATAAAATTGAAGAAAAGTTTGATCATGCTCTAGTTAAAAATCCTCAAGAAAAACTAGATCAACCTTTATTAACTCTCCCTTCTGACAGAGAAGGAAAGGGATTGCCAAATAAAGATTCTGACCTAGTCAAAAGTATTGATAAGTTAATTAAAAAAATTGGTTCTAATACTGGTGAAGCCAGTGGGACTGTTGCCATCATTGATCAGATCTAGGAATCTGGCAATGAAAGTAGTTGTGATTCAGAAGAAGTTTCTGAAGTTGCTTCTATTCCTGACCTTACTGGACAATTAAAAAATTAACTTTTAATAACACAAGTATAACAAAAAATTGGTATACCAGACCTCCCCCTCCTGATCTTCAATATGAGGAAAGAAATCTAGATAATCAATTTTCGGTTTCGTCTAATAAAATATATGAATGGAATATTGATGGCTTTAGTGAGCATCAGATTCTCACTAAAATGAACCATTTATCTATGGTCGCCAATAGTTATATTACAGCGTTTAACAGTCTTACTCAGCCTGATATCGTTGAAATACTAACTAACGGTTTCACTGGTGTGCTTCGTTCTTGGTGGGAAAAACACCTTGACGAAGATACTAGGAATTCTATCATTCATGCTCGCCAGATTGATGACAATGGTCAGCCTATCTTTAGAGAAGATATAGGCTTTGGTATTCCTGATGGTATTAACACATTAATATTCACAATAATAAAACATTTTATTGGAACTCCCAGTAACATCACTGAAAGAATTCATGACCAGTTAAGTAATCTCACTTGTCCTACCCTAAGTGACTTTAGGTGGTACAAAGATGTCTTTATTTCACGTGTTATGATGCGCAGTGATAGTAACAAACCTTTCTGGAAAGAAAAATTTGTTAATGGCCTCCCTAACTTATTCGCTCACAAAGTTAGAGAAGAACTTAGTAAAACTTTAGGTTATATTGATTATGATAATCTCACTTATGGTGACATAATTAGTTATATTCAAAAGATAGGTTTAAAAATGTGTATTGACTTTAAAATTGCTAAACAAGCCGCTAAAGATAAAAAGAAAGCTAAATATGAACTTGGTACATTTTGTGAACAATATGGTTTGCCACCTATTGCCCCTTCTCGTAGAAAGCATAGGAAAAAGCAAATTAAAACCCACAAAAAACGCAAGCATCATAAGAAGCGTTCTAGTCAGTCTAATAATAAATATAGTTATTATGAAAAACCCAAGTCTCGAAAGAAAACTCGAAATAAAAAATCTACTTCTAAATCTAATGATAAGAGTAAAATTACATGTTATAATTGTGGCAAAAAGGGTCACTATAAGAATGAGTGTAAGTTAAAACAAAAATTAAGTCAGTTGAATATTTCTGTTGAAGATACTGAAAAGATTTTTGAGTTATTTAGAACTCAGTCTGATGAGGATAATGGTCTTTCTGATATTCCTTATTCCTCTGCTAATGATGAAAATAGTCAAACTCCTAGTGAAGATAATGAAGTCACCCTTTGTACAGATAATTGTAGATCTGATTGTTGTAAAACTATTAATGTTCTTACCAAAGAGGATCAAGAAAGCTCTTTGTTAATTGAATTAATTAGTAAACTTACTGATGAAGATTTAAAATTACAGTATATGAAACAGTTAAAAGAATTATTTTCTAAAAATAATTCGGGAAAGGGTAAGGTTATGAAAGCTAAAGAAAAGCCTGTTATTAGCCTTAATAAAACCCTAGAGAGATTTAAAACTGTTGAAAAAGAAATCACTCTCCCGGAGTTAAATCAAGAGGTCAATAAGCTTAAGAAAGAAATTTCTAGTCTTAAGACTGAAATTTCTGATTTAAAAAGAGATATGACTAATCTGACCTCTAAGGGTTCAGAACTTCATATTTCTGATTTTTCCGATAATGAAGACCAACCTGAGTCTTCAGGTGTCAAAGACGATGAATCACTTTTGATGGTTCAAGGTAATTCGTTAAAAAGGTTAAAAGATATAACTATTCAAAAATGGTATATCATTGTTCGCCTAGTTATTGATGGAACTTTTGCAATTCAGCTACCTGCCCTTGTTGATACAGGTGCTGATTTAAATTGCATTCAGGAAGGATTAATTCCAACCAAGTTCTATGAGAAAACCAGTGAACGTCTTAATTCAGCTAATGGTAGTAGTATGGAAATAAAATATAAATTGCCTAAAGTTCATATTTGCCAGGATTGTATGTGTTTTAAAACATCCTTTGTTTTAATTCTTAACTTGACAGATAAAATAATTTTAGGTCTCCCGTTTATATATTTATTATATCCATTTACCACTAGCAATAATGGTTTAACTACTGAACACCTTGGGCAGAAAGTGGTTTTTGAGTTTATCACTCAGCCTAAAGAGAGAGACTTGAAATTTATTCAAGATGAGTCCATTTCTAAGTCACTCAACCTGTTAAATTGTAAAACTTCACAATTAAAATATTTAAAACAAGAGATTAAGTATAAGCAAGTTGAAGATCTCCTTCTACTTGAAAAAATTCAAAATAGGATAGAAGAACTTCGTTTATTCATGGTAAAAAAACTTATGTGCCGATTCTCCTAATGCCTTTTGGCATCGTAGAAAGCATGTAGTCAAACTACCTTACGCTAAGGAATTTAAAGAACATCTAATTCCTACTAAGGCTAGACCTATTCAAATGAGTCATCAACAAATGAAACTTTGCAAGCAAGAGATTAATGACTTACTTGCAGAAGGTTTGATAAAGCATAGTAAATCCCCTTGGTCTTGCCCTGCCTTTTATGTTAATAATGAAGCAGAAAAGGAAAGAGGAGCCCCTCGTTTAGTCATTAATTACAAGCCGCTTAATAAGGTCTTAGAATGGATTAGGTATCCCCTTCCCAATAAAGAAGATCTTCTTGGTCGCCTTAGTAATGCCACCATTTTTAGCAAATTTGACCTCAAGTCTGGTCTCTGGCAAGTCAGTATCCACCCTAGCGATAGGTACAAAACTGCCTTTACCACTCCTTTCGGTCACTATGAATGGGTTGTTCAAGCATTTGGCCTGAAAAACGCCCCCAGTGAATTTCAAAATATTCTTAATGAAATACTTAACCCCTTCAGTCATTTTATCATCGTGTATATTGATGATATCCTTGTTTTCTCTAAATCAATTGATGAACATTTCAAACATTTGAATTCGTTCTTCAAAGCCATTAAAGTCAATGGTTTGGTTCTTTCACCAACCAAATGCAGTCTATTCCAAGTTAGGGTTAAGTTCTTAGGTCATGACATTTACCGCGGTCTTGTTCGACCAATTCAAAGAGTCATTCAATTCGCCGATAAATTTCCTGACAAAATTACCGATAAAACTCAACTCCAGCGTTTTTTAGGATCCCTTAATTACGTCGGTAAGTTTTATCAAAATTTGAGAAAAATCTGTAAACCTTTGTTTCTTCGTTTACAGAAAAATCCTCCTCCCTGGACTGATGAGCATACTGCCATCGTTCAGCAAGTCAAGAAATATGTTAAGGTCCTTCCTTGCCTTGGCATATCCAATGAATCAGCTTTTAAAATCGTTGAAACTGACGCCTCCGAAATTGACTTCGGTGGTATCTTGAAGCAGAAGTTGACTGTTGCTTCTTCTGAGCAAATTGTTCGGTTCCACTCAGGCGCGTGGAATCAAGCCCAATTATATATATAATATAAGTATCCTGATTCACCTTTCTTAGAAATCCTGGCAAATCAGTTTGGTTAATATATATACTATTACCTGCCACGTTCCTACTATAAAACAACATGCCACGTTCTTTCAGGTAGCCTTTATAAAAAGTAACTGATGATTCGTGCCAAAAAAATCGCCATTTTTTTTCAGTTCGCGAATGACCTTTTTTTTTTAAAATAATAATTTTATACAATTAATTATGCCCAATAAATTATTCTAAATACATACTCATACATATATAGAATCAAAACAATTAATAATTGCATAAAGGTTTGGTTCTGATGCCACTGTTGAGTTTGTACGAAATCGTGACGCAATCAAATTGCAAAAATTAGCGGAAGCATGGTATATCATAGTTTAAAAAAATTCAACAAAACCATTACCCTGATCATCTTTTATGCATATTATTAATTTAAAACGATAAATAAGAAGTTATGAAATCATACCCTTGCAGAACGAAGCTTCCACAGGTACGAGTTTAACTCCTTGTTCTTCGTGATCTCCTTGAATTTCCGAGTTAGATTCCTTCCTTTGATCAACGTTAGTCACCCAAGTGTTTGGCCTCTAGAGGTGATCCACCAAGGAAAAGAAATTATTCAAGAAGGAGGGTGGTTGGCTAAACCCTAGTTTTCTATCCTCTATAGAAAAGGAGTACTCTCCAACAATTGAAATTGCATCAATTGACAACTATTATAAGACTCCTCTTATATAGATATTGGTTAACCCTTCAAATCCTATTAGAAATAGGTTTTCATTTAATTAATTAAACTTCTTTAATTAAATAGGCTTCCCAATCATATTGAGATTAATTAATTAAACTCATTTAATTAATTTATCTCCTAATCTTATTAGGAATAAATGAGAGTACTAGTATTAAATTAATTCCTAAACTCCTTTAAAAATTAAAATAATTATAATAATATTAATAATATTAATAAGACTCCTCTTATTAATTTATATTTAATATTTTCAAAATATTAAATAATAAACATTAAGCTATTTAATTTATTCTATCACCATAGATTAAATTAATTATACTTAATGTATTATTACGATTATGCCATTACCTTCTTAAATAATTATTCTTCTTTTTATGGTGTGACCCTTTAGGTTCTCCATATTAAACCGATTATGAATAAATCAATTAGAACAATTCTAATCTTATTTAAATAAATAAATTAAACTAATAATCTATTTAAATAAATAATATTTATTCTATAATAGGGATAAGCCTCTTTAGCGATCAACGACTTTCCAGATAATATAATTTTCAACATTAATCATAAAAGAACCTGTGACTAAATAGTTACCGTACAATTCAATCATTCCACCATACAATGTCCAATTAAATATAAGACATGGAATTAATGTCAAGTCTTATTTTATTTAATCATATGTATTTCGATTAGAAAATGCACAACTCTAAATAATGCAAATTAGAAACTCCTTTCTAATTTCATTCTACCTTGGCCAAGGACTACTGGGTTGTCATTTAACGAATCACATAGAACATATCTCTTCTTTTACTAGAAGTGGTAGATTCTTTATTGACCATTCATTATTTCTATATGTAACTTATTATACCCAATCATACCCTTTGATATACCCTAAAGGTCTTAAGGAATAAGTCAAAGTATAATTCATTACATACAAGATACTATGATGATCTCAAGTCCAAGGATCACTTGTACTACTATCACTTTAGGAATTCATATTGACAGGCAAGTAAAACTCCATTAGGTATTCCATAGCGAGTCACGTTCAGTGAACTTATTCTCTAATAAGCACCTACATACTTTCTTTAGTGTCTCCACACAAATGATCTTGAGATCAATCATCCTCATCCAATGAGCAAGCAACATATGTACCAATCAATGTGTATTTACTAATCTCCTTTTTAGTAATCCAATAATTAAGAACTATTTTAGTTTTAAGCTTTCTAATAATTTAGATCTCATTAGCATGATCAACATCATGATTCTAAAAGCATTGCTTAAAACTATGGGTTATTTACATAATATAAAAACATCATATAGATAATTAAATGCCTTTAATAAATGAATAATTTTATTAATAAATAAATAAGATTGTTTACAAAGTATGTGCTTTATCATCATACATGATTGGCTTGTATGCACACTACTATCAAGGCATGCTCGTATACTGCCATTGATAATTAAAGTCATCCATAGTACCTGAAAAGAGAGAAAAATAAGGAGAGATTAAAAATAAAATAAAATAAATATTTAAATTAAGACTATTTGATTAAAATTAATATTGGCAAAAATTATTAAACTAATTCCATGGCAACGGCATCAAAAACTTGTTGGGTAAAATCTAGTTATGCACAACACGCAAGTATACGTGGTCAACAAGTAATAAAGTGAAAGTAGAGTATCGTTTCCACGAGTAATTATTTAATAAAACTTACCAAGTACTAACCCGTAACCAACTTAATCTTATTTAAACAAATAATTTCAAGTTTGTGAATTAACAATATGTAATTAAACTAATTCTAACTACCCCTATAATGAAACTATAATATGAAGACTTAAGACTATAATTTCACCAATTGTTTCATTTAAATCAATACACTTTCCGTTAAATCAAATTATATATCTCGGATTGTTAATCAAGAACACGAAGGTAAAATGTGACCATCTCTCGATGTGCCATACCCATATCAACTTAAATTCACATATGATAGAACTAAGTAGAACACCCTAATTAACTAATCCATTATATCTCTATGCGAATTACAATTAAAGAGGGTTGAAGCTCAATTTCTCAATAGATTACATGTGGTACATATGTATATCTCTATCTATGGCACAAATCATTATTTCCATTGCCATGTAGAAGTCACAAACACATGCTATTATGATCAGATCTAATCTCATAATCCATTTCTCAATTTTATGTGGATTATCACGGTAATTGATAGCTAGGCAATTAAGTAATTAAACACAAACCATAATAGATAATCCAATAATAATAAATAAGACTAACACGAAAGCATATCAAAGCAAACTACGCAAAAAGATCCATTATAATCTCAAAATAGAGTTTGGCTCATGATGAAGTCAAAATCCATAATCCACAATTGTTTAAACATTGAAAGATAAAGATAGAAGTAAAGAGAAGTTAGGAATTGAGATATGCAAATCTGGATTTCTCTTGCTCCAACTCTGAATCTCCAATGATCTTCAATAGCTTCAATCTTCAACTCTAATCTAAACTAGGGTTTTATCTAATCTAATCTAATCTAATCTAATCTAATTGAATGGAATCAACCTCCTAATCCTTGTGAATACTCCTTCTTTTATATCTTCTCCATGTGTCTTTTAGTCCTCCTTAAAGTCCTTCAAACCATTAGCCCAAACAAATCCTTTTTAGGCTCAACTTCTGAAAACTTTCTTTCTTCCCGACAACTTTGCCTCGGTGAGTTTTTGTACTAGAGAAATCCGCCCCGGGGCATGAACAGTTCCAGAAGTTATAAAATTGCCATTAAGCTCCATTTTTCATATTTTGACCCTCCGAAGCCGTTTCCTATAACACAAACTAAAACACAAAAACAAGTGAAATGACACTAAAAATACTTGAAGTTAACAAAGAATTAAGCCTAAATGGTATCCAATTAGTAGGTATAAAATTCACTCATCAACGACTCTCAAATCCTTCGAGCAACTGACCATGCAGCATATTAAGCGAACAGACACTACCCTTGCTCTTGCTCATCATCAACGAGAATTGTGACGCCCTCAAATTCTCTACAATCCCTGTAGCAGATTTGGTGCTCACGTAAATATTCCATAAGATAATAATTCCTATCAATCCAAGATTCACAGTATTCCACAACGAACAGTAGTTCTCGTTAGAACATTTACTGTGTTGGGATACCCTCACTTGGATGAATAGGTTTATAATCTCATGGATATTTCTTTCATATCAATAATTCCTATCTATCTGACATTCGTAGTATTAATGTTAGGGTCGTTCTTCGAATCTGAGGGGTGCGACCGACCTCAGTGCATCAGAGAACCACAATATCTTTCAATACTCCCAATTCAGATGTATAGTTCATATAGATACTGTATTTCTTCCTATGTTCTAGAAAGGTAAAAACTACGCAATTGTTAAAGATGATAATACAATATTATATATTCTTAAATTGGCTTACAAATAAATCCCAACTTATTATTACATCAGAGTATAGTTCCCGAGGATATAGACAAATTTACATTGACTGAGTTCTTCCATCCATATTATTGATCTCCAGAACCTTTGACATTTCAGCTAAAGCTGCAAAGAAAAAGAATAATTGCAAGGATAAGCTACATAAAGTTCAGCAAGTTTTAAACAAGTGATATATTATACTCACACTAAATCTAAATTGAATGAATATATAGTTTAGAGTATTTTTCCCACATCGCATTCCTAAGAGTCATAAAGACTTATAGGAGTTCTGTTCGTTTACCATCACGAGCTACTATCAGTTATAAAGACTTAGCCACCCGAGTTGATTCGGTCAACCGCGCCGCATTCCTAAGAGTCATAAAGACTTATAGGAGTTCTATCATTCCTAGAAGTCATAAAAAACTTATAGGAGTTCTGTTATTCCTATAAGTCACAAAGACATATAGGAGTTCTGTTCGGATATTTCATAGGAAATTAGCCTAATCATATCCTAGGAGTATGCATATCATCCTACCAATTTAACAAGGTCAGTAATTTTTTAACTGCCTGTAATTAAAAACCCAAGGACAGTGTTATAACTGCCCATAACTGTAAACCAAGGTCAGTACTATGACTGCCAATATAATCCCGGGACAAGTATCAATATATATATGCACCAAAAAATATTGGTTTTTCCACAGTTTATACTTTGATATCAAATCAAACATATTTTACACAAATAAAAGCTCATATGGTTTAGTTATGCTTGAACAATAAGTCATAACCCTCTTCAAATCACAGATATCACGAATAATGTTTATAACAAGTTCGTATATCAATATATATGACTTGCATTTAATATAGAATTTAAATGAAGTTAGAAAAACTTGCATAAAAATAGAAAGTTTGCACATAGTGCAGAAAAACTTGCCTGCTCCGACGATTACCGCTAAGCAATCTAATTTAATCTCTTAGAGAAGACCTATCATTAATAAGATTGATCTTTCAAAAAGCATAACATATCGTAATCTCAACTAATCTTCAAATAAGTTATCTAACATTTAGTTATATAATCAAACATTAGATAATTCCTTAACTTATTAGTAATATTATCATTCTTTGATAATATTTTAATTATCTTAAGACCCTAGTCTAACATCATTAACCATTTAATAATATTTTATTTACTTTTTAATATTATTAACTATTTAATAATATCTTTAATCATTTACAGATATTATTAATCATTTAACATCTTAATCATTTATAAATATTATTAATCCTTTAATAATATTTTAATTACTTAGTAATATTATTAATCATTTAATAATATCTTAATCATTTATAAATATTATTAATCCTTTAATAATATTTTATTCATTTATAAATATTATTAATCCTTTAATAATATTTTAATTACTTAGTAATATTATTAATCATTAATATCTTAATCATTTATAAATATTATTAATCCTTTAATAATATTTTAATTACTTAGTAATATTATTAATTATTTAATAATATCTTAATCATTTATAAATATTATTAATCCTTTAATAATATATTATTTATTTATTAATATTATTAATCCTTTAATAATATTTTAATTACTTAGTAATATTATTAATTATTTAATAATATTTTATTCATTTATAAACAATTAATTTAATTATTTATCTCTTACTATTTAATTTATTTAACACACATAATATGCCATTTATATTTTTTTATTAAAAATAATCAAAATACCCCCATAAAGTCTTTTTATAACATATAATGATTATTTAATTATGAAAATCACATTTCCAAGTTTTATAATTCAATATAACTTAATTTTCTCATTTATTCTTAACTCATTAATAGACAGGAAAATTATCAAAACAACTTATTATTTTTTTATGTTATGGGGAATATCAATATATGAGATTTGAGTCACAAAATAATTTTCTTGAAATTTTCCAAATTTGTTTGGTATTTTTAAATAAAATAGTCCAAAATAGCAATATTTATCATAAATTATCCTTTGGTCCAAAACTACTAAAATTTATAGGATAGCTACATATTATTTGACAGAGCCTCATGTAAAAATTTTACATTTTTCTGAGTTGAACTCACTGAGTTATTACAGTTTACTTTTAAAAACACACTTTCTTGTAAAATTCATATCTCCCTTTCTAGACATCGAAAAATTACCATCTTTGGACAGGACCTAGTTAACTTGATATAGTATCATACGAAAAAAAGGCCCGAATTTTCAGACCAACAACACTGTCCGAAATAGCCTTCACCAAAAATGGCCAGAAAACTCATTTGATTTTTCTAGATTTTTGTCGGCATGGAGTGTTTTACGAAAAATGACCCCACGGTTGATTCGTTTAACATTTTTGAGTTCTACCACTTGGGTTCAACAGATAACTCATGTATCTAACTCACCTCTTTGATGGATCACAAAAATAATATATAGATTTTAAATGGTAAAGCCTCAAAGTGAATTGATTTTCAAGGTTTTTTGAGCAAGAAAACTGTTTTGTTTTTCTTTTGATTTCCAAGCTTTTCAACTCTTAAAATGGTACTATCTAAACATGAAACATCATAAAACATGTATATCTACCCAAATATGGCTTAAGATATTAAGTTCAATATTTGATCTAAAACAACCATAACAAAACAAATTACACTAGCTAAGGTTTTGAGTTTAGGAGATTTTTATACCTTTAGAGTTCTTCCTCTTGATTTCTCCTTCTTTTCTTCTCTCCCTCTCTTCTCCCATGGTAGCACTCCCTCTCTTCTTTCTCTTCTATTCTCGGGTGAGGGTGAGAGAGATAAGAGAGAATTTCTTCTCTTTTTCTTTTTCTTTCTTTCTTTCTTTTGTTTTGTTTAAATTAGTATAAAATTAAGACCAAGGGCAAAGTAGTCTTTATCCATCACTTGGAAAAGGGTAAAATGGTCTTTAAGTCATCTTAAGAAAATTTCCTAGAAATTTCCTCATAGGATATATTGGTCATAATCAATTTTTTTTAAGGATAAAATTGTCATTTTACTATAATTAGGAAATTTCCTAGAAATTTTCTTCAAGGATGCCATGGTCATTATCAAATCTCCCTTGGGGCAAAATTGTTATTTCCCTATTACTAAAAAACTTCCTAAAAATTTCTTCCTAGGACATAAAAATCATTATTAATTTTCTGTTAGGACAAAATAGTCATTTTCCAAAATATCCACCAGCTGACATCATCATGATGACATCATCTTTGTGTTTCTTTAATGCTGATGTCATGCTTACATCATCTCTTCTCTGATTGGTTGATTTAAGTTCACTTGGATTGGAGGGTATTTTGGTCATTTCACATATAATTTTAAGGGTAATTTGGTTATTTCGCCTCCAAAAGGGTATTCTAATAATTTCTCTCACAATTTTAAGGGTAGTTCGGTCATTTCCTATGTTTCCCTTAAAATTTAACCCTTAGGATTTGATAAATAACATTAGGGTTTGATAATCACCATTAAGATTTACAAATTAGGGTTTAGGATTCCCGAATAAGAAATTAGGGTTTCCTAACTGCAGATTAGGGATTCTAATCTATCATTAGTGTTTACTAAGGTTATACCTTATCTGATCAATATCTATTAACTATATGTCTACTCATATTTCTCAGTCAATACCCAGTTTGACCATCTTACTAAACTCGTATCACAGATACTCAGCACAATATTGATAATTAATACCAAAAAAAATTTATTTGTAAAATTTTAATTGTTTAAAATTCTGGGTCCTCACATTCTCCCCTCCTTATAAGGATTCCGTCCTCGGAATCACCACTTTCTTACTCTCTAAAATCTTCTAAAGTTGTATCATCAATTCATTTTTATCACCACAATATTAATTTGTGTCTCCTATATTAACCTATGACTTGGATTCGTAAAAAGAACAACTCATAGCAATATCTATCAAATATTACTCACGTAATTAAATTACTAAATGAAATAGTTGTCTACCACCATCTCCTGTGCAGCTAGTGCGTCTTGCACCGTCATATTAAATGTACGTGTCGTTGGTCTTCCCGGCTTAGTAGGTCCTCTAATCGTCAGGGTTCCGCTACTGGGTCCCTTGTTGATACTTCCCGTATCCCCATTCTTCTTGGGATAATTTTGAACCCGATGATCTGTTGATTCACATGAAAAACAACCTTGTGTCTTCTTCGGACTTGTTACTATATTGGGTATTCTTCATGAGCACTTTCTAAATTTACCATAGGTTTTATCTTCTACAGCTTCAATACTATTCCATAATCTACTTCAATTGGCACTCCTCGTATCCTTCCCTACAGATCATTCCCTTTTTGCCCAACTGGTTCTGGTTCAGATACCGGTTCAAACGGAACGACCAGTTCCTCACTCTCTTATGTGAACATCCTTAAATTCTAAAGTATCGATCAACTATATTACTAGACTAGCACGTAATATACATTATATACACATAGCAAACAATAGTTTTCTTTAAGTTAGTTTTTATCTTATTTTACGATGAATTTCCTCAATTCATATCCTATAAACTCTTTTTGAGTTTATGTTTTCACTAACTTTTCTACCACTCTTATTCCTCCAAGGTTATAGCCTAAGGTAACCCTACCTAAGGTTTATAACTTACAGCTCTGATACCAAATTGTGACGCCCCCAAATTCTCAACAATCCCTGTAGCAGATTCGGTGCTTACGTAAATATTCCATAAGATAATAATTCCTATCAATCCAAGATTCACAGTATTCCACAACGAACAGTAGTTCTCGTCAGAACATTTACTGTGTTGGGATACCCTCACTTGGATGAATAGGTTTATAATCTTACGGATATTTCTTTCATATCAATAATTCCTATCTATCTGACATTCGTAGTATTAATGTTAGGGTCGTTCTTGGAATCTGAGGGGTGCGACCGACCTCAGTGCATCAGAGAACCACAATATCTTTCAATACTCCCAATTCAGATGTATAGTTCATATAGATACTGTATTTCTTCCTATGTTCTAGAAAGGTAAAAACTACGCAATTGTTAAAGATGATAATACAATATTATATATTCTTCAATTGGCTTACAAATAAATCCCAACTTACTATTACATCAGAGTATAGTTCCCGAGGATATAGACAAATTTACATTGACTGAGTTCTTCCATCCATATTATTGATCTCCAGAACCTTTGACATTTCAGCTAAAGCTGCAAAGGAAAAGAATAATTGCAAGGATGAGCTACATAAAGCTCAACAAATTTTAAGCAAGTGATATATTATACTCACACTGAATCTAAATTGAATGAATATATAGTTTAGAGTATTTTTCCCACATCGCATTCCTAAGAGTCATAAAGACTTATAGAAGTTCTGTTCGTTTACCATCACGAGCTACTATCAGTCATAAAGACTTAGTCACCCGAGTTGATTCGGTCAACCGCACCGCATTCCTAAGAGTCAAAAAGACTTATAGGAGTTCTATCATTCCTAGAAGTCATAAAAAACTTATAGGAGTTCTGTCATTCCTATGAGTCACAAAGACATATAGGAATTTTGTTCGTATATTTCATAGGAAATTAGCCTAATCATATCCTAGGAGTATGCATATCATCCTACCAAGTTAACAAGGTCAGTAATTTTTTAACTGCCTGTAATTAAAAACCCAAGGACAGTGTTATAACTGCCCATAACTGTAAACCAAGGTCAGTACTATGACTGCCAATATAATCCCGGGACAAGTATCAATATATATATGCACCAAACAATATTGGTTTTTCCACAGTTTATGCTTTGATATCAAATCAAACACATTTTACGCAAATAACAGCTCATATGGTTTAGTTATGCTTGAACAATAAGTCATAACCCTCTTCAAATCACAGATATCACGAATAATGTTTATAACAAGTTCGTATATCAATATATATGACTTGCATTTAATATAGAATTTAAATGAAGTTAGAAAAACTTGCATAAAAATAGAAAGTTTGCACATAGTGTAGAAAAACTTGCCTGCTCCGACGATTACCGCTAAGCAATCTAATTTAATCTCTTAGAGAAGACCTATCATTAATAAGATTGATCTTTCAATCAGTATAACATATCGTAATCTCAACTAATCTTCAAATAAGTTATCTAACATTTAGTTATAAAATCAAACATTAGATAATCCCTTAACTTATTAGTAATATTATCATTCTTTGACAATATTTTAATTATCTTAAGACCCTAGTCTAACATCATTAACCATTTAATAATATTTTATTTACTTTTTAATATTATTAACTATTTAATAATATCTTTAATCCTTTACAGATATTATTAATCATTTACCTCTTAATCATTTATAAATATTATTAATCCTTTAATAATATTTTAATTACTTAGTAATATTATTAATCATTTAATAATATCTTAATCATTTATAAATATTATTAATCTTTTAATAATATTTTATTCATTTATAAATATTATTAATTCTTTAATAATATTTTAATTACTTAGTAATATTATTAATCATTAATATCTTAATCATTTATAAATAATATTAATCCTTTAATAATATTTTAATTACTTAGTAATATTATTAATTATTTAATAATATCTCAATCATTTATAAATATTATTAATCTTTTAATAATATTTTATTCATTTATAAATATTATTAATTTTTTAATAATATTTTAATTACTTAGTAATATTATTAATTGTTTTATAATATTTTATTCATTTATAAACAATTAATTTAATTGTTTATCTCTTACTATTTAATTTATTTAACACACATAATATGCCATTTATATTTTTTTTATTAAAAATAATCAAAATACCCCCATAAAGTCTTATTATAATATACAATGATTATTTAATTATGAAAATCACATTTCCAAGTTTTATAATTCAATATAACTTAATTTTCTCATCTATTCTTAACTCATTAATAGGCTGGAAAATTATCAAAACAACTTATTATTTTTTTATGTTATGGAGAATATCAATATATGAGATTTGAGTCACAAAATAATTTTCTTGAAATTTTCCAAATTTGTTTGGTAATTTTAAATAGGTTAAAATAGTCCAAAATAGCAATATTTATCATAAATTATCCTTTTGTCCAAAACTACTAAAATTTATAGGGTAGCTACATATTATTTGACAGAGCCTCCTGTAAAACTTTCACATTTTTCTGAGTTGAACTCACAGAGTTATTATAGTTTACTTTTAAAATCACACTTTCTTGTAAAATTCATATCTCCCTTTCTAGACATCGAAAAATTGCCATCTTTGGACAGGACCTAGTTAACTTGATATAGTATCATAACATAAAAAGGCCAGAATTTTTAGACCAACAACACTGTCAGAAATAGCCTTCACCAAAAATGGCCAGAAAACTCATTTGATTTTTCTAGATTTTTGTCGTCATGGAGTGTTTTACGAAAAATGACACCACGGTTGATTCGTTTAACATTTTTGAGTTCTACCACCTGGGTTCAATAGATAACTCATGTATCTAACTCACCTCTTTGACGGATCACAAAAATAATATATAGATTTTAAATGGTAAAGCCTCAAAGTGAACTGATTTTCAAGGTTTTTTGAGCAAGAAAACTGTTTTGGTTTTCTTTTGATTTCCAAGCTTTTCAACTCTTAAAATGGTACTATCTAAACATGAAACATCATAAAACATGTATATCTACCCAAATATGGCTTAAGATATTAAGTTCAACATTTGATCTAAAACAACCATAACAAAACAAATTACACTAGCTAAGGTTTTGAGTTTAGGAGATTTTTATACCTTTAGAGTTCTTCCTCTTGATTTATCCTTCTTTTCTTCTCTCCCTCTCTTCTCCCATGGTAGCACTCCCTCTCTTCTTTCTCTTCTATTCTCGGGTGGGGGTGAGAGAGATAACAGAGAATTTCTTCTCTTTTTCTTTTTCTTTCTTTCTTTCTTTTGTTTTGTTTAAATTAGTATAAAATTAAGACCAAGGGCAAAGTAGTCTTTATCCATCACTTGGAAAAGGGTAAAATGGTCTTTAAGTCATCTTAAGGAAATTTCCTAAAAATTTCCCAATAGGACATATTGGTCATAATCAATTTTTTTTAAGGAAAAAATTATCATTTTACTATAATTAGGAAATTTCCTAGAAATTTCCTTCAAGGATGCCATGGTCATTATCAAATCTCTCTTGGGTCAAAATTGTCATTTTCCTATTACTAAAAAACTTTCTAGCAATTTCTTCCTAGGACATAAAAGTCATTATTAATTTTCTGTTAGGACAAAATAGTCATTTCCCAAAATATCCACCAGCTGACATCATCATGATGACATCATCTTTGTGTTTCTTTAATGCTGATGTCATGCTTGCATCATCTCTTCTCTGATTGGTTGATTTAAGTTCACTTGGATTGGAGGGTATTTTGGTCATTTCACATATAATTTTGAGGGTAATTTGGTTATTTCGCCTCCAAAAGGGTATTCTAATAATTTCTCTCACAATTTTAAGGGTAGTTCGGTCATTTCCTATGTTTCCCTTAAAATTTAACCCTTAGGATTTGATAAATAACATTAGGGTTTGATAATCACCATTAAGATTTACAAATTAGGGTTTAGGATTCCCGTATAAGAAATTAGGGTTTCCTAACTGCAGATTAGGGATTCTAATCTATCATTAGTGTTACTAAGGTTATACCTTATCTGATCAATATCTATTAACTATATGTCTACTCATATTTCTCAATCAATGCCCAGTTTGACCATCTTACTAAACTCGTATCATAGATACTCAGCACAATATTGATAATTAATACCAAAAAAAATTTATTTGTAAAATTTTAATTGTTTAAAATTCTGGGTCCTCACATTCTCCCCTCCTTATAAGGATTCCGTCCTCGGAATCACCACTTTCTTACTCTCTAAAATCTTCTAAAGTTGTATCATCAATTCATTCTTATCACCACAATATTAATTTGTGTCTCCTATATTAACCTATGACTTGGATTCATAAAAAGAATAACTCATAGCGATATCTATCAAATATTACTCACGTAATTAAATTACTAAATGAAATAGTTGTCTACCACCATCTCCTGTGCAGCTAGTGCGTCTTGCACCGTCATATTAAATGTATGTGTCGTTGGTCTTCCCGGCTTAGTAGGTCCTCTAATCGTCAGGGTTCCGCTACTGGGTCCCTTGTTGATACTTCCCGTATCCCCATTCTTCTTGGGATAATTTTGAACCCGATGATCTGTTGATTCACATGAAAAACAACCTTGTGTCTTCTTCGGACTTGTTACTATATTGGGTATTCTTCATGAGCACTTTCTAAATTTACCATAGGTTTTATCTTCTATAGCTTCAATACTATTCCATAATCTACTTCAATTGGCACTCCTCGTATCCTTCCCTACAGATCATTCCCTTTTTGCCCAACTGGTTCTGGTTCAGATACCGGTTCAAACGGAACGACCAGTTCCTCACTCTCTTATGTGAACATCCTTAAATTCTAAAGTATCGATCAACTATATTACTAGACTAGCACGTAATATACATTATATACACATAGCAAACAATAGTTTTCTTTAAGTTAGTTTTTATCTTATTTTACGATGAATTTCCTCAATTCATATCCTATAAACTCTTTTTGAGTTTATGTTTTCACTAACTTTTCCACCACTCTTATTCCTCCAAGGTTATAGCCTAAGGTAACCCTACCTAAGGTTTATAACTTACAGCTCTGATACCAAATTGTGACGCCCCCAAATTCTCAACAATCCCTGTAGCAGATTCGGTGCTTACGTAAATATTCCATAAGATAATAATTCCTATCAATCCAAGATTCACAGTATTCCACAACGAACAGTAGTTCTCGTCAGAACATTTACTGTGTTGGGATACCCTCACTTGGATGAATAGGTTTATAATCTTACGGATATTTCTTTCATATCAATAATTCCTATCTATCTGACATTCGTAGTATTAATGTTAGGGTCGTTCTTGGAATCTGAGAGGTGCGACCGACCTCAGTGCATCAGAGAACCACAATATCTTTCAATACTCCCAATTCAGATGTATAGTTCATATAGATACTGTATTTCTTCCTATGTTCTAGAAAGGTAAAAACTACGCAATTGTTAAAGATGATAATACAATATTATATATTCTTCAATTGGCTTACAAATAAATCCCAACTTACTATTACATCAGAGTATAGTTCCCGAGGATATAGACAAATTTACATTGACTGAGTTCTTCCATCCATATTATTGATCTCCAGAACCTTTGACATTTCAGCTAAAGCTGCAAAGGAAAAGAATAATTGCAAGGATGAGCTACATAAAGCTCAACAAATTTTAAGCAAGTGATATATTATACTCACACTGAATCTAAATTGAATGAATATATAGTTTAGAGTATTTTTCCCACATCGCATTCCTAAGAGTCATAAAGACTTATAGAAGTTCTGTTCGTTTACCATCACGAGCTACTATCAGTCATAAAGACTTAGTCACCCGAGTTGATTCGGTCAACCGCACCGCATTCCTAAGAGTCAAAAAGACTTATAGGAGTTCTATCATTCCTAGAAGTCATAAAAAACTTATAGGAGTTCTGTCATTCCTATGAGTCACAAAGACATATAGGAATTTTGTTCGTATATTTCATAGGAAATTAGCCTAATCATATCCTAGGAGTATGCATATCATCCTACCAAGTTAACAAGGTCAGTAATTTTTTAACTGCCTGTAATTAAAAACCCAAGGACAGTGTTATAACTGCCCATAACTGTAAACCAAGGTCAGTACTATGACTGCCAATATAATCCCGGGACAAGTATCAATATATATATGCACCAAACAATATTGGTTTTTCCACAGTTTATGCTTTGATATCAAATCAAACACATTTTACGCAAATAACAGCTCATATGGTTTAGTTATGCTTGAACAATAAGTCATAACCCTCTTCAAATCACAGATATCACGAATAATGTTTATAACAAGTTCGTATATCAATATATATGACTTGCATTTAATATAGAATTTAAATGAAGTTAGAAAAACTTGCATAAAAATAGAAAGTTTGCACATAGTGTAGAAAAACTTGCCTGCTCCGACGATTACCGCTAAGCAATCTAATTTAATCTCTTAGAGAAGACCTATCATTAATAAGATTGATCTTTCAATCAGTATAACATATCGTAATCTCAACTAATCTTCAAATAAGTTATCTAACATTTAGTTATATAATCAAACATTAGATAATCCCTTAACTTATTAGTAATATTATCATTCTTTGACAATATTTTAATTATCTTAAGACCCTAGTCTAACATCATTAACCATTTAATAATATTTTATTTACTTTTTAATATTATTAACTATTTAATAATATCTTTAATCCTTTACAGATATTATTAATCATTTACCTCTTAATCATTTATAAATATTATTAATCCTTTAATAATATTTTAATTACTTAGTAATATTATTAATCATTTAATAATATCTTAATCATTTATAAATATTATTAATCTTTTAATAATATTTTATTTATTTATAAATATTATTAATTCTTTAATAATATTTTAATTACTTAGTAATATTATTAATCATTAATATCTTAATCATTTATAAATAATATTAATCCTTTAATAATATTTTAATTACTTAGTAATATTATTAATTATTTAATAATATCTCAATCATTTATAAATATTATTAATCTTTTAATAATATTTTATTCATTTATAAATATTATTAATTTTTTAATAATATTTTAATTACTTAGTAATATTATTAATTGTTTTATAATATTTTATTCATTTATAAACAATTAATTTAATTGTTTATCTCTTACTATTTAATTTATTTAACACACATAATATGCCATTTATATTTTTTTTATTAAAAATAATCAAAATACCCCCATAAAGTCTTATTATAACATACAATGATTATTTAATTATGAAAATCACATTTTCAAGTTTTATAATTCAATATAACTTAATTTTCTCATCTATTCTTAACTCATTAATAGGCAGGAAAATTATCAAAACAACTTATTATTTTTTTTATGTTATGGGGAATATCAATATATGAGATTTGAGTCACAAAATAATTTTCTTGAAATTTTCCAAATTTGTTTGGTAATTTTAAATAGGTTAAAATAGTCCAAAATAGCAATATTTATCATAAATTATCCTTTTGTCCAAAACTACTAAAATTTATAGGGTAGCTACATATTATTTGACAGAGCCTCCTGTAAAACTTTCACATTTTTCTGAGTTGAACTCACAGAGTTATTATAGTTTACTTTTAAAATCACACTTTCTTGTAAAATTCATATCTCCCTTTCTAGACATCGAAAAATTGCCATCTTTGGACAGGACCTAGTTAACTTGATATAGTATCATAACATAAAAAGGCCAGAATTTTTAGACCAACAACACTGTCAGAAATAGCCTTCACCAAAAATGGCCAGAAAACTCATTTGATTTTTCTAGATTTTTGTCGTCATGGAGTGTTTTACGAAAAATGACACCACGGTTGATTCGTTTAACATTTTTGAGTTCTACCACCTGGGTTCAATAGATAACTCATGTATCTAACTCACCTCTTTGACGGATCACAAAAATAATATATAGATTTTAAATGGTAAAGCCTCAAAGTGAACTGATTTTCAAGGTTTTTTGAGCAAGAAAACTGTTTTGGTTTTCTTTTGATTTCCAAGCTTTTCAACTCTTAAAATGGTACTATCTAAACATGAAACATCATAAAACATGTATATCTACCCAAATATGGCTTAAGATATTAAGTTCAACATTTGATCTAAAACAACCATAACAAAACAAATTACACTAGCTAAGGTTTTGAGTTTAGGAGATTTTTATACCTTTAGAGTTCTTCCTCTTGATTTATCCTTCTTTTCTTCTCTCCCTCTCTTCTCCCATGGTAGCACTCCCTCTCTTCTTTCTCTTCTATTCTCGGGTGGGGGTGAGAGAGATAACAGAGAATTTCTTCTCTTTTTCTTTGTCTTTCTTTCTTTCTTTTGTTTTGTTTAAGTTAGTATAAAATTAAGACCAAGGGCAAAGTAGTCTTTAACCATCATTAGGAAAAAGGCAAAATGGTCTTTAAGTCATCTTAAGGAAATTTCCTAAAAATTTCCCAATAGGACATATTGGTCATAATCAATTTTTTTTAAGGAAAAAATTATCATTTTACTATAATTAGGAAATTTCCTAGAAATTTCCTTCAAGGATGCCATGGTCATTATCAAATCTCTCTTGGGTCAAAATTGTCATTTTCCTATTACTAAAAAACTTTCTAGCAATTTCTTCCTAGGACATAAAAGTCATTATTAATTTTCTGTTAGGACAAAATAGTCATTTCCCAAAATATCCACCAGCTGACATCATCATGATGACATCATCTTTGTGTTTCTTTAATGCTGATGTCATGCTTGCATCATCTCTTCTCTGATTGGTTGATTTAAGTTCACTTGGATTGGAGGGTATTTTGGTCATTTCACATATAATTTTGAGGGTAATTTGGTTATTTCGCCTCCAAAAGGGTATTCTAATAATTTCTCTCACAATTTTAAGGGTAGTTCGGTCATTTCCTATGTTTCCCTTAAAATTTAACCCTTAGGATTTGATAAATAACATTAGGGTTTGATAATCACCATTAAGATTTACAAATTAGGGTTTAGGATTCCCGAATAAGAAATTAGGGTTTCCTAACTGCAGATTAGGGATTCTAATCTATCATTAGTGTTTACTAAGGTTATACCTTATCTGATCAATATCTATTAACTATATGTCTACTCATATTTCTCAGTCAATACCCAGTTTGACCATCTTACTAAACTCGTATCACAGATACTCAGCACAATATTGATAATTAATACCAAAAAAAATTTATTTGTAAAATTTTAATTGTTTAAAATTCTGGGTCCTCACATTCTCCCCTCCTTATAAGGATTCCGTCCTCGGAATCACCACTTTCTTACTCTCTAAAATCTTCTAAAGTTGTATCATCAATTCATTTTTATCACCACAATATTAATTTGTGTCTCCTATATTAACCTATGACTTGGATTCGTAAAAAGAACAACTCATAGCGATATCTATCCAATATTACTCACGTAATTAAATTAATAAATGAAATAGTTGTCTACCACCATCTCCTGTGCAGCTAGTGCATCTTGCACCGTCATATTAAACGTACGTGTCGTTGGTCTTCCCGGCTTAGCAGGTCCTCTAATCGTCAGGGTTCCGCTACTGGGTCCCTTGTTGATACTTCCCTTATCCCCATTCTTCTTGGGATAATTTTGAACTCGATGATCTGTTGATTCACATGAAAAACAACCTTGTGTCTTATTCGGACTTGTTACTATATTGGGTATTCTTCATGAGCACTTTCTAAATTTACCATAGGTTTTATCTTCTATAGCTTCAATACTATTCTATAAGCTACTTCAATTGGCACTCCTCGTAACCTTCCCTACAGATCATTCCCTTTTTGCCCAACTGGTTCTGGTTCAGATACCGGTTCAAACGGAATGACCAGTTCCTCACTCTCTTATGTGAACATCCTTAAATTCTAAAGTATCGATCAACTATATTACTAGACTAGCGCGTAATATACATTATATACACATAGCAAACAATAGTTTTCTTTAAGTTAGTTTTTATCTTATTTTACGATGAATTTCCTCAATTCATATCCTATAAACTCTTTTTGAGTTTATGTTTTCACTAACTTTTTTACCACTCCTATTCCTCCAAGGTTATAGCCTAAGGTAACCCTACCTAAGGTTTATAACCTACAGCTCTGATACCAAATTGTGACGCCCCAAATTCTCAACAATCCCTGTAGCAGATTCGGTGCTTACGTAAATATTCCATAAGATAATAATTCCTATCAATCCAAGATTCACAGTATTCCACAACGAACAGTAGTTCTCGTCAGAACATTTACTGTGTTGGGATACCCTCACTTGGATGAATAGGTTTATAATCTTACGGATATTTCTTTCATATCAATAATTCCTATCTATCTGACATTCGTAGTATTAATGTTAGGGTCGTTCTTGGAATCTGAGAGGTGCGACCGACCTCAGTGCATCAGAGAACCACAATATCTTTCAATACTCCCAATTCAGATGTATAGTTCATATAGATACTGTATTTCTTCCTATGTTCTAGAAAGGTAAAAACTACGCAATTGTTAAAGATGATAATACAATATTATATATTCTTCAATTGGCTTACAAATAAATCCCAACTTACTATTACATCAGAGTATAGTTCCCGAGGATATAGACAAATTTACATTGACTGAGTTCTTCCATCCATATTATTGATCTCCAGAACCTTTGACATTTCAGCTAAAGCTGCAAAGGAAAAGAATAATTGCAAGGATGAGCTACATAAAGCTCAACAAATTTTAAGCAAGTGATATATTATACTCACACTGAATCTAAATTGAATGAATATATAGTTTAGAGTATTTTTCCCACATCGCATTCCTAAGAGTCATAAAGACTTATAGAAGTTCTGTTCGTTTACCATCACGAGCTACTATCAGTCATAAAGACTTAGTCACCCGAGTTGATTCGGTCAACCGCACCGCATTCCTAAGAGTCAAAAAGACTTATAGGAGTTCTATCATTCCTAGAAGTCATAAAAAACTTATAGGAGTTCTGTCATTCCTATGAGTCACAAAGACATATAGGAATTTTGTTCGTATATTTCATAGGAAATTAGCCTAATCATATCCTAGGAGTATGCATATCATCCTACCAAGTTAACAAGGTCAGTAATTTTTTAACTGCCTGTAATTAAAAACCCAAGGACAGTGTTATAACTGCCCATAACTGTAAACCAAGGTCAGTACTATGACTGCCAATATAATCCCGGGACAAGTATCAATATATATATGCACCAAACAATATTGGTTTTTCCACAGTTTATGCTTTGATATCAAATCAAACACATTTTACGCAAATAACAGCTCATATGGTTTAGTTATGCTTGAACAATAAGTCATAACCCTCTTCAAATCACAGATATCACGAATAATGTTTATAACAAGTTCGTATATCAATATATATGACTTGCATTTAATATAGAATTTAAATGAAGTTAGAAAAACTTGCATAAAAATAGAAAGTTTGCACATAGTGTAGAAAAACTTGCCTGCTCCGACGATTACCGCTAAGCAATCTAATTTAATCTCTTAGAGAAGACCTATCATTAATAAGATTGATCTTTCAATCAGTATAACATATCGTAATCTCAACTAATCTTCAAATAAGTTATCTAACATTTAGTTATATAATCAAACATTAGATAATCCCTTAACTTATTAGTAATATTATCATTCTTTGACAATATTTTAATTATCTTAAGACCCTAGTCTAACATCATTAACCATTTAATAATATTTTATTTACTTTTTAATATTATTAACTATTTAATAATATCTTTAATCCTTTACAGATATTATTAATCATTTACCTCTTAATCATTTATAAATATTATTAATCCTTTAATAATATTTTAATTACTTAGTAATATTATTAATCATTTAATAATATCTTAATCATTTATAAATATTATTAATCTTTTAATAATATTTTATTTATTTATAAATATTATTAATTCTTTAATAATATTTTAATTACTTAGTAATATTATTAATCATTAATATCTTAATCATTTATAAATAATATTAATCCTTTAATAATATTTTAATTACTTAGTAATATTATTAATTATTTAATAATATCTCAATCATTTATAAATATTATTAATCTTTTAATAATATTTTATTCATTTATAAATATTATTAATTTTTTAATAATATTTTAATTACTTAGTAATATTATTAATTGTTTTATAATATTTTATTCATTTATAAACAATTAATTTAATTGTTTATCTCTTACTATTTAATTTATTTAACACACATAATATGCCATTTATATTTTTTTTATTAAAAATAATCAAAATACCCCCATAAAGTCTTATTATAACATACAATGATTATTTAATTATGAAAATCACATTTCCAAGTTTTATAATTCAATATAACTTAATTTTCTCATCTATTCTTAACTCATTAATAGGCAGGAAAATTATCAAAACAACTTATTATTTTTTTTATGTTATGGGGAATATCAATATATGAGATTTGAGTCACAAAATAATTTTCTTGAAATTTTCCAAATTTGTTTGGTAATTTTAAATAGGTTAAAATAGTCCAAAATAGCAATATTTATCATAAATTATCCTTTTGTCCAAAACTACTAAAATTTATAGGGTAGCTACATATTATTTGACAGAGCCTCCTGTAAAACTTTCACATTTTTCTGAGTTGAACTCACAGAGTTATTATAGTTTACTTTTAAAATCACACTTTCTTGTAAAATTCATATCTCCCTTTCTAGACATCGAAAAATTGCCATCTTTGGACAGGACCTAGTTAACTTGATATAGTATCATAACATAAAAAGGCCAGAATTTTTAGACCAACAACACTGTCAGAAATAGCCTTCACCAAAAATGGCCAGAAAACTCATTTGATTTTTCTAGATTTTTGTCGTCATGGAGTGTTTTACGAAAAATGACACCACGGTTGATTCGTTTAACATTTTTGAGTTCTACCACCTGGGTTCAATAGATAACTCATGTATCTAACTCACCTCTTTGACGGATCACAAAAATAATATATAGATTTTAAATGGTAAAGCCTCAAAGTGAACTGATTTTCAAGGTTTTTTGAGCAAGAAAACTGTTTTGGTTTTCTTTTGATTTCCAAGCTTTTCAACTCTTAAAATGGTACTATCTAAACATGAAACATCATAAAACATGTATATCTACCCAAATATGGCTTAAGATATTAAGTTCAACATTTGATCTAAAACAACCATAACAAAATAAATTACACTAGCTAAGGTTTTGAGTTTAGGAGATTTTTATACCTTTAGAGTTCTTCCTCTTGATTTATCCTTCTTTTCTTCTCTCCCTCTCTTCTCCCATGGTATCACTCCCTCTCTTCTTTCTCTTCTATTCTCGGGTGGGGGTGAGAGAGATAACAGAGAATTTCTTCTCTCTTTTTTTGTCTTTCTTTCTTTCTTTTGTTTTGTTTAAGTTAGTATAAAATTAAGACCAAGGGCAAAGTAGTCTTTAACCATCATTAGGAAAAAGGCAAAATGGTCTTTAAGTCATCTTAAGGAAATTTCCTAAAAATTTCCCAATAGGACATATTGGTCATAATCAATTTTTTTTAAGGAAAAAATTATCATTTTACTATAATTAGGAAATTTCCTAGAAATTTCCTTCAAGGATGCCATGGTCATTATCAAATCTCTCTTGGGTCAAAATTGTCATTTTCCTATTACTAAAAAACTTTCTAGCAATTTCTTCCTAGGACATAAAAGTCATTATTAATTTTCTGTTAGGACAAAATAGTCATTTCCCAAAATATCCACCAGCTGACATCATCATGATGACATCATCTTTGTGTTTCTTTAATGCTGATGTCATGCTTGCATCATCTCTTCTCTGATTGGTTGATTTAAGTTCACTTGGATTGGAGGGTATTTTGGTCATTTCACATATAATTTTGAGGGTAATTTGGTTATTTCGCCTCCAAAAGGGTATTCTAATAATTTCTCTCACAATTTTAAGGGTAGTTCGGTCATTTCCTATGTTTCCCTTAAAATTTAACCCTTAGGATTTGATAAATAACATTAGGGTTTGATAATCACCATTAAGATTTACAAATTAGGGTTTAGGATTCCCGAATAAGAAATTAGCGTTTCCTAACTGCAGATTAGGGATTCTAATCAATCATTAGTGTTTACTAAGGTTATACCTTATCTGATCAATATCTATTAACTATATGTCTACTCATATTTCTCAGTCAATACCCAGTTTGACCATCTTACTAAACTCGTATCACAGATACTCAGCACAATATTGATAATTAATACCAAAAAAAATTTATTTGTAAAATTTTAATTGTTTAAAATTCTGGGTCCTCACATTCTCCCCTCCTTATAAGGATTCCGTCCTCGGAATCACCACTTTCTTACTCTCTAAAATCTTCTAAAGTTGTATCATCAATTCATTCTTATCACCACAATATTAATTTGTGTCTCCTATATTAACCTATGACTTGGATTCGTAAAAAGAACAACTCATAGCGATATCTATCCAATATTACTCATGTAATTAAATTAATAAATGAAATAGTTGTCTACCACCATCTCCTGTGCAGCTAGTGCATCTTGCACCGTCATATTAAACGTACGTGTCGTTGGTCTTCCCGGCTTAGCAGGTCCTCTAATCGTCAGGGTTCCGCTACTGGGTCCCTTGTTGATACTTCCCTTATCCCCATTCTTCTTGGGATAATTTTGAACTCGATGATCTGTTGATTCACATGAAAAACAACCTTGTGTCTTATTCGGACTTGTTACTATATTGGGTATTCTTCATGAGCACTTTCTAAATTTACCATAGGTTTTATCTTCTATAGCTTCAATACTATTCTATAAGCTACTTCAATTGGCACTCCTCGTAACCTTCCCTACAGATCATTCCCTTTTTGCCCAACTGGTTCTGGTTCAGATACCGGTTCAAACGGAATGACCAGTTCCTCACTCTCTTATGTGAACATCCTTAAATTCTAAAGTATCGATCAACTATATTACTAGACTAGCGCGTAATATACATTATATACACATATCAAACAATAGTTTTCTTTAAGTTAGTTTTTATCTTATTTTACGATGAATTTCCTCAATTCATATCCTATAAACTCTTTTTGAGTTTATGTTTTCACTAACTTTTTTACCACTCCTATTCCTCCAAGGTTATAGCCTAAGGTAACCCTACCTAAGGTTTATAACCTACAGCTCTGGTACCAAATTGTGACGCCCCAAATTCTCTACAATCCCTGTAGCAGATTTGGTGTTCACGTAAATATTCCATAAGATAATAATTCCTATCAATCCATGATTCACATTATTCCACAACGAACAGTAGTTCTCGTCAGAACCTTTACTGTGTTGGGATACCCTTACTTGGATGAATAGGTTTATAATCTCACGGATATTTCTTTCATATCAATAATTCCTATCTATCTGACATTCGTAGTATTAATGTTAGGGTCGTTCTTGGAATCTGAGAGGTGCGACCGACCTCAGTGCATCAGAGAACCACAATATCTTTCAATACTCCCAATTCAGATGTATAGTTCATATAGATACTGTATTTCTTCCAATGTTCTAGAAAGGTAAAAACTACGCAATTGTTAAAGATGATAATACAATATTATATATTCTTCAATTGGCTTACAAATAAATCCCAACTTACTATTACATCAGAGTATAGTTCCCGAGGATATAGACAAATTTACATTGACTGAGTTCTTCCATCCATATTATTGATCTCCAGAACCTTTGACATTTCAGCTAAAGCTGCAAAGGAAAAGAATAATTGCAAGGATGAGCTACAAAAAGCTCAACAAGTTTTAAGCAAGTGATATATTATACTCACACTGAATCTAAATTGAATGAATATATAGTTCAGAGTATTTTTCCCACATCGCATTCCTAAGAGTCATAAAGACTCATAGAAGTTCTGTTCGTTTACCATCACGAGCTACTATCAGTCATAAAGACTTAGCCACCCGAGTTGATTCGGTCAACTGCACCGCATTCCTAAGAATCATAAAGACTTATAGGAGTTCTATCATTCCTAGAAGTCATAAAAAACTTATAGGAGTTCTGTCATTCCTATGAGTCACAAAGACATATAGGAGTTCTATTCGGATATTTTATAGGAAATTAGCCTAATCATATCCTAGGAGTATGCATATCATCCTACCAATTTAACAAGGTCAGTAATTTTTTAAATGCCAGTAATTAAAAACCCAGGGTCAGTGTTATAACTGCCCATAACTGTAAACCAAGGTCAGTACTATGACTACCAATATAATCCCGGGACAAGTATCAATATATATATGAACCAAACAATATTGGTTTTTTCACAGTTTATGCTTTGATATCAAATCAAACGCATTTTACGCAAATAACAGCTCATATGGTTTAGTTATGCTTGAACAATAAGTCATAACCCTCTTCAACTTACAGATATCACGAATAATGTTTATAACAAGTTCGTATATTAATATATATGAATTGCATTTAATATATAATTTAAATGAAGTTAGAAAAACTTGCATAAAAATAGAAAGTTTGCACATAGTGCAGAAAAACTTGCCTGCTCCAACGATTACCGCTAAGCAATCTAATTTAATCTCTTAGAGAAGACCTATCATTAATAAGATTGATCTTTCAATCAGTATAACATATCGTAATCTCAACTAATTTTCAAATAAGTTATCTAACATTTAGTTATATAATCAAACATTAGATAATTCCTTAACTTATTAGTAATATTATCATTCTTTGATAATATTTTAATTATCTTAAGACCCTAGTCTAACATCAATAACCTTTTAATAATATTTTATTTACTTTTTAATATTATTAACTATTTAATAATGTCTTTAATCCTTTACAGATATTATTAATCATTTAACATCTTAATCATTTATAAATATTATTAATCCTTTAATAATATTTTAATTACTTAGTAATATTATTAATCATTTAATAATATCTTAATCATTTATAAATATTATTAATCCTTTAATAATATTTTATTCATTTATAAATATTATTAATCCTTTAATAATATTTTAATTACTTAGTAATATTATTAATCATTAATATCTTAATCATTTATAAATATTATTAATCCTTTAATAATATTTTAATTACTTAGTAATATTATTAATTATTTAATAATATCATAATCATTTATAAATATTATTAATCTTTTAATAATATAATATTCTTTTATAAATATTATTAATCCTTCAATAATATTTTAATTAATTAGTAATATTATTAATTATTTAATAATATTTTATTCATTTATAAACAATTAATTTAATTGTTTATCTCTTACTATTTAATTTATTTAACACACATAATATGCCATTTATATTTTTTTTATTAAAAATAATCAAAATACCCCCATAAAGTCTTTTTATAACATATAATGATTATTTAATTATGAAAATCACATTTTCAAGTTTTATAATTCAATATAACTTAATTTTCTCATTTATTCTTACCTCATTAATAGGCATAAAAATTATCAAAACAACTTATTATTTTTTTATGTTATGGGAAATATCAATATATGAGATTTGAGTCACAAAATAATTTTCTTGAAATTTTCCAAATTTGGTTGGTATTTTTAAATACGTTAAAATAATCCAAAATAGCAATATTTATCATAAATTATCATTTTGTCCAAAAATACTAAAATTTATAGGGTAGCTACATATTATTTGACAGAGCCTCATGTAAAAATTTCACATTTTTCTGAGTTGAATCACTGAGTTATTACAGTTTACTTTTAAAATCACACTTTCTTGTAAAATTCATATCTCCCTTTCTAGACATCGAAAAATTACCATCTTTGGGCAGGACCTAGTTAACTTGATATAGTATCATACGACAAAAAGGCCCGAATTTTCAGACCAACAACACTGTACGAAATAGCCTTCACCAAAAATGGCCAGAAAACTCATTTGATTTTTCTAGATTTTTGTCGGCATGGAGTGTTTTACGAAAAATGACACCACGGTTGATTCGTTTAACATTTTTGAGTTCTACCACCTGGGTTCAACAGATAACTCATGTATCTAACTCACCTCTATGACGGATCACAAAAATAATATATAGATTTTAAATGGTAAAGCCTCAAAGTGAACTGATTTTCAAGGTTTTTTGAGCAAGAAAACTATTTTGGTTTTCTTTTGATTTCCAAGCTTTTCATCTCTTAAAATGGTATTATCTAAACATGAAACATCATAAAACATGTATATCTACCCAAATATGGCTTAAGATATTAAGTTCAACATTTGATCTAAAACAACCATAACAAAACAAATTACACTAGCTAAGGTTTTGAGTTTAGGAGATTTTTATACCTTTAGAGTTCTTCCTCTTGATTTCTCCTTCTTTTCTTCTCTCCCTCTCTTCTCCCATGGTAGCACTCCCTCTATTCTTTCTCTTCTATTCTCGGGTGGGAGTGAGAGAGATAAGAGAGAATTTCTTCTCTTTTTCTTTTTCTTTCTTTCTTTCTTTTGTTTTGTTTAAGTTAGTATAAAATTAAGACCAAGGGCAAAGTAGTCTTTAACCATCATTAAAAAAAGGGCAAAATGGTCTTTAAGTCATCTTAAGAAAATTTCCTAAAAATTTCCCAATAGGACATATTGGTCATAATCAATTTTTTTTAAGGAAAAAATTATCATTTTACTATAATTAGGAAATTTCCTAGAAATTTCCTTCAAGGATGTCATGGTCATTATCAAATCTCTCTTGGGTCAAAATTATCATTTCCCTATTACTAAAAAACTTCCTAGCAATTTCTTCCTCAGACATAAAAGTCATTATTAATTTTCTGTTAGGACAAAATAGTCATTTCCCAAAATATCCACCAGCTGACATCATCATGATGACATCATCTTTGTGTTTCTTTAATGCTGATGTCATGCTTGCATCATCTCTTCTCTGATTGGTTGATTTAAGTTCACTTGTATTGGAGGGTATTTTGGTCATTTCACATATAATTTTGAGGGTAATTTGATTATTTCGCCTCCAAAAGGGTATTCTAATAATTTCTCTCACAATTTTAAGGGTAGTTCGGTCATTTCCTATGTTTCCCTTAAAATTTAACCCTTAGGATTTGATAAATAACATTAGGGTTTGATAATCACCATTAAGATTTACAAATTAGGGTTTAGGATTCCCGAATAAGAAATTAGGGTTTCCTAACTGCAGATTAGGGATTCTAATCTATCATTAGTGTTTACTAAGGTTATACCTTATCTGATCAATATCTATTAACTATATGTCTACTCATATTTCTCAATCAATACCCAGTTTGACCATCTTACTAAACTCGTATCATAGATACTCAGCACAATATTGATAATTAATACCAAAAAAAATTTATTTGTAAAATTTTAATTGTTTAAAATTCTGGGTCCTCACATTCTCCCCTCCTTATAAGGATTCCGTCCTCGGAATCACCACTTTCTTACTCTCTAAAATCTTCTAAAGTTGTATCATCAATTCATTCTTATCACCACAATATTAATTTGTGTCTCCTATATTAACCTATGACTTGGATTCGTAAAAAGAGCAACTCATAGCGATATCTATCAAATATTACACACGTAATTAAATTACTAAATGAAATAGTTGTCTACCACCATCTCCTGTGCAGCTAGTGCGTCTTGCACCGTCATATTAAATGTACGTGTCGTTGGTCTTCCCGGCTTAGTAGGTCCTCTAATCGTCAGGGTTCCGCTACTGGGTCCCTTGTTGATACTTCCCGTATCCCCATTCTTCTTGGGATAATTTTGAACCCGATGATCTGTTGATTCACATGAAAAACAACCTTGTGTCTTCTTCGGACTTGTTACTATATTGGGTATTCTTCATGAGCACTTTCTAAATTTACCATAGGTTTTATCTTCTATAGCTTCAATACTATTCCATAATCTACTTCAATTGGCACTCCTCGTATCCTTCCCTACAGATCATTCCCTTTTTGCCCAACTGGTTCTGGTTCAGATACCGGTTCAAACGGAACGACCAGTTCCTCACTCTCTTATGTGAACATCGTTAAATTCTAAAGTATCGATCAACTATATTACTAGACTAGCACGTAATATACATTATATACACATAGCAAACAATAGTTTTCTTTAAGTTAGTTTTTATCTTATTTTACGATGAATTTCCTCAATTCATATCCTATAAACTCTTTTTGAGTTTATGTTTTCACTAACTTTTCCACCACTCTTATTCCTCTAAGGTTATAGCCTAAGGTAACCCTACCTAAGGTTTATAACTTACAGCTCTGATACCAAATTGTGACGCCCCCAAATTCTCAACAATCCCTGTAGCAGATTCGGTGCTTACGTAAATATTCCATAAGATAATAATTCCTATCAATCCAAGATTCACAGTATTCCACAACGAACAGTAGTTCTCGTCAGAACATTTACTGTGTTGGGATACCTTCACTTGGATGAATAGGTTTATAATCTCACGGATATTTCTTTCATAGCAATAATTCCTATCTATCTGACATTCGTAGTATTAATGTTAGGGTCGTTCTTGGAATCTGAGAGGTGCGACCGACCTCAGTGCATCAGAGAACCACAATATCTTTCAATACTCCCAATTCAGATGTATAGTTCATATAGATACTGTATTTCTTCCTATGTTCTAGAAAGGTAAAAACTACGCAATTGTTAAAGATGATAATACAATATTATATATTCTTAAATTGGCTTACAAATAAATCCCAACTTACTATTACATCAGAGTATAGTTCCCGAGGATATAGACAAATTTACATTGACTGAGTTCTTCCATCCATATTATTGATCTCCAGAACCTTTGACATTTCAGCTAAAGCTGCAAACGAAAAGAATAATTGCAAGCATGAGCTACATAAAGCTCAGCAAGTTTTAAGCAAGTGATATATTATACTCACACTGAATCTAAATTGAATAAATATATAGTTCAGAGTATTTTTCCCACATCGCATTCCTAAGAGTCATAAAGACTTATAGGAGTTCTGTTCGTTTACCATCACGAGCTACTATCAGTCATAAAGACTTAGCCACCCGTGTTGATTCGGTCAACCGCACCGCATTCCTAAGAGTCATAAAGACTTATAGGAGTTCTATCATTCCTAGAAGTCATAAAAAACTTATAGGAGTTCTGTCATTCCTATGAGTCACAAAGACATATAGGAGTTCTGTTTGGATATTTCATAGGAAATTAGCCTAAACATATCCTAGGAGTATGCATATTATCCTACCAATTTAACAAGGCCAGTAATTTTTTAACTGTCTGTAATAAAAAACCCAGGGTCAGTGTTATAACTGCCCAAAACAGTAAACCAAGGTCAGTACTATGACTGCCAATATAATCCCGGGACAAGTATCAATATATATATGCACCAAACAATATTAGTTTTTTCACAGTTTATGCTTTGATATCAAATCAAACACATTTTACGCAAATAACAGCTCATATGGTTTAGTTATGCTTGAACAATAAGTCATAACCCTCTTCAAATCACAGATATCACGAATAATGTTTATAACAAGTTCGTATATCAATATATATGACTTGCATTTAATATAGAATTTAAATGAAGTTAGAAAAACTTGCATAAAAATAGAAAGTTTGCACATAGTGCAGAAAAACTTGTCTGCTCCGACGATTACCGCTAAGCAATCTAATTTCATCTCTTAGAGAAGACCTATCATTAATAAGATTGATCTTTCAATCAGCATAACATATCATAATCTCAACTAATCTTCAAATAAGTTATCTAACATTTAGTTATATAATCAAACATTAGATAATTCCTTAACTTATTAGTAATATTATCATTCTTTGATAATATTTTAATTATCTTAAGACCCTAGTCTAACATCATTACCATTTAATAATATTTTATTTACTTTTTAATATTATTAACTATTTAATAATATCTTTAATCCTTTACAGATATTATTAATCATTTAACATCTTAATCATTTATAAATATTATTAATCCTTTAATAATATTTTAATTACTTAGTAATATTATTAATTATTTAATAATATTTTATTCATTTATAAATAATTAATTTAATTGTTTATCTCTTACTATTTAATTTATTTAACACACATAATATGCCATTTATATTTTTTTATTAAAAATAATCAAAATACCCCCATAAAGTCTTATTATAACATATAATGATTATTTAATTATGAAAATCACATTTCCAAGTTTTATAATTCAATATAACTTAATTTTCTCATTTATTCTTAACTCATTAATAGGCATGAAAATTATCAAAATAATTTATTATTTTTTTATGTTATGCGTAATATCAATATATGAGATTTGAGTCACAAAATAATTTTCTTGAAATTTTCCAAATTTGTTTGGTATTTTTAAATAGGTTAAAATAGTCCAAAATAGCAATATTTATCATAAATTATTCTTTGGTCCAAAAATACTAAAATTTATAGGGTAGCTACATATTATTTGACAGAGCCTCATGTAAAAATTTCACATTTTTCTGAGTTGAACTCGCTGAGTTATTATAGTTTACCTTTAAAATCACACTTTCTTGTAAAATTCATATCTCCCTTTCTAGACATCGAAAAATTGCCATCTTTGGACAGGACCTAGTTAACTTGATATAGTATCATAACATAAAAAGGCCAGAATTTTTGGACCAACAACCCTATCTGAAATAGCCTTCACCAAAAATGGCCAGAAAACTCATTTGATTTTTCTAGATATTTGTCGGCAGGGAGTGTTTTACAAAAAATAACACCACGGTTGATTCATTTAACATTTTTTAGTTCTACCACCTGGGTTCAACAGATAACTCATGTATCTAACTCACCTCTTTGACGGATCACAAAAATAATATATAGATTTTAAATGGTAAAGCTTCAAAGTGTACTGATTTTCATGGTTTTTTGAGCAAGAAAACTGTTTTGGTTTTCTTTTGATTTCCAAGCTTTTCAACTCTTAAAATGGTACTATCTAAATATGAAACATCATAAAACATGTATATCTACCCAAATATGGCTTAAGGTATTAAGTTGAACATTTGATCTAAAACAACCATAATAAAACAAATTACACTAGCTAAGATTTTGAGTTTCGGAGATTTTTATACCTTTAGAGTTCTTCCTCTTGATTTCTCCTTCTTTTCTTCTCTCCCTCTCTTCTCCCATGGTAGCACTCCCTCTCTTCTTTCTCTTCTATTCTTGGGTGGGGGTGAGAGAGATAAGAGAGAATTTCTTCTCTTTTTCTTTTTCTTTCTTTCTTTCTTTCTTTTGTTTTGTTTAAGTTAGTATAAAATTAAGATCAAGGGCAAAGTAGTCTTTAACCATCACTAGGAAAAGGGCAAAATGGTCTTTAAGCCATCTTAAGGAAATTTTATAAAAATTTCCTCGTAGGACATATTGGTCATAATCAATTTTCTTTAAGGACAAAATTGTCATTTTACTATAATTAGGAAATTTCTTAGAAATTTCTTTCAAGGATGCCATGGTCATTATCAAATCTCTCTTGGGGCAAAATTGTCATCTCCCTATTACTAGGAAACTTCCTAGCAATTTCCTTCCTAGGACATAAAAGTCATTATTAATTTTCTGTTAGGACAAAATAGTCATTTTCTAAAATATCCATAAGATGACATCATCATGACATCATTATGATGACATCATCTTTGTGTTTCTTTAATGCTGATGTCATGTTTGCATCATGCTTGCATCATCTCTTCTCTGATTGGTTGATTTAAGTTCACTTGGATTGGAGGGTTTTTAGGTCATTTCACATATAATTTTAAGGGTAATTTGGTTATTTCACCTCCAAAAGGGTATTCTAATAATTTTCCTCACAATTTTAAGGGTAGTTCGGTCATTTCCTATGTTTCCCTTAAAATTTAACCCTTAGGGTTTGATAAATAACATTAGGGTTTGCTAATCACCATTAAAATTTATAAATTAGGGTTTAGGATTCCCGAATAAGAAATTAGGGTTTTCTAACTGCAGATTAGGGATTCTAATCTATCATTAGGGTTTACTAAGGTTATACCTTATCTGATCAATATCTGTTAACTATATGTCTACTCATATTTCTAAGTCAATACCCAGTTTGACCATTTTACTAAACTCGTATCACAGATACTCAGCACAATATTGATAATTAATACCAAAAAAAATTTATTTGTAAAATTTTAATTGTTTAAAATTATGGGTCCTCACAAGAATAGACTGAAGCTCTGGTTCAAGAAAATAGAGCTGACATCACGCAGTCTAGATCTCAAATACAAGAGTTGGTGGAAGGAAGGAATCGTCTATCTCAAGATATTCAAACCCTAAATGCTGACATAAAGGGGGAGAATATTGAAGAGGGGAAGAACACAAGGAAGAATACAAGGTATGAGAGAAAGGGGAAGCAGCATCAAAGTCAATCATCAAGGAGCAATCAGCCTCCGTCAAGAGTAGAACAACAACCAACAATGGCACTCCCTCTAAGGAGCCAAGGCCCCACTCCCTCCAGGTCGTAAGGAGTGTCTCATACTGGCCTAAGCTTGTCCATTGGAGATCCTGTCTTAATGAATAAACATGATCATGGTGAAGCTCTTGACCAAAATGAACTAGAAAAAATTTCTAGGCGAAATGAGCTAGCAGGAAAAGGAGAGCTGAAGAATATGTAAATCCTCCAAGGTTTAAGAGACCAAGAGGAGGTAGAAGATAAGTTTCTTTTCTTTTTATTGAAGTATCTGTCATGAACTGTAATATTTTTGAAGCACATCAATAAATTCATGCTTATCTTCTAGAAATTCAGTTGTTCACTAAACATTAAGTCATGTTTATCCTCTAGCAACTTGCATTAGAAATTTATGATATGATGAAAATTTACTTGGTTATGTCATCAAATCGATTAACTGACGATGACGACATCTGTAAAAATAGTATCAAAAGACTACACAGGGGTTAATTCTAACTAGTAGTTAAATATTCAATAAACATGCATCATGATCTAATAGAAATGAATACGCATAATCAATAAAAGTGCGAATTTATACATGATAATCTCCCTACATCATTTTTATGTACTACAACAAAATGAAATAAAATATACAGGGAAAAAGGGCACATGTGCCTCGCACCTACGAGTACAGTTTGCACGACAAAGTCAACGTCATCTATGAATTATGAGGAATCATCAAATCTATCAACTATGGCCAAATCTACCTGACTAGGGGCTCCCTTAGCAAAACTCACATCCGGATAGTAAAAAGTATGGGCACCTCTATCCAGAATATCAGCAGCACCTGGATCGACAGTCACACCATAACCTAGCCCCTCGGGATCACATGAATAGGCATCGGCCAGATCTCCTCCCCTTCGTTGAATATAAAAGGACAGCTGATCCACCTGACGAGACAACTGACCACCTGACGAGTCAAGTCAACAATATGATATGTATGGGTCGGCTCTCTAATGCAGGTCATCCAGTCTGTCATCATAACAAACCCAGAAGTGTAAATCTCTGAAGTGCTGGATAATCAGATAACAAAAAGTCATCAACACCCTCCAAAGGGATATTAGATATATATGCATCCAAATGTCAAAACCTATAAGGAGGAAGATGAACTGGGACTCAAATCTCCCTCGATACACATCTAAAAACTCTCTCCTTAAGGTACAGCTCCCAACTTCCCAGAGTCAGTAAGGAAATCCAGCGAGTAGACAAGGCAAACTCTAGTCCAGTAGGGAAGCCGTCAACAAAATCCTCAGCCAAAAACTCAACTGTATAAGGTAGTTAGACAACATATGAAGCAAAGAGCAGCTCAAGCTTGAGGTGGTAATGAGTGAAACCCTCCGAGACTGCGACCTCCTCCATGGTAGTCTGATGTCATCGATGGCCCCTCGGATAAGTATCCAAACCTAGAGTAGTGATAGACCAAAGGCATGTGAACCGCTCATAGGCCCAAAACTGAAATACGAACAACAATTACATTAGAAAACACTGAGAGTGACAGAAATTCAACACTAAAGTTTAAAGAGACATAAAACGGTGGTAAGAGCGAACAAAGGTAGTCGCAATGCCCCATGTGGTATATTTGTTGAGGACGAGACTCAGTGAGGACATCAAGAGATGAGATCCGATGGTATATCTGTTGAGGATGAGACTCAGTGAGGACATCAGAAGACGAGATTCGGTTGTATATCCGTTGGGGATGAGACTCAGTGAAGGCATCAAAAGACGAGATCCGATGGCATAGCTGTTGGGGACGAGACTCAGCGAAGAGATTAGGAGACGAGATCCGGTGGAACATTCGTTGGGGATGAGACTCAACAAAGGCATTAAGATACGAGAATCGGTGGCATGTTCATTAGAGACGAGACTCAGCGAAGACATCAGTAGACGAGATTCGGTGGCGTAGCTATTGAGGATGAGACTTAGTGAGGGAATCAGAAGACAAGATCTGGTGGCACATCCGTTGGGGATGAGACTTAGCGAAGGCATCAGAAGAAGAGATTCGATTGTATATCTGTTGAGGACGAGACTCAGCGAGGACACCAGGAGACGAGATTCAGTGGCGTAGCCATTGGGGATGATACTCAGCAAAGATATCAAGAGATGAGATCCGGTGGTAAAATCCCATAACCAATAAATTAAATATGCATTTCATTCCATTTCACATGTGTCGATGCTGGGAAATTTTGATTACTAATTTTGTTTCTTCTACCCTTTAAATTTTGCTATGTGATTTAAGTTATCTTACTTAAAGGGTAAGATTTTAGGAAAATATCGACATACATTTAGAAGATTTTGAAAAGATTGATTTTTTTACGATTGGGCCTAATTAAACAAAGTCACCAGCTGGTATGAGTTCAAAAGGATGTACCAACTCATTCGGGTTTAGAAGGTTTTTTGCAATATGGCCCAATATGTGACTCCGTTTAATTGGTCTGGAACCCGAGATTTATAGAGTTCGGGGGCATGTTTAAGCGAGGGGAATGTGTTAGGCACCCCCTAACTTTCGTGAAACACGGTTACCGCTACTTTTCATCCCCTATGCATTAAGTGTGTGTGTGTGTGTGAATATGCAAAAGTGCTTTATCTTGAAAGTAGTGTTGTGCCTCTTTGGACCTATGTACAAAGGGTTTGATTTACATAAAAGTTTATTTTTATTGGGTAAAGCATATGAAAGTGATATTTTTTTGAAAAGTTGGTTTTCAAACCCTTCATCCAAATAGGAATCGAGGCCCTTTGATACTTTCAATTTTTATTCTATTAGCGGCTTGATTTGATTTTAATCGAGATGCGAAGCATCTTCGGAAGCTAAATTGAAACTATTTACAAGGGTCGGGCTTCTTCTAGGCATGGAAGCCATCGAAGTAAGCCCGAACACCACATACATATTTTTCCACTATTTTAGGGCCTTAAATCCGGATACCGTTTTAAGGTTCGAGATTTACATGTACAATGGATTGCAAGCTGGTAGTACAACTTAAACAAGTCCATCATGGGAACCAGATCTAGATCTATTGATTAGATCTTCGACCCTGTGGTTCCTAGGATCACATGACATCATTTAAAAGCTTACACGATGAATATATTGAAATAAAGTATACATATACTTACAAACTTCGCTAAACAAGTGATTTATCGGTTAAATCCTTGTATGCGAGTACATGAGCTTCCCGCTTCCTCTAGATACAGATCTAGGGTCACTTGGTTGCCACATATTTACAAAACTAGAAAATAAACTATAACTATCTAGATCATAGCCAATTTAGCTTAACGGTTTAAGTTTTGTAACTTTTGAACTGGTTAAAAGCTAGATCTGGCCAGATCTAGGATAGATCTAGTTAATACACTTTAAATATTGATATTTACATGAAATAAATAGTTAAATGTTAGATGTAACCACAAACAAGCAAGATTTATATATACAACACTTATATATATATTAAAGCAGTAAATGAGCACAGATCTGAGAAGATCTTACAGTATAGCTCGAGATCTGCAACGAACGGCTAAAAAGCTTTCAAAACTTGATTTTAACTAGCAAAAACTTTATATATCAAAGTTTATATGTATATGAGTGTTTATAACAGAGATTTACAGAGTTTGAGATGAAGAATCGCTCTCTTTCTCTCTCTAGCTCTCAAATTTCTCTCTCTAGAAAGCTGACAAATGAGTTCTATCTCTAAAATGAGTTGGGGGTCTGATATTTAAAGACTCGGCCAGTCGTAGTTGTACCTGTGGTTGGGCCTAGTGGGCCCTGCTGCCTCGAAGTTCGTTCCCTCAGTTGTGGCGCAGGCTGCTGAATTGCCCGTATCTTGCAATCCGGGAATTGCATGGAGATGTGTCATAACATTACGAAAAGATCTTTTCGAGAGCTACACAATAACATAGGGCTTGACCTGGGAAGATGGGTCCATGACCAGAATAGCATCTTCAAGTCTCCGTAGGTAGTCAGTTGAGCTGTCTTGTGTAGTTTGCCCTCGGGATTGCTGTGGTGGTTCTTTGTGAGCCTATCCTTAGCTGGGCAGTCGTTGTTCATGCTGTGTTGTCAACATTCCTTCTTTTCCCTCCCGGAGTTATCTTCGGGGTTGAAGTTACGATGTTGTCTTTCCTCGGGGTTATCTCTAAGATGTAAAAGATGTTTTTGCCCTCCTGCATGGTTAGTAACAGGAAAATAAAATTTTTAGTGTCTACAACATGTTTTGTAACATTGACTCATTGATTCACTTTGTTATTCATTGGACGTCTATATCTTTTTCATAATCATTTCATTGCATTGCATAACCATGACAAAGTGGGGCATATATAGACACTCGAAATTCTGCTTATTTCTACTAACCCTGGTAGGAGGGCAAAAGAGTCATTTTAGCCAGATGATGAGATATCTGGACAAAGGATTTTGGAGCTCAGATCAAAGTATAAGAAATTACTACGAGGCGAGAAACTATGCAAGGCATGACGGTTGACTGTCTGACGTTTACGGGAGGAACCATTTCTACACTTTTACCTGTCTTCCTGGATCTAGAATTGACCAAGCTTTATGTCATTGTATAGCTCTCGAAAAGAGCTTCCCAGAATGATATGGCGCGTCTCCCAACTATTTCAAGATAGGAAGTTACGAACGTTTTAGCATACAACACAAAAACTGACTCTGCAACATGAGAACCGAGGTAGGTGGGCCCCACTATGGCCAACCGCAGGTATACTTACGGCCAAGGTCGAGCTCTATATATGGGCAAGCTCAACTCATTTTTGAAAAAGAAGAGCATTTTAGAAAGAGAAAGCTCAGTTTTCAGAGAGAGAAAGGAAAAAATTAAAGAGAATATTATATAGATCTCACTTAAATCTAGGTTTTTGTATAGGAATCAATCATAAAGTAAGAGGATCTCATAGATTAAGGTTTGGGAAACTTGTTCCTCCATTATCAATATGAAAGATTAGATCTTTCTTATTTAATTTAATGTAGATCTATTATATCTCTTTTGTTTTGTTCATTATTTTGTTTAAAGTTTGCATCTTTCTTAGTTTATTATATTGATCCATTGATTTCTCGTAGATCCAAGTCATTTTACCGTTTATTTTGCGTTTAAATAATTAAAGTTTGAATCTTTTACTAGATTCATCTTAGATCTAACTTGGATCTAGCATATTGATGGTTTCAAAGTTAAAAATTTTAACCTCTATGTTAGATTTAGTCTAGATCTAGTATGGATCTAGGTGTTTTCATAGTTTTTACTTAATTTTAGACACTCCGCAAAACCCTAGATCTATATCTAGCAGAGAGGGGGTCCTACCTACTCGCGCCAGTGATTCTAACAAATGAATCACCTGATAGCAGGTTTATGATACATTTTTTAAATATTCATTTGTATTTAAATCCCGATTGTGTCATTATGTGTATCCCGGGGCATCTTAGATCTACGAATTTATATCCTAATGTCTAACTCCCTTTCAATGGATCTCGTCAATACACATAGTCCTTTAGAATGTCGGCTTCGATATGTGCAATCTAAATGATAGGGTTTCGGGAGCCCGATTTTAGATCTCTTTTACTTATGTTTTAATATATTACCATGTGAGCCTAGGAAAGTTGGAGGCGAGATCCATGAATTGGATCTTGGCTCGATTCCCATGATGGACATAGTTTTTGTTAACGCCTGATTTTTCCGGCGCGTCCAATCACAAAATCCACGTGCTTAAATCTACACAGTAACGAATCACACACGAAGCTTGACGACTTGGGCCGCCGGGTGATAGCTCCGGTGTGAGAATGAGTACAGGCTGTTCACAAGGTCTAATAATGGAGACAGTCGTATTTAGTACTCAAGAGAGTATTAGATATTACCTTTAGGTCAAGTCTTGTATTTATAGCCACTCTCACCGCCTTAGAGTCCACAACCGTATCGGAATAGGACTCCTAAACATGGCAGTTGCCATTATTTGGGCCCCACGCAATCTCCTTTAAAAGTGCAAGTTGGTTGTAATCCAACCACTTACCTTAGGAGTTAGTATTTAGATATGATTAGGGTTTGAGTCCTTAATCATTTAGACTCCTTATAGCTCTGGACTCCATCAGAGGAACAACCTTCGGTATGGGCCTTATGAACTGGTCTGGACTCCGGCCCTAAGGGCTCGGTACTCCAATCCCGATCATCACCAACCTAGTCTAGACTCCAGCCCAAAGGACTCGGTAGTTCGACCTCGAACACCACCATACTGGCCTCCAGTTCAATGGACTTGGATGCACGATCCCCATATTGACGGCTGGATCTGGGTTCCGGCCCAAAGAGCTCGGATACCAGATCCTGAACACTTCTAACCATGTTTGGCTTCGGCCCATTGGGCTCGATGAATCCTTCTCAGCCCAGGCCTTCAGTCCACGTAGAGGTCGGTGGATTATACCCGAACATTGCCCCCTAGTCTCTTGGCCCAGGCCTTCAGTCCACGTAGAGGGGTACTTATAATTAGAGACTTGAAGAGACGCCTAAGAAATCCAACCAGACCTCTTAAATAACGCACGCTCCCCAACACGCTTTACCCAAGACACTTCATCATTAGTTGCCTTGGGGTTTCATGTAGCAGCACTTATAAGTACCCCTCCCCTTGCCCAACCATCACTTTTTACAAACCTCTCCCACCTCAGCCTTATTTTTCAAACTTTTCTGCAAGTGCGATTTCCGGCAAGGTAGCACCATCGCCTAATTCTTTGATTTAGAGCTTTTCCGGCCTCAATAACCTCACATTTTAGCTATCTCTTGCTCTAATGGCAGATTCCAGCATTCCTCCTGCTTCTTCCACTACTGAGATACCCCCACTATTGAGACTACTCCCGCCACCACCACTATCGCCGCCACCGATCTGGTGCCGGTCGATTTGTCGGCCGCTCCAGCTGGTGCCACTGCTGACGGCATCGAAACCCAGATCCGTAGATACTACGAGTCTGAGGTGGACTTTTCCCATATCAATACCAAGTCCACTCTAGTCCCTTCCCAGATCTCCGACCTCCGAGCCCTATTCTGCATTTTAAAGGAATATAAGCTTCGGGTACCGGAATCGGGTGAAAGGATGTACTGGCATCCCGAAGGAAGGTGGGTTTCTGTCCCCATCTGGGCGTTGAAGTATGGTGTCCAATTCCCCCTCCATAAATTTATTGTATCCTTCCTTTGTTTCGTGGGGATCGGGTTCGGACAACTGGTGCCGAACTCGTATATCCACCTGATCACCTTTATTGCTCTTTGTCAAGAGCTAGGGGTCAGTCCAGTGCTAGATTTCTTCTTCGTCCTGTTTACTGTTGGCAGGTCAAAAGAGCCTGGCCTTCGGCAGTTAAACAGAGTACCGAACCGAGCCACCTTTAACAAGACCCCTTCAAGCAACAAGGGCTGGCACGAACAATGGGTCTTCATCAAGGGGACCAATATCAATCTTCTCCCGAACTGGGCCACCCCCGAAGATCCGATTGTAAAGGTGTTCAGATTCCCGAAAGATCGGCAAGATGCCTTTAAAGTTTTCTACCAGAAGGTGAAGAAGACCAACTGGGGCATGGATGTCTTGGCCAATGAAGCTTGGCTATACAAGCATTGGTGTAAGTGTTTCACCCTATCCTATTCATCCTTCCCGTTTTCCTTTGACTTGCCTTTGTGACATGTTTGATCATTTTACAGTAACCATCTTCAAGCCCGAGGGAGCCGATGAATCCCTGACGCCCCTCCCTGTTTGGGCCGAACTAATCCACCTTCCCATCAACAGAGACGTGGCCGAAGAGGAGACCATTCCCATTATCGAACTCTCAACCGGCTCCTCCTCCGTCGAACCCTCCCACAAGAACCCTCTGAAGATGGATCAGCTAGAGAAGGTGGCTCAGCTGAAGAAGGGTAGGAAGAAGGCTTCTGCCAAGGGTCCCCCCAAGCCATCTGATCCAAATCCGAAGGTCCTGAAGTCGACTCCTCCGCCATCTCCTGCTGTAACGATCCTTGAGGACCTCGAGGAATCCGAAGAGGAAACTCTCGAACCTCGCCCCAAGAGATTGAAACTAAAACTTGTAGATGAGCCTGACCTACAAATGGTCGAGGCCGATCCCGTTCCTACTTCCACCCCACCAGCCCCTCCAGCCATTGAGGTCGGTCCCTCCGTTGAGGTCGGTCTATCCACTGAGTCGCCTCTTCTAACTTTCTGGCTGAAGGGCCCCTCGGAAGTGTTCCTCTTTGACCGACTGGAGCACTTTAAATTGCCCGGAGATGACGCACGGTTCAAGGGGCATACTTTCGAGGACTTATTGGTAGCCTACATCAAAGCCTAGTGTCAGGTATTCCCGAAAGCCTTACCTTGTGCACTTTGACTATCCTGTTAGATCATGAGTAACACCTATTTCCACCTTTTACTGCAGGCTAATGCCATCCTTTCACGAGCTATCCCACCTCTTGCCAAGGCCACAAGAAATGAGGTTCAACTTCAGACCGAGATGGAGATGCTCGGGGCTGAGGTTCGGGGTTTTACGGCTGAGCTGAAGAAAGAGAAAGAGGATCTAATGTTTGCACCACAGTTTTGGTAAACGAACTCTACGAGAATTATTTCCTTATTCACAATCTCTATGTTCAATGGATTCTCTAAGCGTTCTTGGGGTATGTTTAGTCGACTAGCAAATTCTTCAGACACAAATAAACAGGTAGCACCCGAATCAAATAATATATAAGCATTTATATTATTTATTTGGATAATACCTGACACCACGTCCTTCGCAGCCACTGCATCTTGGACAGTCATGTTAAAGGTTCTGGCAGTTGGTCGGTTGGATTGCGTCGGTCCTCTAATCATCAGCTTGCTGCCTCCTCCTTGTTGGTCACTTCCTCCGCTGCTCCCTTCTTTAGACAGTCTTTGATTTGATGCTCGGTTGAGCCACAAGCGAAACATCCCTTGATCTTCTTTGGCTTTAGGTAGTTGGGTGAAATGTCTACCTCTTGGCCACAGTTGTAACTGGTACTGCGCCTCTTCCAGCACTCTCCCTGGTCATTCTTTCCACACCTCGGGCATCCCTCAACTTTCTTCTTAAACCCTCCATGAAAACTTCCCGACTGATTGTTATTTTTGTTATTGTTGTTATCCCATTTCCTCTTCCCCAGATTGCTTCCTCCGCTAATACTTCCTCCACGGCTCTCTCCTCTGGTATTCTTGCTTTTCTTCTCCTTGTTGTACTGACTCAAGGACTCACTACCTCCCTCCGCAATGATGGCCTTTTCCAGCAGCGTGCTAAATGAGTCGATATATCTGGAGAACTGACACCTTATTGAACAACTAAGGTTTCAGTCCTTATTCAAAGCGTCTGGTTTTCCTTTCTTCGTCCCCTACCTTGTGTGCTACAAATCGGATGAGCTCGTTGAACTTAGCCGCATATTGTGCCACCTTCATCTCCTCTTACTTAAGTTCTAGGAACTTCACCTCCATCCTATTCTTCATGCTCTTCGGGAAATAATTTTCGAAGAATAAGGTCTGAAGTCTTTCCCAGGTTATAGTCCCTTCTCCCGCTCTCTGTTGATTGGTCTCCCACCAGTAATTTTCTTCACCCCTCATCATGTACGTAGCGAACACGGTCTTCTGATCTTCACGCACACGAGCAATGGTGAAGGCTTTCTCCATCTCTTTGATCTAGGTTTGCGCCACGATAGGATCAATAGTACCCTCAAATTACGGAGGTCCTACGCTCCTAAAGTCTTTAAAGTTCGTAACTGGAACCGCTTGAGGATTGGGGTGAACGGGTTTATTATTCCTTCCCCGAAGGGCTTCTCCTAACAAGTCGACAAGTCATTCTATAGGATCTACTTGTTCCCTCTCATTGTTAACTGACTCCTCTGGTGCGGTTAGTCTACGTCTGGGCGCCATTATCTACATCACAAAATTTCATTCTTATTATCTAATTATATTACTTAAGTATTTCTTTAATGCAAAAGGAATAAAATTTTATAACACGTTTCTGAAATAAGAACATTTATATTCATATGCCAAATCATTACATCGATATGATCATTCCTAGCATACTTCTATAAATGTCAACATATATCCCCTAATATCACAAAAGACGGGGAAAACACTATCATACTACCCCTCTAACATAAGCCTACTTGGGGTTTACATAACTATCCCATATCTTATACAAAAGATTAGGATTACATCACATATATTCATCCCATAAAATAACTACTACTACTACTAGACTAATAGGTCTCATCCTAACATCTCGCGCTCCACTACGCTCTTGTATTCCACATGCGATATGTGTGCCACCAAATCCATACTCATAGTGTGTCGGGTCTGTCCCTGCTCCGTCGGGTAGTGGTATACACCATCAATCACTCCCTCTATGGTTGTGCAAAAAATATAGCCCATCTTGTTCATCTTCCTCTTCTTACATCTCACCTCATCCTCTAAATCTTCTGCCCTATCATTAGCTCCTTCCGACTTTTCCTCGAAGTGGATCCTCTCCATCACTTCTAGCTCGATTTGAGTGTGAAGAGCCTCCTTCTCAGCTTTCTCACTCAAATCCCTCTGCTCAAACTCCTCAAGTTTTCCATCTAAGTCCACATTCCTAGCTATCGAACGGTGGAAAAGAGTTCCCATCTGAATTCCCGCTTCCTTGCGATATGCAATCTCCACCTCCATGTCTTGCATCTCCAACTTCCTCTGATGATTTTCCTCCCTCAGTTGCTGCAACTTAGTCTCTCTCTCCTGAGCCTCAGCCTTTAGTTCCTAAACTCGACAGTCTAACTCCAAGATCAGCTCCTCATACTCCTCTAACATCCTATCCTCGAATATAGCCTCGTCAGAATCTTCCATAGGCTCATCCTCGGGATCCGACTCCACCTCTATCTCATCCTCGTCGTCAGACTCGGATGGTGCTACTGCCTGCACAGGTTCGGTTACCAAAGGAGCCTCATACACTACATGTATATCCGACTAGTCCCTGCGACATTCTCATTTCCTGAAGAGAACAATGGAAGAAAAGGGTGAGCTCAACTAGCCCAGTAAAGAATATTATGACTAAGATAATGAAGAATAAATTATCGCTAGTCTTCAACAAATCAGATAAAATATTATGGACAACAAGTTTTAGATCAACAACTGCAGCGAAAATAACAATTCATTAGAAGAGTTAAGTGGAGAATGATGTCTACTATCTTCTATGATTTAAAAGTCCATCATCAATATTTTATCCCTGTAACATCAATCAATATATATCTCGAATCAAATATTCATCTTTGCACTACGGGCCAAAGATATTCATTTGTATCACCAGTGGTCATGCTCATCTCAACATATGTCCATCTTTGCACTACGGGCCAAAGATATTCATCAGGTAATCATCTTTGCACTACAGGCCAAAGATATTCATCAAATAATCATTCATCTTTGCACTACATGCCAAAGATATTCGTTTGTATCACCATTTAAGATTGAGAATGATGAAAAATAACATAAGGAACGAATCCAGTGAGATAAATGACAAATATTAGGGATTCGTAATTTAGTTTATCCAAGTTCAAGAATACTCCGTAATAATCAATTGTGGAGCAAAATTCAAGAATGAAGTTCGAAACTTGGATCCAGTCAAAGATAATTTGGAAAAAAAATAATATTTTTTTATCGTGAATAGTAACTCGTCATGAAAAGATGAAAATTTTATAAAAAGTTCAGACCAATATTCCAGTGAAATGATATTAGATGAAACGCAAAACTCAAAGACTTCCTGATCATTTCAGGAATTATAGAAGCAATACTTACCGTAGTAAGTTTAAATGTAGAAATATGAAATGAAATATTATCATCTTCATAATATGGAATATGAAAGAAAATAATATTCATTACGAATATTGAAAGGAAATAACATCATTTACGAGAAAATAACATCCTTTACCTTAACAGGAGAGTAGTTTTGACTGAAATATCGGATATAATGCTGAGAAAAATCTTGCACCGTAATCCACACTCAAACTATCCTTATACTCACAAGAAATACGCTCGATATTATAGAGAGAAATATTTTTTATTCTGGTGTGATTTTCATTTCTAACTAAGCACTCTATTTATAGGAAAATACCAGAACACCATTATTGACTTAATTAACCAAAGGATGAATTTCAAGCCCACTCCTTTGGAAAATGTCATCTGCACACCACACTTTTCAAAGCCTCCACCAAAATCAATTCTCACATGTTTATATAATACATATATATATATATATATATTAAAATATTTATTTCCGAAACTTCAATAATTCATAATAAATAGCCCTTTTATCAGAAAAATATGAACCTTATGTCCATTCCATATGAAATTTGATTCTCTACAACTTTGTAGAAGAAAGTTTTTCCAAATTTCGAACGAAAAAATGACTCAAATTTACACACGGATGACTCAGCAGCATGCTACTTTTGAAAAACAAGCTTCAGCATACAACTTTTGAAAATTTCAAGCCTCCATCCATATTTCCACCAACCACATAAAATTATTATATTATCACATTATAATTTTATAATATAATATTATAATAATATATTTGAATAAATTATTTTTTCGGGTAAGATAAAATGCCAACTTTCAACAAATATCACATGCTAAAAATTCTTTCCTTTTATATCAAAATTGAAATAAATATTTTCTTATCATGTATATCAATAATTAATTATTCACAGATAATATTACAGAACTACAATATTGACATCCATGTCGTTCTCAGGAAAAAGGGGGCTTTCTGATAAGGATTTCTCCTCATTGGCGCGCAATTATATAACCTAACCCTTTCCTCGACAGAACTTTCAAGACATTGTCAATAATGTTATCTAATAATATTATTCAAATAATATGAATTATTGATTTGATAATGTGAAATACTGTGCAGTGGTTATTGTAACAATTATTGAATCAATAATATAAAATATCAACGTAGCAATTATTGAATCAATAAAATATTATGTAATTATCAATGTAGCAATTATTGAATCAATAAAATAAATATTGAACAATAATTACTGTAACAATTATTGAGTAAGTGACTTCTTACGTAAGAATCAATAATTAGAATTACTGTGTAATACCGTGTGCGTATTACTTTATTTTTTTATCACCGAGTATTTCAACAGTTTAACGGTAACAGTTTTACCATTATTTTTATAAAAATGTTATTTCTGTCGCTTTCTTTATCCGACATTCATTCCGTTGTGGGGTCCACCAATGACTGCGCCGTCGTACGAATATTCTCCGACAAAAAGAATATTGCTCGACCAAACCAATATTCTCCGACAAAAAGAATATTCCTCGACCAAACGAATATTCCCCGACACAACGAATATTTTATAACCACTTGCTTACTTTGTAAACTAGGCACATTCCACCCATAACTTATCACATTTATCAAATCAACACCTTACTATTTCAAAATAATATATAAAGAAAATTAAATCTTTATTCATAAAATTTGGGGTCTTACATTTTTAATTATTAAAGGTATGTATTCAGTTAAGGTTAATAGACCTTGAAAAATGTTATAGAATCTTGTGAAATAAACAATATATGTTTATATTTTCCGCATTAGTTTATAGAATATGTATGAAGATGATGTATCGTGACGCACCATGTCCGAGGTTTTGGGGACCCGAATTTGGTGGCGCTACATTTGTTATCAGAGCTATAGGTTATAAACCTTTGGTAGGGTTACCTTAGGCTATAACCGCAGAGATGAGGGTAAGGAAAAAACTCAAATAGAGTTTAAGTGCTAAGAGATGAATTTTGAGAAATTCATTATTATGTAAAGGAGAAGATAAATAAGATTCAAAGAAGAATCTCGAAAAATTATAAAGATAAGAATCCAGAGTTACCTAACTCTAGTAATAAAGATGAAAATCTTAAATAAAATCATAATATATGATTAAAGTGAAAAATAAGAAGATCATAAAATAAAACGATCCAAAGATAGGAAAGAATCGTAATATAACACGATTATAAGAAGAGATCATAATGTGATCTGATAAGGTCATAGGAGGATAGATGATCAATCGTTTGATTGAAAACTTTATAGGAGAATTTTTGTACGACTATTGTACTATGAAAACTCAGGAAAGAGTTGTAGATGATGGGATACGGATTAAATGAAATTCGTATTGAGTAAAGAGAATTTAGGATATGTGGGATTTCAATTGAACACTCATGTGATAGCTGAGTTATGCAAACATTTGTATGGGCGGGGGTTTTGTGCTTGGTCTAACGACTACTTAATTTATCACATCTGTAAGACCCCAACTTTTATGAATAAAGATTTAATTTTATTTATATATTATTTTGAAATAGTAGGGTGTTGATTTAATAAATGTGGTAAGTTATGGGTGGAATGTGCAAATTTTACAAAGTAAGCAAGTGGTTATAAAATATTCGTTGTGTCGGAGAATATTCGTTTGGTTAAAAAATATTCTTTTTATCGGAGAATATTTGTACGACAGCGCAGTCATTGGTGGACCCCATAGCAGAATAAATGTCGGATACAGAAAGCGACAGAAGTAATTTTTTATAAAAATGACTGTAAAACAGTTACTGTTAAACTGTTGAAATACCCGGTGATAAAAATATAGTAATACGCGTTGTTGCACAGTAGCACACGGTATTGCACAATATTTTGAATTATTGGTTCTTACGTAAAAAGTCACTCATTTAATAATTGTTACAATAATTATTGTTCAATGTTTTATATTATTGATTCAATAATTGCTACAATTGTATAATATTTTATTGGTTCAATAATTGCTACATTGATATTTTATATCAATAATTGCTACATTGATATTTTATATTATTGATTCAATAATTGTCACAGTAAGCACTGCACAGTATTTCATATTATCAAATTAATAATTTATATTATTTAAATAATATTATTAGACAATATTATTGGCAATATCTAGGAAGTTCTGTCTAAGAAAGGGGTTAGTTAATCTAATTGTGCGCCAGTAAGGAGAAATCCTTATCGAAAAGCCCCCTCTTTCTTGGGAACGACCTGGTTGTCATTATTGTGATTCTGTAATATTATTTATGAATAATAATTAATTATTGATAAAATGATAAGTAAATATTTATTCAATTTTGATATAAAGGGAAGAATTTTTAGTATGAGACATTTGTTGAAAGTTGATATTTTATCTTCTCCGATAAAATATTTATTCAAATATATTATTATAATATTACATTATAATATTATAATGTAATAATATAATAGTATAATTTTATAATTTAAATGATGACACTATTTTTATGATATAAATAAAATGAGGTGGAAGAGAGAAAAATGGAGTTGCAATTCTTTTTAATAAATTATAAATGTTTTAATATATATATATATATATATATATATATATATATATATATATATATATATATATATACATAAACATGTGGGTTTGAAAATTATTGGTTCTTGGAGGTGGCTACTTGTTTTTCCTTGTTGGAGTGCTGATAAGCTTTTCAAAGGTGGTGTGCTTTCAAAAGTGGCGAGCTTGGAAAAATCATCCGTATGTAAATTTGGGTTATTTTTCGTTCAGAATTTAGAAAAACTTTCTTCTGCAAAGTTGTAGATAATTAAATTTCATATGGAATAGACATAAGGTTCGTATTTTTCTGAAAAGGGCTATTTATTATGAATTATTAAAGTTCCGGAATATTGAGTCTGAATTGATTTTTGGTGGAGGATTTTCTAGAATGTGCGGGCCCCACTTGTCCTTTTGTGTGTGAAATGTGTTGAGAATTTCATTTTCAAAATTGATTTGCGGAGGGTTTTGTTTGATAAAGTTAGTCAGCTTTGGTGTGCTAAGCATTTTCTATAAATAGGGTGCTTAGTTAAAAATGAAAATAGCACCAAAATCAGAAAATTTTCTCTCTATAATATCGAGCGTATTTCTTGTGAGTATAAGGATAGTTTGAGTGTGGATTACAATGCAAGATTGTTCGCAACATAATATCCGATATTCCAGTCAGATATAGTATTTTACTAAGGTAAATGATATTATTTTTCTCTCAAATGATTATATTTCCTTTCAATATTTATAAATAATATTATTTTCTTTCATATTCTATATTATGAAAGTGATATTATTTCATTTCATATTCCTAAATTTGAACTTACCACGGTAACTATTGCTTCTATAATTCTTGAAATGATCATAATTTCTTTGAGTTTTGCGCTTCGTCTAATATCATTTCACTGGAATATTGGTCTGAACATTTTATGAAATTTTTATCTTTTCATGACGAGTTACTATTCACGAGAAAAAAATTAATCTTTTTTTCTGTCCAAATTATCTTTGATTGTATCCATGTTTTGATCTTCATTCTTGAATTTTGCTCCACAATTGATTATTATGGAGTATTCTTGAACTTGGATAAACTAAATTATGAATCCCTAATCTTTGTTCTGTATCTCACTGGATTCGTTCTTTAAAATATTTTTCATCATCCTCAATCTTAAATGATGATACAAATGAATATCTTTGGCCTGTAGTGCAAAGATGAATGATTACTTGATGAATATCTTTGGCCTGTAGTGCAAAGATGAATGATTATCGGATAAATATCTTTGGCCCGTAGTGCAAAGATGGACAGGTGTTGAGATGAACATAACCACTGGTGATACAAATGAATATCTTTGGCCCGTAATGCAAAGATGAATATTTGATTTGAGATATATACTGATTGATGTTACAGGGATAAAATATTGATGATGAACTTTTAAATCATAGAAGATAGTAGACATTATTCTCTACGTAACTCTTCTAATGAATTGTTAATTTCGCTGCAGTTGTTGATCTAAAACTTGTAGTCCATAATATTTTATCTGATGTGTTGAAGACTAATGATAAATTATTTTTTATTATCTTAGTCATAATATTCTTCACTAGGCTAGTTGAGCTCACCCTTTTCTTCCATTGTTCTCTTCAGAAAATGAGAATATCGCGGGTACTAGTCAGGGAATGGAGTGATGGTCCAAGTTAGAACTGTAGAAGTCTCACTATTTTTTTGTAAAATAGTGTGATAATAAATGTAATGAGGACTTAGGTTGAGTGTTTATATTTTTTTACATGTCTGTATTGACACTCACAGTTGTGTGGTCGTATTTTGCACGACCGTTTGATATAAAAGATTGTATTTAGATTCTGTACCATGTATTTGGCGACTCAGAATGGGTTAAGTATTGAACCTATTTTGGGGGCATCACAGTTGGTATCAGAGCCATAAGTAAAGAGCCCCGAGCCTCTATCTAGTGACTTCATGTGTATGGGGGATGCACCGAAGCCAGACTCTCCGTAGGGGACGCCGTTCTGCGGTGGCAAACTGATAGGTACCATTGTGAGGTGCTATGGTTGAATCACCATGAGGGTCACAGTTGGTATCAGAGCTTAGGGATATGATCTCTGGTGGAGATCTGGGAATAGAACTAGGAGGGGAGAGACCAGTAAATCCTTCGCTAGTGTATCATACCTAAGCTTATTTGGTATTTAATTGGTCGGACGGAACATAGGGTTAATATGTGATATGTCAATTTGTTTAATTAACCCTTGTTTTATGGCAATATTTGAGAATGGCAGCTGAAAATCTAAATAATGGAACGTATGAGACCACTGAGGCACCGCTAATCACCAACCAGGATAATGTGATGACGGGAGAAGAAGAACGGCAGGCGGCTGTGGAACAAAGGGATATAGCAATTCAAGATTTTGCTACTCGATATGCAAGGCTTAAACAGAAGCTCTCTCTGGCAGAGCATATGATATTAGAGCTGGAATCTGAGAATGCAATTGTCAAAATTCTGATAAAAGAAGAAACAACTGAACGAATAAGAATGGAGGATGCAAGGGTAAAAGCCGCACGACGCGTTGATATTTTAGAAAGAGACGTCCGATCCAAGAAGGCCAAAATAGACGATATGGATTTTACTTTTTGGAAAGCAATTGGGAGATTCCAACATCGAGTTTGGAATTACCCTGTGCAGAGCGGTCAACCCCAATTCGATATGGATCAAAGAGTAGTGATTCAAATTATGGATCACGAGTGCGACGAAGTAGTTGAAGGTGGAATGTGCTTTATGGAAAAGTTAAGTCTAGCTGGGATGGTGACACCAAAGACTGTCCCAGACAAGTCAAAGACGGTGATTCAATGAAGAGCGTTTGTCGTAACTACCCAAAAAGCGAGGAACCCGAACTAAGTTATCACGGGTACGTAAGCTAATCATAGACTCTTGCAAAGTCTATACCTTATTAGATACCGGTTCTACCCACTCTTTTATTTCACCTACTTGTGATCAACGTTTGAACTTGATCGCTGAGAAATTAGACTTTGACTTATTTGTTGAAACTCCGTTGGGAGAAACCTAAGTCAATAATCGAATTACGTAGCTTTCTGGGCTTAGCTGGTTATTATCGGAGATTCGTGGAAGGATTTTCTCGAATTTCTACTCCATTAACTCAGCTGATTTGAAAAGATACAAAATTCGTATGGAATAAGGAATGCGAGAAAAGCTTCCAAGAGCTCAAGAGGAGACTCATTTCGGCACCTGTTCTGACAATACCATTTGGTTCAGATGGATTTGTCATATATAGCGATGCTTCAGGCAAAGGGTTATGATGTGTTCTCATATAACATGGGAAAGTCATAGCCTATGCCTCACGATAACTCAAAGAATATGAGAGGAATTATCCTACTCATGATCTAGAGTTGGCAGCAGTCGTTTTCGCGTTAAAGATCTGGAGACACTACCTGTATGGGGAGAAAGTGGAGATTTATACGGATTATAAGAGCCTTAAATATTTCTTCACTTAAAAAGAACTCAACATGCGGCAACGACGTTGGCTTGAGCTGTTGAAAAATTACGACCATACCATTCAATACCATCCTAGAAAAGCAAACGTGGTAGCTGACGCGTTGAGTAGAAGATCATATGCGGGAATGAGTGAGATGCTGTCAACACAAAGGCCCATTTTGTGTGACTTATAAAGGATGGAGATAGAGTTCAAGACTCCGGGGACCCACGTGATGATGTCAAATATACGCGTAGAACCAGCTTTAATTGATAAAGTTAAAGCTGCTCAAGCTACAAACCTGGAGCTGATGAAGATGAAGAAGAAAGTGCTAGAAGGTGCTATTTCAGAAGCAAGAATCGATAAAAAATGAATACTTTGAGTCAACTCTAGACTTTGTGTTCCTAACGATTCTGATTTGAAGTATACAATCATGATGGAGGCACATAACACACTGTTTGCAATCCATCCTGGAAGTACCAAAATGTATTGTGATCTTCGACATACATTTTGGTGGAGCAATATGAAGAGAGAGATCGCGGAGTTTATCTCGAGGTGTTTAACATGTAAACGTGTCAAGGCGGAGCATCAAGTGCCAAAGGGTCAGCTTACAGAAAGCTATGGGTACTGATTTATGATTTATTGGTCCATTTGAAATCCTTAACCGAGTAGGAACGGTGGCCTATAAACTCGCTTTACCGCCAAGCATGTCTCGTGTTCATAACATTTTTCACATATCCATGCTTCGTAAATATGTGAAAGACCCAAACCACATTATTGAGATAGAACCAGACGAGATATTTGATAATTTAACGTACGAGGAGGTACCTGTCAAGATCTTGGATAAGAAGGAACATGTCCTACGCTCAAAGATTATACCTCAAGTTAAAGTTTTGTGGAGGAACCATGATATCGAGAAAATGACCTGGGAGTTAGAATCAGAAATGAAAGCGAGGTATCCTCACCTTTTCGACATACTAGGAACATACGTTAATTTCGAGGATGAAATTTCATAAGGAGGGGAGGTTGTAAGACCCCAACTTTTATGAATAAAGATTTAATTTTCTTTATATATTATTTTGAAATAGTAGGGTGTTGATTTGATAAATGTGGTAAGTTATGGATGAATGTGTAAATTTTACAAAGTAAGCAAGTGGTTATAAAATATTCGTTGTGTTGGGGAATATTCATTTGGTCGAGGAATATTGTTTTTGTCGAAGAATATTCGTATGACGGCGCAGTCATTGGTGGACCCCATAACGGAATGAATTTCGGATATAGAAAGCGATAGAAGTAAATTTTTATAAAAATAACGTTAAAACTATTAATGTTAAACTGTTAAAATATCCGGTGATAAAAATACAGTAATACGCGTTGTTGCACAGTAGCACACAATATTGCACAGTATTTTGAATTATTGGTTCTTATGTAAGAAGTCACTCATTCAATAATTGTTACAGTAATTATTGTTCAATATTTTATATTATTGATTCAATAATTGCTACAATTGCATAATATTTTATTGGTTCAATAATTGCTACGTTGATATTTTATATCAATAATTGCTACGTTGATATTTTATATTATTGATTCAATAATTATCACAGTAACCACTGCACAGTATTTCATATTATCAAATTAATAATTTATATTATTTGAATAATATTATTAGACAGCATTATTGGCAATGTCTAGGAAGTTCTGTCTAGGAAATGGGTTAGTTAATCTAATTGTGCGCCAGTAAGGAGAAATCTTTATCGAAAAGCTCCCTCTTTCCTGAGAACGACCTGATTGTCATTATTGTGATTCTGTAATATTATTTATGAATAATAATTAATTATTGATAAAATGATAAGTAAATATTTATTCAATTTTGATATAAAGGGAAGAATTTTTAGTATGAGACATTTGTTGAAAGTTGACATTTTATCTTCTCCGATAAAATATTTATTCAAATATATTATTATAATATTACATTATAATAGTATAATGTGATAATATAATAGTATAATTTTATAATTTAAATGATAACACTATTTTTATGATATAAATAAAATGAGGTTGAAGAGAGAAAAATGGAGTTTGAATTCTTTTTAATACATTATAAATGTTTTAGTATATATATATATATATATATATATATATATATATATATATATATATATATATATATATAAACATATATATATAAACATGTGGGTTTGAAAATTATTGGTCCTTGGAGGTGGCTACTTGTTTTTCCTTGTTGGAGTGCTGATAAGCTTTTCAAAGGTGGTGTGCTTTCAAAAGTGGCGAGCTTGGAAAAATCATTCGTATGTAAATTTGGGTCATTTTTCATTCAGAATTTGGAAAAACTTTCTTCTGCAAAGTTGTTGAGAATTAAATTTCATATGGAATAGACATAAGGTTCGTATTTTTCTGAAAAAAGGGCAAGTTATTATGAATTATTAAAGTTCCGGAATATTGAGTCTGAATTGATTTTTGGTGGAGGATTTTCTAGATTGTGCGGACCCCACTTGTCCTTTTGTGTGTGAAACGTGCTGAAAATTTGATTTTCAAAATTGATATGCGGAGGGTTTTGTTTGATATAGTTAGTCAGCTTTGGTGTGCTAAGCATTTCTTATACATAGGGTGCTTAGTTAGAAATGAAAATCATACCAAAATCAAAAAAAAAAATCTCTATAATATCGAACATATTTCTTGTGAGTATAAGGATAGTTTGAGTGTGGATTACAGTGCAAGATTTTTTGCAACATAATATCCGATATTACAGTCAGATCTAGTATTTTACTAAGGTAAAGGATATTATTTTTCTCGTAAATGATCTTATTTCCTTTCAATATTCATAAAGAATATTATTTTCTTTCATATTCCATAATATGAAAGTGATAATATTTTATTTCATATTCCTAAATTTGAACTTATCACGGTAACTATTGCTTCTATAATTCATTAAATGATCAGAATTTCTTTGAGTTTTTCGCTTCATCTAATATCTTTTCGCTGGAATATTGGTCTAAACATTTTATGAAATTTTTATCTTTTCATGACGAGTTACTATTTACGAGAATTTTTTTTTATATATTTTTTTCTGTCCAAATTATCTTTTATTGTATCCATGTTTTGATCTTCATTCTTGAATTTTGCTCCACAATTGATTATTATGGAGTATTCTTGACCTTGGATAAACTAAATTATGAATCCCTAATCTTTGTCCTTTATCTCACTAGATTCGTTCTTTAAAATATTTTTCATCATCCTCAGTCTTAAATGATGATACAAATGAATATCTTTGGCCTGTAGTACAAAGATGAATGATTACTTGATGAATATCTTTGGCCTGTAGTGCAAAGATGAATGATTGCCTGATGAATATCTTTGGCCGTAGTGCAAAGATGGACAGGTGTTGAAATGAACATGACCACTGGTGATACAAATGAATATTTTTGGCCCGTAGTGCAAAGATGAATATTTGATTTGAGATATATATTGATTGATGTTATAGGGATAAAATATTGATGATGGACTTTTAAATAATAGAAGATAGTATACATCATTCTCTACGTAACTCTTCTAATGAATTGTTAATTTCGCTGCAGTTGTTGATCTAAAACTTGTTGTCCATAATATTTTAGATGTGTTGAAGACTAGTGATAAATTATTTTTCATTATCTTAGTCATAATATTCTTCACTGGGATAGTTGAGCTCACATTTTTCTTCCATTGTTCTCTTTAGGAAATGAGAATATCACGGGTACTAGTCGAGGAATGGAATGATGGTCTAAGTTAGAACTTTAGAAGTCTTCACTATTTTTTTGTAAAATAGTGTGATAATAAATGTAATGAGGACTTAGTTTGAGTGTTTATATTTTCTACATGTCTGTATTGACACTCACAGTTGTGTGGTCGTATTTTGCACGACCGTTTGATATAAAAAATTGTATTTGGATTCTGTACTATGTATTTGGAGACTCAGAATGGGTTGAGTATTGAACCTATTTTGGGGGCGTCACAACATAAATAATCATTGAATTATTGGTATCGCGCTATTCGCTATATGTATGTCGAGAAGGTGATTCTTTTCTCATGTGTATAACGGATAGGCAGAGAATATAAGATTATGTGCAAGTTCTTAAAACTCATACTTATGGTAAGTTTTTGACTCATAATTTTATGGCATGTTTTTGAACCCTTAAGCGTATGGATAGTTCCTGATTGATTCTTGAACTACGTATTGCTAGGATAAGTTTCTAAACTCATATTATTGTGGTAAGTTCCTGAACTCATAACGTGTGGTATGTTTGATGAACTATACTGGGGTATAGAAAAGTTGTGGATGGAGAATTGAGGATTTTTAGTATAGTAAGTTTAATGGTGATAGAATAGATAGAATTATTAAGTAATGAATTATTAGAGAAATTGTAGTTGATGGTGGAAGTATAGGTATTCCAAATCTTCTAGTTATGCTAGACTTCAAAATTTTTGACATCAAGCTAAATTCGCACTGGTGTGCCTTTAAAAAATATAAATGAATTTTTGTTATCAGCAACACATGGTTACAATTTTGTAGAAGTGGACTTCGAACCACTAACACATCATTACCTGTTGCGGCATAGTAACACTAAAAATGATTTTCAATGGTTTTGCACTTTTTAAAGAAGAGTCTACGCTAATTATTTTGGCTAGACAAAAATGATTTGAAATATCAAAATGTATTTTATATATCATCAATGCATCATGGAACTTGGTGCAAAGATGATAAAAATGATGGAGTCATCAATGCAGTATTTCTTAGTGTCGGATGTGATCTAAAGATCGTCAGCCCACTATGGTATGATGTAATATAACAAAGTCACAAAAATGACAGAATCCTCAAACGGACTGTAACTACAGTGCTGTATCATGACGTCATAAAATAATTTTCAAAATTTTAAAGAAAAGTCAAGTGCCAATTGAATTAGGCCAGATACATATTTCGATTAATATTCGAATTATTAGTATATGTCTAAGCTATTTGATTTAGCTAGACAAATGTTTATGAAAATTCCAGTATCTCTTTGAGAATTTATCTCGAACTATATTGTTTTGATTCGGACTCAAGGCTGAGTATGAACACCCCTAAATTGAGAAATATTTATGCGCCAAAGGCGGTTATAATGAACGCGAATGTCGTTTCAGCATGTAGCATCTAATCAATGCAGGGTATAACGAGTTGATCACCCACCGTGCCCGTAAGTATGACGGTTTATAGATGAATTTTTGTTCAAACCTTTTCAAAATTAAAAAATGAAAGTTCATGGTCTATATGACCCTCAGCAAAATATGAAAAGTTTTTAACTTCTTAGAGAGAAGTCTGGGTAAAAGGCGATGATAGAATAGTTCCTCATAGAAGGAAGTCGTATGTACTCATTAAATGAGAATGAAATCAGATAAAGGTTAAGTTAAAAACCTAATTTTGATGAATAAAAGGAGTAGGGATTAGTAGGCTATAATTTCGAGGACGAAATTCTTAGAAGAAGGGGTGAATGTGACAACTCAAAAATTTATAAGATCTTAAATGATTAAAATAAAGGATAAAGAATAAAACTTAGATGGGAATTTGAGGATTCAATTAAAAATTTCAAGTAAAACCTATATGGTTTACTATTCGAATAAGAATAGAGAATATATGGATTACAAAATTTCAAAACCCTAGAAATGAATCTATATGTACTTGAAGGAATATTAAGGATAAGGTACTACGATACTTATAAAGTTTGGTTACCTAAAATAGGTATTTGAATTAAGTAACCTCAAGGGTTATCTTTATTTAATTGTCCTAGTATTTTAACTATATACTTGTGACCTAATCTGTAAGACCCCGAATTTTATGAAATAAAAGTATTCAATTTTCTTATAATTATTATTCTATTCAGTAAATGGTTAAATTGATAAAAGGTTAAAGTTAAGGGTGATATGTGCAAATTTTACAAAGTAAGCAAGTTGTCATAAAATATTTGTTGTGTCGAAGAATATTTCTTTTGTCGGGGAATATTATATTTGGTAAAGTTCGACGGCGGCGCCGAAATAACCAATAATTGGTGGGCCCCACAACGGAATAACCGTCGGATATAGAAAGCGACAGAAGTAACATTTTTATAAAAATAACGGCAAAACTTTTACCGTTAAATTATTGAAATACCCGGTGGTTAAAATACAATAATACGCGTTGTTGCACAGTAGCACACGATATTGCACAGTAATTTCTAATTATTGATTCTTACATAAGAAGTCACTCATTCAATCATTGTTACAGTAATTACTGTTCAGTATTTTATATTATTGATTCAATAATTGCTACATTGATAATTGCATATTATTTTATATTATTGATTCAATAATTGTTATAGTAACCACTGCATAGTATTTTACATTATTAAATAAATAATTGTCACTCATATTATTGGAATGATATTATTAGATAGGATTATTGACAATGTCTAGAAAGTTCTGTCGAGAAACGTGGTTAGGTTATATAATTGCGCGCTAATGAAGAGAAATTCTTATTGGAAAGCCCCCTCTTTTCTGGGAACGACTTGATTGTCAATATTATAATTCTATAATATTAATTATGAATAAAATAAAAATTATTGATAAATATGATAAGTAAATATTTATTCAATTTTGATATAAAAGGAAAAAAATTTAGCATGAGATATTTGTTGAAAATTGACATTTTATCTCCTCCGATAAAATAATTCATTTAAATATATTATTATAATATTACATTATAAATAGTTTAATGTGATAATATAATAGTATAATTTTATAATTTAAATGGTAACATTATTATAATAAATTCATGGTATAAAAATAAAATGAAGTGGAAGAGAGAAAATTAAATTTAATTCTTTTTAATAATTATAAATGTTTTAATATATATATATATATATATATATATATATATATATATATATGTGGCTGGTGGAGTTTATTCAAGAGTGGTGTGCTGCACATTTGTTCAAAACAAGGGTGCTTGAAAATCATTCGTAAGTTTCATTTGTCAACTTTGGTGTTCTGGCATTTTTCTATAAATAAGGTGCTTAGTTAGAAATAAAAATCACACCAGAATCAGAAATTTCTCTCTCTATAATATTGAGCGTATTTCTTGTGAGTATTAGGATATTTTGAGTGTGGATAACCGTGCAAGATTTTCTCAATATTATATCCGATATTCCAGTCAGATCTAATTTTCTACTAAGATAAATGATATTATTTTTCTCGTAAAGGATGTTGCTTTCGTTTAATATTCGTAAGGAATATTATTTTATTCCATACTCTATAGTATGTAAGTAATAATATTTCGTTTCATATTCCTAAATTTGAACTTACTATGGTAAGTATTGCTTCTATAATTTTTGAAATGATTAGAAATTCCTTGAATTTTGCGCTTCATCTAATATTATTTCACCGGAATATTGGTCTGAACTTCAGTATGAAAGTTTTACCTTTTCATGTCGAGGTACTATTCATTCAAGTACTATTCACGAGTTACTATTTATGAGTTATTATTCATGAATTACTATTCATGAGTTACTATTTATTCGAGTACTAATCACGAGTTACTATTCATTAGTTACTATTCATGAGTTACTATTCATGGGGTACTATTCACGACAAAAAAAATTGGTTTATTTTTCTGTCTAAATTATCTTGGATTTATGAATCTTATTCTTGAAATTGGATCCATATTTTTATCTTCATGTTGATAATTTGGATATTCTTGAACTCTGAATAAATTGAACTATAAATCTCAAATATTTGTCCTTGATCTCACTAGATTCATTCTTTATATCATTGTCATTATCCTCAAATTTAAATTGTGGTGAAAGTTGAACTGTTGATTGATGAATATCTTTGGCCCGTAGTGCAAAGATGAACTGTTGATTGATGAATATCTTTGGCCTGTAGTATAAAGATGAATAGTTAATTGGTGAATATCTTTGGCCTGTAGTGCAAAGATGAACAGTTGATTAATGAATATCTTTGGCCTGTAGTGCAAAAATGGACATGTGTTTGGCATGATCATGATCATTGATGTTACTGTTTAATATCTTTGGCCCGTAGTGCAAAGATGGACAAGTGTTTGGCATGATCATGACCATTGATGTTACTGTTAAATATCTTTGACCCGTAGTGTAAAGATGAATTGACTAACATGATTATATCTAAAGGCTGTAGACTAGTATAATCATGATTATTGATGTTACAAATGAATATCTTTGGCCTGAGTGCAAAGATGAATTTATTAGCATAATTATGTAAAAGAACTGTGATTTGGTATAACCATGATCTTTGGTATTTCAGGTAAAGACAGGTGATAAAAATTATCTTCGTTCTGGGTGCGAAGAGGAATTTATCAACATGATTATGATCATGAACTATTTTCATAATTGTGGAGAGGAATTGTTAATTGATGTTACAGGGATGAAATATTGTTGATGGACTTTTAACATGGAGAAAATAATAGATATTATGGTCTATTTGACTCTTCTAATGGATTGCTTGTTCCGCTGCAACTATGGTTGAAAACTTTTATCATCTACCATATGTTCTAAAGATCTGATTCATTACTGATGAAGGCTATTGATAATTTAATTATCTTTAGTTATAATATTCTTTACTGGGCTATTTGTGCTCATTCTTTTACTTCACAATTCCTTTCAGGTAATAAGAGTGTAGCTAGGTCGAGCGGAGATAATAAAGGAATAGAGTAATAGTCGGAAGTCGTTGAAGTTTCTCAATACATTATAAAATAGCATGATAATATATAATTGTATTGAGAATTTTAAATGTGTGTATCGTATTTTATACGTCATTTAACAGTTGATTTTTGTGACCCGACTTAGGTGAGGTGAACCCAATTTTGGAAGGGTGTGTTGCCACTATCATACAAGATATGTAACCACATACAACTTTATGTTATTATAAAACAAGGTTGTTCGCATCCACTTGCTGATTATATCTATGAGCACTACCTATATAATCTTGGAGTATGGTTGGAATACAATTCTCAGAAACAATCTCTTTCACATACTCCGTGCCTCGAAACAATCTCTTTCACATATAACTTCGCCAACTGTTCTAAGTTAAATCTGATTCTGATCGGAAGAAAGTGTGCGAATTTTGTTAATCGGTCAACGATAACCCATACTGCGTCGTAGTCTTTCTGGGTCGCCGAAAGGCCAACCACAAAATCCATTGTAATATGTTCCCATTTCCATTCTGGAATCTCTAGAGGTTGTAGCAAACCACTTGTCTCTGATGTTCTGCCTTGACCCTTTGACAAGTCAGACACCTGGCAACACAATCGGCAATGTCCCTCTTCATATTTGGCCACCAAAAGTGTTGTCGTAAATCCTGATACATCTTGGTACTTCCGGGATGAATGGAATACCTCAAACTATAAGCCTCGCTCAGAATGTCCTCCTTGATTTCTGGAACTTGCGGTACCCAAACTCTATTGTTAAACCTCAACAATCCTTCACTGTCCATTTTAAATCTAAGTTCAGTCCCTTCAGATATCTTTTTCTTTACTTCCTCACATTCCTTATCCAGGATTTGAGCTTCCTTAATCTTATCCAATAAAGTTGTACCAGCTTGCATCTGGAACAGCTTCTCATCAGTCTCCATTGGACATCCTACTTCCAATTCTAGCTTTTCCATTGCTGAAATCAATTCTTCCTGTGCTGTCAGCATCAACAACTTCTCCCGACCCTTTCTGCTTAAGGCATCGGCTACTACATTCGCTTTACCCGGGTGGTATAAGATATCACAATCATAGTCCTTTATTAACTCCAGCCATCTTCTCTGACGCATATTCAAATCTTTCTATGTAAAAATATATTTCAGACTCTTGTGGTCTGTATATATTTCACACTTCTCCCCATAGAGATAGTGTCTCCAAATCTTTAAGGCGAATACCACCGCAGCCAATTCTAGATCGTGGGTTGGATATCCCTTTTCATAATCTTTCAATTGTCGTGATGCATACGCAATGACTCTGCCGTTTTGCATAAGCACACAGCCTAGCCCTTTATGCGACGCATCACTATATACTACAAAGTTTCTTGTGTCATCCAGAAGGGACAACACAGGTGCTGTACTCAATATTTTCTTAAGTTCTTGAAAACTTTCCTCGCACTTCTCCGTCCAAACGAATTTCACAACTTTCCTAGTCAAATTCGTTAGCGGAGTGGCGATCTTGGAAAAATCCTGAATGAATCTTCTATAATAACCTGCTAATCCAAGAAAACTTCTTACTTCCGACGGTGTTTTCGGCTGATCCCAATTCATCACTGCTTCGACTTTGGAGGGATCCACCGAAATTCCGTCCTTATCAATCACATGTCCGGGAAATTGCACCCTTTCAATCCAGAACTCACATTTTAAGAATTTGGCGTATAACTTTTCTCTTCTCAACACCTTCAATGTCAACTTCAAATGCTCAACATGCTCTTCCTTGGTTTTTGAATGCACCAGTATATCGTCAATAAAGACCACCACGAATTTGTCCAAAAACGGCTTGAACACTCCATCCATAAATGCTGCAGGAGCATTTGTTAGACCAAATAACATAACCAAAAATTCGTAGTGACCATATCGTGTCCTGAATGCTGTCTTTGGGACATCTTTTGGCCTCACCTTCAGCTGATGATAACCACTTCTTAGGTCTATCTTTGAGATATATCTCGCTCCCTTTAATTGATCAAACAGATCATCAATCCTTGGTAACGGATACCTATTCGTAATGGTAACCTTGTTCAACTCTCGATAATCGATGCAGAGCCGCATTGTCCCATCCTTCTTCTTAACAAATAACACCGGCGCTCCCCACGGTGATACGCTCAGTTGAATATATTTCTTGTCCAGTAGCTCTTGTAGCTAAACCATCAATTCCTTCATTTCTACCGAAGCCATTCGGTACGGTGCTTTCGATAATGGAGTCGTTCCTGGCACCAAATCGATAACGAAATCTACTTCCCTATTATGCGAAAGTCCTGGCAGATCGTCTGGAAACACATCCACGAAGTCCCTTATGACTGGTATTTCCTCTAACTTTGGATTCTCTTTACAACTATCGACTATGTAGGCTAAATACCCCATACAACCTTGTCTTAATAACTTCCTGGCTTGCATCATCGTCAGAAAACTCGCTTTCCTAGGTGACTTGCTGCCATAAAACATAACCTTTGACGGAGTCATAAGGTTAATACATTTCTTTTGGCAATCAATTACAGCCCCATAATTGAATAACCAATCCATTCCTAGAATAACGTCAAATTCCCCATATTTAATAGGAATAAGATCTACATTCATAACGTTACCCTTAATATCTACTCTACAGTTCTTGTGTATATACCTAACCGGAATCACTTCCCTATTCGCAATCTTGATGTTCATAGGGATTCCTAATTCGTCTTTATGCAATTCTAAGTTCTTGGCAAAGTCATCAGATATAAATGAACAAGTAGCACTCGAATCAAATAAAATATAAGCATTAACTTTATTGATTGGAATGATACCTGACACCATATCACGAGACTGCACAGCATCCTGAACGGTCATGTTGAATGTCCTTGCAGTTGGTCGGTTTGTCGAAGTCGGTCCGGTAATGGTAAGAAGATTTCCACTATTATTTCCCTTATTTCCACCTGACCCTGCCCCTCCAGATGCTTTCTTGGGACAGTCTCTAGCCAAGTGATCCTTTGACCCACACGTGTAGCAGGCGCCCTTCTTAGGGTTAGGGCAGTTAGGTGCTATGTGGTCTTCCTGACCACAATTGTAGCAAACTATTTTCCTTTTCATGCAGACTCCCAAGTGAGTCTTTCCACAGGTTGGGCATGGTTCTATCCTTTTCTTCTGACTCCTTTGCTGATTTACGGAGGACGGGTTATCATTCCACCTTCGTTTATGATTATTAGTTCCTCCCGTGTTACTGCCACTAGCCTTGTTATTTCCTTCACTATCATTGTTCTTCTTCTTCTGATCCTGATTATACTTGGTCACCGCTTCGCTTCCACTTTTAGTGAGGATGGCCTTCTCCAGAACTCCAGCAAAAGTGTTCAATTAAAATATTGACACTTTGCTATACAACTAGGGTTTCAGTCCCTGCTCAAATTGCCTAGCCTTTTTTTTGTCAGTATGCACCTGATATTGGGCAAACCTAGCCAATTCATTAAACTTCGCCACGTAATCGAGCACGGACATATTTCCCTGTTTTAACTCCATAAACTGCACCTCCATTTGATTCTGGGAGCTGGTCGGGAAATACATCTCTAAAAACATCTCCTTAAACCTTTCCCAGATTATTACACATTCTCCTCCCCTGACCTTATTTGCTTGCCACCAGTAGCTGGCTTCTGATTTTAACATAAATGTCGCATAGGTGGTCTTCTGGTCCTCCCTAACTCGGGTGACCTCAAAAACTTTCTCTATCTCCATAACCCAAGTCTTAGCGTCTAACGGGTTTGTGGAGCCTCTAAACTCTGGTGGTCCCACTGCCCTACAGTCTTTAAATGAGGTGTTCGGTGGAGCTTGAGACTGATTATTCATCGCTCCAGCTAACAGATTTACCAACTGCTGAACGGGGTTCATATTGGCATCATTGTTGTTATTGTTATTAGTTGACCCTTCTTGGGCTTGTCGATGATTTTGTCTCCTTCTTGGCGGCATATTTCTGTTAAAATATAAGCTTGTTAGATCTTTATTCAATTTCTTAAATACTTAAGACTTAACTCAAATATTTAACATAATCACTTTAATTCATATCATCTCAAATAAACTTCGATATATTATTAAAATCAAAAGCTTTTAACATAGTACGATAGCATTTCTGCCATTTACATCACTATCCCGAGATAAAGTATCTACAGGATTTAATTCATCAAAATATTCCTTTATTTATAATCACATCAGAATTTATATTATTAACTATCAATTAAGCATTCACATAATCATACTGTCCTATCATGGCCTGCTAAGACGTTGGACAGCTCCGCTACGCTCCTCTTCCATGATGCGAGACATAGTCCTGCGATCTAACATATACCCAGGCAATCCCTCGAATTGAATTGGATATTTCATAACTTGGTCCCGGGCCTCATCAATGGCCCTCAGAAACGTGTAGCACGTCTCTGCAACCTTAGCTTTCTTTGCACGCGCTTCATCCTCTGCCAGATCTGCACGTTGTGCATTGCTCACCCAAGCTTCTTCTACTATGGCAGGTCTTTCTGATTTCTCTTTTATGTCATTCTTCAACCTTTCTATCTCCTCTGACTTTTGCTCACTTTGGCCCCTCTCATGAACCAAATCCCACTCCACATGTCCAAGACGGTTGTGGAGTGTCTCAACCTCACCATCCTTCTGCTCGATGGTAGACCGTTGAGTGACTGTCTGCTCCCTCAACTCCTGAATCGTATCTCGTAACTCTATGTTGCGATCATACATATCAGCACTGACAGAGTTCGGTGGGAACTCCTCAAGGTCTTCCTCCTCCTTCTCCTCCTCGGCTGCCTCAGCCGGGAACTCAAACTCCTCAGGGTCCTCCTCTGAGTCAATCTCTGGCTCATGCTCCCGACCAATGACTATGATCAACGGAGATGGCTCTGGCTGTACTAACTGCTCCCAGACAGTATGTATGTCTCGGGGCTCATCATCTCTAGTCTCTAGGGGTACAATATCCCTGGGCTGACTAGCTCCTCCAGTATCTGACATCCTGTCAGAATAAATTTTAAGTCTTAGTTATTAAGTGATGCTAATCGATACTCAAGCAAGTATATAATTATAAACATATAGCACATAAGGTAATTTTATTATCTTTCTTAGAACTCAACAAGAGTTATCATTACTATCTTCTCGAAGGCTACTATCCTAAGGTTTTTCCCCCACCTAAGGTTCATAACCTACGGCTCTGATACCAACTTGTGACACCCCCAAATTCGGTATCTTAATTTTCACAGGATTTGGTGTTCACTGTTCAAATATCATATGACTATCTACCCATAATAATAGAAATTCATTTATTAGATAAATAATCCATCTTCTTACATCATCTGAAATAATAATACATAATAAATCCCAGGTCATACTTAACCTTAAATCTCTGTTGCGAAAACGTAAATAAATAAATCTTAATCACACACATAAGTCTAGAACTTTAACATTCTTAACATCAACACAAGTGTTCAACACTTGTTAGCTTTTCCTTTGCCCTTGCTACTAGAAGGTTCATCACTTCGTTCATTCTTAGCTGCAATGTTATTATGCAAGAGTAAGCATGAATGCCCGCAAGTATAAAAGTATGATAATAATAACATGCGAGTGAAATCAAAGAAATCTGAATAACAAAAAGCTCAACTTTTGAATCAGGAATAGTAATCAAGAATTAAATTACATCTGAGGGTCATAAGACCTTAAACTCTGTCCTAGGTCAAGTATATTAACCTTTAACCTTTAACAGTCATAAGACTATAGATTTTACTTCGTACTTAGGGAGATCAACCCTTCGTACCGATACTGTGCACACTATCAGAACGCTTAAAGCATCATCAATTCCCCTTTAATAGGGTTGTTCATCTCAGTTTGACATCAGAATCCGCACCAAATAAAGTTTGGTTTAGATAACTCAATAGTAGTTCTGGAGTTTAGAACGCTCATCAACTATGGGCTAGTCGAATCATTAAGGGTTCACTAGTCTTAAAGGTTTCAACAATATAAGATATTCAATCTGAATAATAACTTCTCAAGGGTATACAATCGAATAAGTATTGTATATTGAAATGATACTTGTAAAAGAATCATAACATCTCGTATGAAATTTGGAACTTGAATAATCAAGAATAAATACTTTGCTCGATATAGAATTTAAGTCTATAACTTGCTCAATTTAAAAGAAGGGTTTAGAAACTTGCTCAAATGTAAAGATTTGAGTTTAGAAAACTTGCTCAATTTAAAGAGTATAGTTAGGAAACTTGCCTCGTGCACAAGCTACAATTATAACTCATGTTCGTTAATTACTCTTACCTATTAACACATTCACAATATTAATTAATCACAGGTTCGATATGTTTATCGCTTCACAACTGTGTTCTCTGAACTCATTATTAGGTTTTTCAAATAATGGTTTACGTTGATTAATTAACTTATAAATTAATCACATAACTTAAGTTATTAATCTTGTATTAACATCTTATCACATACACAACATGTCTTCATGTTTATTAGAATTAAAACACATTTCTCAAAATTCAACACTCAGAATTTTTTTTCCAAATTTCCAAACGGGCGCAGCCGCGCGACCATTACTCCTTGTAACGGCGCGGGCGCATGTCAATAACCCTTTGACACGGCGCGGTCGCGCGGTGACGAATTTCCAGATTGTGCAGTTCACGAACGAACACAGAAACTCGGCCCATTTCTCCAATTTTACACCATTACACTGATTTATAGTGTTACCCATGAAGTATGAACTTCACAGGGGCATTATATTTCACTTCTAACATATTCTTAACATCTCAAGTCATGAAATTACAAAATTTAAGACTTTTAATTTCACTATTTTTCAAAATTTACAAAGTTTGAAGAAAAATATAAAATTTCTCATTACGGATTCGTTACTACACCGAATCCACTCATTCCAATTCCATATTCTTTGTTTTAACATACATAATCAAATTCATGTATCAATTTCAATTAAAACATATGATTACAACATATATTTTACCCATATGGATTATACTCACAACTTTTATATTCTGTCTTTTCAAGAAACCATATTCTTAACAAAATTACATGGTGTGATTAGTGTACATCATGGATACATGATCTAACACATAATACTAACATATACGGTCACATATATGATAACCTCATACTTTAATTTCCCAAAATAATTCTTATTAGAGAGTTTTCACAAAGACGTATAAAAATTCTGTAACTTTTTCAAAAAAACCCAATTAAGGCCAATTTACATAACTCTAATCATTTTAAATTCTTTATACCAGATATAAAATATGATTTAAACACAGACCCATATAGATAAAGCCATATCATAACCCAATTATGAAATCCATTTTTTACAGAACTTTAAAATACGTATATGAAAACTTTAGAAAACTTAATTTAAAAAACTTGAAAAGAAGGGATTACCCTTTAGTAGATGAATATAAATCAAGAACCACACAATTGATTTCTCAATTCTTCCTTTCTCAATCCCTCTCAATATCTTCTTCTCTTCTCTCTGAACTTTTCTCTGACAAAGTTTCTAACTTTGAATATGAAAAAGTAAAATACGTCTAACGACGATATACATATATATTATATCTGTTGTATTAAATAACGGATTAACCACCACAAGGGCCTTGTTTGGCTACACACTACTTCTTTTTCCATTTATTTTAATTAACTAATTTAGTATATAGTTAATTGTAACACTTTAATTAATCAATTAATTTTTATTTAAATTAATTAAATAAAATAAGATAATTCACATTAAATCACATTGTCACATAATTAATATTTTTATTTATTAATTATGTTAATTCATTAATTCTTTAATTAATTAAAGTGACATATGCTTATTCAATTAATTCATTTAATCAAATAAACTCAATTAAATATATACCTTGAACTATAAAATTACTACACATTAATTTAATTAATGTAACACATATAATTAAATTAATTTACCACAAATTCATGAATTAATTATTTAACTCAATAATTAAATTATTAAAAATATTTATTTATTTCAATAAATATTCAAATAAATGTACAAAATTCTCGTTTGTCACAGTAATCGACGGTACAAACAAGTTTTTTCCTAACTCAAACTCGAGTTATTATTTTTCAAGCATGGTAGTGGATAATTATTGTTGATTATTCCACATCTAAGATTATTATTGAATATTCGCATTTATTAAACGTTTTCTCAAACTCAAACTTGAGTTATATTTTCAAAGCACGTTTGTGAATGATTATTGTTGATTATTCACATCCCTACAGATTATTGATTAGCACTTAGTGCATGTTGCATATGTTCATCAGGTATGAAAGGCTGATCACCTTCATTACCCTAAGGTTCAATTAGAGTTGTTCATTGTCCTTGTTGACATTAAACATTATTGGTTTAGTTATTCATTTATTGAAATTCTGATTTATGCTCTTTCACAATTATTATATTGTTGAAAATTTGAAAGCTTATTCTTTCTTTCAATCGTGATATATCTTTATTGTATTTAAACTTGCTGAGCAAAGTCGTTGCTCACCCTTGTTATATCATGATAATAAATTTCAGATTAAGACGAAGGCTCGAAGAAAGAAAGGGACAAAGACGAACTACAAGAGTAGATTAGTATGCATCTATAACTATTAGTTAAACGATGTAATCATATATGTGAACCTTTTTAATTATTAAAGGTATGTATTCAGTTAAGGTTAATAGACCTTGGGAAATGTTATAGAATCTTGTGAAATAAACAATATATGTTTATATTTTCTGCATTAGTTTATAAAATATGTATGAAGATGATGTATCGTGACGCACCATGTCCGAGGTTCTGAAGACTCGAATTTGGGGGCGCTATAGGGTCCACCCTGCTCTGCCTTAACTGAAATATTTTAGGGAAAGCAAGAATGAGCAACAAGTTTGCTCAGCAAGTAATATAGTAATAAGGGTGAATAATATAGATTTCAATTCTCAAGGGTACAACAGTAAATGATAGTTCTAGAATAACAAGAAGTATCAATAGTTCTCAATAATAGTCGCTATGGACCGAAAGATATCAACAAGGTTCAAAGTGTTAACCTTTTCAAGGTTCAAGAATAATGAACACTGAGCAGTCACTAAGGACTATGAACTCTTACTAGAAATAACAGTAATATGCTGATAATCCAATAAAAGAAAGTACAACAGGTGATCAGCCTAAAGTACCTTACGTCATGCATAACATTTAATCGTGCTCATGTACGCACGTCGGTCTCCCGACAAATATATAGTTACCCCTTCAATGAGGGTTGTTCATCTCAGTCAATTTATAAGATTCCGCACTAAAAAATTAGTTTTGGATCGCTTTCAAATTCATGATATAGGTCTAGCCGAATCAAATGACATAAACTGCTCTTTCAATAAGAACAATTTATAAGTTCAATACTCGCAATCATAATTCGAATAATATAAAAAAACTTTATCTTAAGCTATAAAGCATTAATTCATAAGACATGAATCATACTATCAATTGTTTACTCGTACGATCAATAATAGTACAAGCTTAAGTAATACTCAATAAAGAGTAAGGTTCGAATACTTGCATTCAATACCAAAATCAAATAAAGTTAGGAAACTTGCCTTAAGCGTAGTTTACCAATGTATAGCTTATCAACACTTTCAAATCCTATTGTAACATAGTTACGTATATAGGGTATTCATTAGTTATGTACGTTGAATCCATAAACTTGATATGTAAGTTAAACATATACATAAGAGTCTAACTTAGTCGTACAATCCTATACGTATGTCATTACATACCTTATATACACGTAGCACGAAATTAGTTTATATGATACTATAAAATCAAATAACACAGTTCGTAATCATCTTTTGACTTAGCGTTTGAAAGTTTATAAACACCTATCCATTCTATGATTCTATCGTTAACATGCTTATTAACATTGGGATATACCACTAAATATGTATGGCAGTTTAGGACAAGCATGCATCAGTTTTCAAATTATAAACAAAATAGTCAGGTTACACTGCAGGGTGTCGCGGTCGCGCTTGGTTTGAACTAAGGAGTGGCGCGGTCGCGCTGCTCCTAGTTTAAACCAGAACTAACAATTCAGTTTGCATGGCCTAGCTCGCTCACCCACATATATTGATGATGACACATGCAGAACATACATGTTATGAGGTTTATGATAGGTTTGATTCTTATATCTTGCCTTTAACATAGTTTGATATTAAGTCTCATTCAACAAGGCTAAATAGGTTTATTGCACAAAAGACTAATCACATTGCTCATTATATCACTTAATGATACCAACAACCGTTAGTACGCATGCTCACATGTTAACCTCTTATTACACTTAGGTTGAATAGTTTAACACTTGAAACTTCATTTTACATCATGCTTGAAAGTCTAGATCATGCTTTGTGAGGCGGTGAACTTATCCGCCATGTCTAGAGGCATACAATGTCCTAGCATGGTAGTCCTAAATTTCAGAAAGTTCATAAGATAAATATCAACCAACTTAGTTTTCAAACTCTTTAAGTTTTCTTTGAAAATCTCATATTAAACCAACCAATTAAGCATGCAAAGTAATTTCACATACTGTAAATCATGCTCATGTACACACGTAACTAGACCACATAAGCATGCTCACAAGTTCATATCTTATAGTGTACTTAGTTCATCAAGTTTGTATTTGAAAACTCTAAGTTTCCTTTAGAAACCAAGCTAAGGTAAGTGATTACATGCAAGGCCACCTATACTAGCATGTCAGGGACTTATATAGGCATATTTAAGTTAAATTAGCATGCTCCATTCATCAGAAAGCATAAAAATGGGATTTCTCTTCTGCAGATCGGCGCGGCCGCGCCGTGTTTGTATTAGGGAGTGGCACGGCCGTGCTACTCCGGTTCCAGACAGAATGCTTTCTGCTAGAGTAGAGCTTCAAAACTAAAGTTGCAATTCTTCATGGAACATGCTTGTAATTAACATACATTGCTTTATAACATGCATATAAACTCTACTAATCATGCTAACACCTCCTCACATATCAATTTCAACTATTTCATGTAAATTTCTATAAATTATAAATGCTAAACTTCAAATATGAATAGGCATTATACCTCTTGAAGCTTGAATTGGGCAAGGCTTGCTCTCAATTTCAGATTTCTCCCTCAATGCAATATCCTCACTTACTATATTAACTCAACCAACAACTTTAGCAACTTGATTATGGGAAGAGGAGAGCTCTACTTATAGAGAATTTATTAACCATGCCAAACTTTTACACCATGAATTAAACTAAGCGGAGGAAGAAGAAGATGATGGACAACCAATGTTTGGTGGAATAGTTGCCACCCACCACATCAACCCACTGCCCTTTGCCATCATTTGATTTAAGCTATCATAAAATTGAGGGATAGGCTAGGTTATTGCCATACACGTGAAGGAGAAGTGAGACCCTTATTATGGGACACTTCATAATGCTCAGCAACTTAGAAGTAATAGAGCTTATATATTACTTAGGTCTTCACATATATGTATATCCCTACACAATGTACATGTGTATACTTAGGTTTTAAATTCTCTTTTAATTTACAATGTAGTTATAGTGAGTTAATAACATTGTAACAAGTTAGGGGTATATATTTATACACATTATATAATCCATGTACATTTAAAAATACCGAATATAATTTAATTGAGTATTATCTTTCCACATTATCATAAACCTTATTATTTCAATTATACTCAATTATTGAAATAATAATTATATATTTATTTTAATTTAATATTTCACAAAGTATACCTTTAATGTATCCACACATAACATGTTGTCACATAAGCATCATTTATGTAACTTATATAGTTCATTTAATCTTACTATATAGTTTTATATATTATATAGTCTCCTTGAAGTGTTACACTTCAATTCATATTATATAGATGTAGCTACTATATAACATATAATTACATATCCTTGCACATAGCAATTAATTGAACAAACATTAATCTTATTATATTAATTAATTATTTACTCATTAATATGCTATTTCTCATAATAACAATTAATTAACATTATTATATAAATTAATCCTTCACTTATAAATTCTTCTATTCTTTAATTTAATTAAACCATCATAACTTCCACACAAGGCATTTCATGAGCTCATCATAATTCTCCACACTTTCTCAATTGTCATAAATTCAATTTAATTTAATTGAGTTACTCACTTCATGCTATATAAACATTTATATAAAATAAATATTCACGTTCTTAGTAATATCAATATTAATATTTATTTATGAAATTCACGATTTTTACAAGGGCTCTGATACGACATCATGGGCAAGTAGGAGAACAACTGATTGTAGCTGGCTCTCCTTTCTCCATTCCAGCCCACTCCAATAATCTGACCTTCTTCATCCTCTTCTTATTCCCTGTCTTCACCACCTTCATTTGAAATCTCCACTACATCCATCATCTCAGCATCTCCCTTTTGTTCTTCAGCACTCTCTATTTCCATAGCTTCAACACCTTCTATCTCTACAGCTTTCGAGACTACGATTTCTTGAGGGGCTAAGGGGGCTTTATAAGCATCTTCTAGTAGTTCCCCTCAACTATAGTATTCTCTAGCTCAGGTTCTTTGAGAGACTCCCCCTCAGCTGGAGCACTTCCTTGTTCAGGTGCTTCAAGAAGCTCCCCCTCAACATGAGTTGTACTCTCTTAAATGGCTTCGGGCAGCTCCTTCTTAGCATGAACCATAGCCTGATCAGATGCAGTAGGGGTTACTGCACTGTTAAGGTTAGATATCACATCAGCAATAATCCTGGTCTCATCCAAGGACTCATTGTGAGAGCCAAATACTTGAGGCTCAGTTCTCTGTTAAGCCTGCTCAACAGCATTTCTTCTTTCTTCTTCCTTCAAGGCTTCTTCATTGACAAGAACATATTTCTTGACAAGCTTTCTCTTTGTTCTCCTGGGATCAACTGCAACCTCAGCAATTTCTTCAGCTTCAGCTCAGTTTGTTCAGGCTGAGAGACTATTGCAGCATCCTTCTCTTGAATGGTGGTAAGTCTAGACTCCATGATCGGCAAGGACTCTATGATCGTGGTGAGTGAAGACTTCTTTGATCGATGGCTGCGTTTCTTCTTCTGAAGCTCAGAGCTTCCTTCAGCCTTATCCTCACTATTCTTCTTCTTCTTCTTCTCATTATGAACTTCTTTGGTGATTCGGTCACTTCCAGTGTGAGTTCCCTTTGTGTGAAGAGACCTTGAATCTCTTTGCCAGAACTCCCTTGGGGCGCATCAGTGGTTGAGCCTTGAGGCTCTTCTATCATCTGAACACTTTCATTTAATTTCCTCTTACCCTTACTCTTTCTGACCAGAGTAGAGGGTTCCTCTTGATTTATTTCTTCTTCTTCCTCAGCTTCCTTCACAGCTGACATATTACCCTGTTGAACCGATTTCTTCACTTCACCAGTCCTTCCACTGGATTCAGACATCATCTTTACATTTTATGCAGTGTTCCTCTTCCAATTTTAAAAAAGTTGCTGGGTCATCTTTTTGTTAGGGTTGATAGGTGCACCTTCCTTGTCTCCAATTTTGTCTCCTAGAGCAGATTGGAGAAAAATGCTTATGAATCTCCCATAGAGCATTTTGCTTGAGCTCTTCGCCTTCTTCGAACTGAGAATCCATTTCCCAATCCATCCCATGAGTACGGCTCCATAATTAATTTGGGATTTGAAGCAGATAGTTGTCATAATCTCCAGTTGGTTCTTATTCACAGAGTCGTAACTAGAGCTCTTGCAGCATATGCATTTCCTAATAATATCAGCCAGAAACTCGTACTTCTGGGGAAATTCTTTCTTCTTGTAGCCCTTGATACCTTGATCCTTCTTGTGGTGCATCCTCTTTAGACCTTCATGAAAGTTTATGTGGCTCAGAGAAAGAAGACCCTTTGGTTTAAACCTTAGGGCCAGGTTTATATCTTTAGCTTTGAGCCGAATCTGCACACCCTTGACCCTTGAAGTGATGACGTCATTTTCGAAGACCCCATTACAGTATAATTTTTTCACCAGCTTTGGGTAAATCCTTGTGCTGGTGCTCAGAGCTTCTTTGAGACCAGCTTTCTTCAGAAGGGACAAAATTTTATAAAACTGTGGGTCAGCTGTCTTGAATTTGGGGTCAGCTATCTTGAATTTGTCGAAGCATAGTTGGTAACCAGATACAACATTGGAAGCAGCCATTGATTACTATGATTTTCCTGAGACGAACAAAAATTAGCTGAGCGTTCTGAAAGCTAGGGTTTCTTTTGATAGAGAGAGAGAGAAATGAGCTTTTGAAATTTAAAGGTGAACTGACAAAAGACATTTCAAAATGTATTTATAACTTCCCTCCTAACGATCTGCAGAGTGGGGCACGTGTCGAGTTCTACAAGGCTCCACGATTTTAAGTCATATAAAAAGTACTGATCTGCCCTTAGCTCCCCTTGAGCTAGTGTATCCTTCAGGATGACTATGATTGTCGAGGCTACTCCAAGATTATTGATTTTTTTTTGAACCTACTCCATGACCGTTGTCTTTACGGGTCCTTGTGATGCATTCTGAATCAGCATCCCTTACGGGTTAAGGTTTCTCAGGAAGGGCCAACCTCTTAGTCTAAAACTAAGGGTCAGGTTTTTCCCTGAGGCGCTTATCAGAAGGGCTACTTAGACTTGGTAGTAATGTTGTCATTACAGTGGACTTCTCTGCCACGTTGAGACTACTCCACGATCATGGTTTCTCTTAGTCATCTCAATGATTTTAACATAGCCTTTTTATCTGCATGGTTAGCACCAACTAGAGCATATAATTTATGGTTATAGATTTAGCATACCTAACTCACTTATTAATTTATTAAATTTGGATTCATCTAAGGGTTTTGTAAAGACATCAGCAAGTTGATTTTCAGTAGGGATATACTGTAAAGATATAGTTCCATTTTGAACATGATCTATAATAAAGAATGCATGATAGGATTATGTGTTATTGCTATGACACTTGTGTTATCACGGTGAATAGCTATAGACTTGAAATCAAACCCATAGTCTGCTAGCTGGTTCTTCATCCATAGGATTTGAGCACAGCAGCTGCCTGCAGCAATGTATTCAGCTTCTGCTATTAAAGTTGATACTGAATTTTATTTCTTGCTAAACCAGGACACAAGTCTGTTTCCTAGTAGTTGACAAGTGCCACTGGTACTTTTTCTATCAATTTTGTAGCCTGCAAAATCAGCATTTGAATATCCTGTCAGTTCAAAGGAGGACTCCTTGGGATACCAAAGTCCCAAGTGAGGTGTGCCTTTGAGATACCTCAATTTTTTTTACAGCAGTTAAGTGTGATTCCTTAGGATTAGCTTAAAATCTAGCACATATACATGTTACAAACATTATGTTTGGTCTACTGGCAGTTAGGTACAGAAGAGAGCCTATCATACCTCTGTATTGAGTAATGTCAATATATTTACCTTTCTCATCTTTGTCAAGCTTAGTTGCTGGAGCAATTGGTGTTTTCATGGGAGAGGCTGATTCCATGCCATACTTCTTAAGTAAGTCTTTAATTTACTTGGCTTGGTTAATGAAGATACCTTCATCAGTCTACTTCACTTGCAGTCCAAGGAAGAAATTCAGTTCACCCATCATGCTCATTTCGAACTTGCTCTGCATAAGCTTGGCAAATCTCTTACACAGATTTTCATCAGTAGAACAAAAGATAATATCATCTACATATATTTGGACTAGTAAAACTTTATCTTTGTGCTTCCTCAGAAATAATGTTGTATCTACTCTACCTCTAGTGAATCATTTTTCAATAAGAAAGTTAGTCAGTGTTTCATACCATGCTCTAGGTGCTTGCTTAAGTCCATATAAGGCTTTGTCTAGTCTATAGACATAATTAGAGAGAGTTGGATTGATGAAACCTGGAAGTTGCTCTACATATACTTTTTCTTGAAGTTCACCATTTAGAAATGCACTCTTGACATCCATATGGAAGACTTTGAACTTCATGTGGGCAGCAAAGGCAAGGAATATCCTGATAGCTTTTAGTCTGGCAACAGGTGTGAAGTTCTCGTCGTAGTCGATGCCTTCTTCTTGGGAATAACCTTTGGCCACTAGTCTTGCCTTGTTCCTTGTGATCACCCCATCCCATTTGGTGCCAATAACTAGGTGATTCCTTAGTCTAGGAACTAGTGTCTAGACTTTGCTTCTTTCAAATTGATTCAGCTCCTCTTGCATGGCTTCTGTCCTACTAGAATCTTCCATTGCATCTTCTATCTTCTTGGGTTCCATTTGGGACAGAAAGCTCAGATAGAAACACTCATTCTGGGTGACAGATCTCGTCTTGATTCTTGTATTTGGATCTCCAATAATCAGGTCTTGAATGTGATCTCTTGCCCATCTATTCCCTATTGGAACATCTGTTCTTGTGCCTTCTTGTCTGGATTCTTCAAGATCAACTTCTGTCTCTTGTTGCAGAGGTTCGTCGTCTGGTGTAGCTCTCTTCATGATCTTGTCTTCAGGCTCGACAATTCCATCTTCTGGGGCTACAATCGTGGTGTTGGGATCGACCACATCATTCGTAGTGTCTGGATCGTCGATCGCAGTGCCTTGTGGTACAGACTTGTCTGAGTTTACTTCATTAAAGATGATGTGAATTAAGACTTCAACACTTAGCGTCTTCTTGTTGAACACTCTGTAGGCCTTACTGTCTGTGGCATATCCAAGAAAGATTCCTTCGTCTGACTTGGGTAGGAACTTAGTCAGATATTATTTTCTATTGTTAAAAATGTAGCATGCACAACGGAACATATGGAAATAACTAACGTTAGGCTTTCTTCCTCTCCATAGCTCGTAGGGAGTCTTCTTCAGTGTAGAGTGAACAAGAGACCTGTTTTGAGTGAAGCACACAGTGTTGATAGCTTTTGCCCAGAAGTATTCAGGTAGATGAGCTGCTGCTAGTAGAGTCCTTCCTACTTTGATCAATGTTCTGTTCTTTCTTTTAGCTACTCCGTTTTGCTGTGGAGTTCATGGAGCTGAGAAGTTGTGACTGATGCCGTTATCTGCACAGAACTGATCCATCTCAGAGAAGTCGAATTCTCTTCCATGATCACTTCTTATGGCCTTGATCTTTTCTCCTTTTTCAGTCATCACCAGTTTGAACATCTTGATCAGTTGGGAGCTTGTTCCATCTTTAGAATTTAGAAATAACACCCATGTGAATCTAGTGTAGTCATCCACTACGATAATGAATATCTCTTCCCTCTAAGTCTTACAGTCGAAATTGGCCCGAAAAGATCCATGTGATCTAGTTGTAGGGGCTTATCAATTGAGTTGACTGCTTTGCCTTTGAATGAGCTCCTTGCTTGTTTTCCAAGCTGACAGGCATTGCATGGCCTTTCTTTGACGAATCGGAGCTTGGGTAGGCCTGCTACTAGATCTTTGGAGGCCAGTTTTGACATACTCTTAAAGTTGAGATGAGATAACCTTCTATGCCACAGCCAGCTCATTTCTTCAGAGGCTTTAGCAAGAAAGCAGATTGTATCATCAGAACTCAGTTGAGCAAGATTAACAATGTAGACGTTCCCTTCTCTTGTTCCGATCTTCTTCATAGAAGAGGTCTTCAGATCTCTGACTTGACACTGATTGTTGAGGAAAGTGACTTGATGACCCTTGTCGTAAAGTTGGCTAATGCTCAGAAGATTATGCTTTAGTCCTTCCACATAGGCTACTTTACTGAAGGACACTGCACCATTCCCAGCTGAGCCATATCCTCTTGTTTTGCAAAGTTGTTGTCTCCAAAGATGACTGTTGGACCCTTATTCTATGTGAAGCTAGATAGGAGGGCTTTGTTCCCGGTCATGTGCCTTGAGCATCCACTGTCTAGATACCATATTGTGATTGTGGAGCTCAGTCCCTGCAGTAAGGTTAAGCTTTCATTTTGGTACCCAGACTTGCATGGGTCCTACTTTGTTAGTACCCTTGAGAACCCAAATTTGCTTGACTTTGGGTCTATTACAGAGGATTATAATAGCATACTACAGCCTTATGACCATATCTATCACATACAAAGCATCTAGCATGATGCATGCTTGTGTGTGTGTCTGGATTCTTTCTCCATATGGACTTGTGTGGATACTTGGTGGCCTTTTCCTTATACTGATTTTTCTTTTTCCATGCAGCCTTGTGATTTAGAGCTTGTGATGAGTGAATCTTAACTCCACGATTCCTTCCTGGTTGGTTCGTGGAGCCGATTTTACTTGACTCCACGACCCTTCGAGGTTGGAGAGTAGTGATTGAGTTACTCTTTACCTTTATAAATCCCAGGCCAGTATGGGATCCTTGATGTCTTCAGACATGACTTGGATCAGAAGAGCAAGGATGCATTAGTTCTTCCTTCTTTGTGGATTTCACAAATGTAATGCCTCTATTAAAATTTGAGGCACTACTAATGTTAATTTCTTTGAGTTTTTCCACACATGGTTCTGAGGTAGATTCCTCAAAACCTAAACCTGTTATGTCAGATGCACTTCTCTGACTAGAGATCAGGGAGTCCATGGATGTAGAAGACCTATTCCACATTAAGACTGTCTTTTCTAGCTCCTCAATCTTAGAGGTTAAATTTAACTCTCTTTGTGTGATGATTTCATTGGTCTGTCTTAAGAGTTTATTCTCAGCCTCAAGTTTAGAGAGAGAGGTAGTACTTAGTACAGTTGTCTCTAGTTCTACTTGAACTTTCTCTATCTCTTTTTGAAGAAGAGAATAATCTTTAAACAGAACTCTGAACCACTTCTTGTATTGATGCAGATCAGATGTTATGCCATGTAGTGCAGTTCTTAGATCATCAATGTCTACATCAGGAGAGTTAAAGTCAAATACCTCATCGATACTTACTTCGTGATGGTCAGTGCTCTTTTAATCTTTTGCATCTTTGGCCATCAGACACAGATTAGCTACTTGTGTCTCTTCATCATCTCCTGATAGTCACTCCATGATCCTCTGCCTAACAGACCTTTGTCTTTCTTCTAAAGCTTTTTGTAGCCTCTAAACTCCTTCTTTATATTTGTTTTCCTCTTCAGCTCCTCTCTAAGAGGTTTGTTGCAGTTTGCAATGAAATGGCCAAGTTTCTTGTAGTTGTAGCATAAGTCGTTGATCTGCTCCTGGCTGCTGTTGTTGTTGAATCTCTTAGGTCTACTGCTTCTACCTTTGCGCATGAACCTTTTGAGTCTTCTGACCAGCATTGCAATGTGCTCATCATCATCTTCCTCATAGTCAGATTCATTTTCATCATGAGCTCTGGAGGTGGCTTCTGTTTCCTTGAGAGCAACTCCTTTGTCCTTCTTTCTTCCTTTAGATAGAGTCTCTGTTCGTTAGGTCAGCTCTAGTTCATAGGTAAGAAGGTTGCTATAAAGTTGTTGAACTGTCATTTCATGGAGGTTCTTTGATTCTCTTATTGCATTGGTTTTGGCATCCCACTTGCTTGGTAAGGACTTCATGAACTTTATGATAAGATCTTTGTTTGGATAGATCTTTCCAAAAGCTCAAAGAGAGTTGAGCAACACGTTGAATCTTTCGTAGGTGGAAGTGACGTTTTCACCTGGTACATGGGCAAACATCTCATACTGTTGAGTCAAAAGAGATTGCTTATTTTCTCTGACTTCTTCTGTACCTTCGTGCATAATGAGCAGTGCTTCCCTGACTTCTTTGGCAGTCTTGTTGTTGACCACATTTTCGAACAGATCATCTTCTAAAGACTAGAACAAAATGTTCTTAGCCTTTTTGTCTAGCTGGACAGTTTTCTTCTCGTTGTCAGTCCATTCTGATTTAATCTTGATCTGTATTCTATTTGGATCTTCTGGAGTTGGTGCATGCTTTGTTGGAATGTAGGGCCCATTCATAACAGTTTTAAGTAGCTCGTCATCTATTGAATCCATGTAGGCTTGCATACGAACTTTCTAGTTGGCAAATTTATCTTTGTTGCACATTGGTGGCTTGCTGCCTCCACCGGTCTTGGACTCACTTATCAGGTGTGCCATCAGATCTACTCAAGCTTTGTAAGCTAGTTGAGAGAACCTGCTCTGATACCAATTGTTAGTTCCTAAAGGCACAGCAGTTATCTAAAAGGGGGTTGGATAGATATTTTAAAACTTTTTTCCTTTTCAAAATACATATCAGATTTGTTAATAACTTAATCACAACGGAATATATAACTTGTTTGTTCCCCTTAAGATAAACCAAGTTTATAGGTGATAAACAGTTATAACAGTTATGACATATATAGCAGTTATAGCAGATATATCAGACACAATGATTTTAAGTGGTTCAGAGCACTCAAGGCTCCTAGTCCACTCTTCTACTACACGGGTAGGAAATCCATTAAGGATATCTTTACAATCTTTGAATCACTTAGATTCCTGCAAGACCAGTAGTCTTGGAACTTCTTAGTTCACTTAGAACTCTTCAAGTCCAGTAGACTTGGAATACACTTGATGAGAGTTGAGTTCTTGAGTGTGCTACTAAGATGCAGTTAAGCATGCGTTTGAAAGAACTAAGTAGCTGAGCAAGCTTTATATCTGGATCGTAGAGTTTGGACATTGAGTGTTCTTGAGCTTTTAACGTTCTTGCTTGCTTACTTACCTCGTCTGAATCTCTGTCTGATTTGATTATGAAGGAGCCTTTGAAATGTTTTTGTTGAAGGCATCCGTTGTAGCATTTAATGCTTCAGACATTTCTGAGCACTGATGTCGACTTCCTGGGAATATGGAGTTCTGCCGTCTAGCCCACTGACAGAACAGACTGCTTTCTCACCTAACACCTGAAAAGGTGTTTTTAGAAGACATGCAGTCCTTTTCTTAGCTTCTTCTATACGCTTCTTCGATACATACTAAGGATGAGTGTTGTATTATTGGGACTCCCGAAATGTCAACGTCTATAAGACATTCTTCATTTGTTACACTTCCTCCTTCATCAGATAGACAAAGCTTGATGCTTCTGATGCTAACATGAGAGACACCACGATCGTTGTCTTTGTACCATAATCGTTGTGTCTTGTCATGCTCTTGCTTGATTCAGCCTTGATCGTAGAGAATACTAGAATTTCTCTTAAGCTTTGATAGACTACGATCTCTACTTGCTTGTTTCGGAGATTCCACATTTTCGAGAGCTGACTGCGATTCTTGACTTGGCTCGGCAGGCACTTGGACTATCTCCACGATTCGGAGTGTGGCTTCCAAGACAGACTACGATTCTGAAGTAACTTCTTTGATACTCCACGATTCTGCCTTGGCTTCTGCAAACTTCTGGCTGGCTCGACAGATTACAAATCTGTTGAGGCCTAACAATTACATCTCAAATATATCAACCTAACAGCTTTGATCTTTCTTCTATACATTCATTTACAGAATGATAAACATTAAGCACAGATTAACCTAACAATTTTGATCTTCCATCTAAGTCCTTGTACATATGTTCTTTAATGGACTTTACACATAAGCATATTTATTTACTTTCAATATCAAATTTTATCATGTAATTCCCTACAAACTCAGTTGTTGGGTTCCGATGGGTTGTGATGGTGGTTTAGCTGCGATAGGGATGCGATGGAGTCGCCGGAACTACAATGGGTCGAAGAAGTCGCAATCGAGTTCAAAGTCCAAAGATGTTGCGAATGGCAATTGTTGATAAGTGTTTTAGGATTTTATTGCATTGCCCTTTAGTTTTTAACCAATGGGTCATGGGTTAATGCCTATAGGTCAATGGGTCTGAAGTGTTAAATACTTAAGTTGGGCCAGAGCTGTTAAGACGAACGCCTTAGTACCTCCACCTCAAGTTGAGCCTCGCCGTGATAGTTTCTCCATCGCTTGGTCGACTAGGCGACGCCATGACATTTATGCATATATCTAATTACTTAAAATTTTTAATATCATGAACAATGTTAAATTATAGTTAATGAATGGTTAAAAAATCTCTAATTTTTTGTTTTTGTTTTTTTATAGATTTTTCAATTACTTTTCCTCTTTTTTTCCTTGAATTTTTCGAGTTCTAAACATACCCTTTCATTTTACTTGTCATTTTTGGTCTTGTTTTCTTCTGATTTCTTGATGTACTCTGAAGAAAATATTCAAGCTATTAATCTTGGGGTGGAATAGTCATCGTAAATATAGAAAATGAAAATTTGAGCAACAAAGGCTAATATAAAAGGTGGAGCGTATAATCATAGTTTGAAGGAAGTAAATCCTGTTGTTGCAGCTAGCTAGAAACACAGTTGAAATGAGGATTCCTCTCCTTCCCTCCTCACTCACAGGTAGACCTGGCAAAAAATAAGTTTGGGTTACATAAAATAAGTTTGGGTTGGTTTTGGAATCAAAATCATATTACCTATATTTAATATGGGTTATGTGGTTTGGATTTAAATGGTTTTGGATCGAATCCAGGTTGACCTATTTTTCAAATTATAGTTTCACTAAAATCTAATTTCTGTTATACTAAAAGAGTTTTATTTTAATTTTTTAGACCCAAGTTTGAAACTAAAAATTTTAATTGATGTGACTAATTTGAGTATTAAAAACATTAATTTTGTGATTATATGCACTTTCAAAAAAATTACATTAATAATTATTATGTTAATTAAAATTAATGATATTATTGAGAATTTTATTACAATAATTAGTCAAAAATTTTTTGAAGTGTATATATAATCAATAAATATTATTTTTTTGGGGGGTGGGGGTGGGGGTGGGGGTGGGGGGGCGGGGGCGTGGGCGTGGGAGTGTATATATAATCAATAAATAATATTTTTTGGGGGGATGGGGTGGGTGGTCGGGGGTGGGGGTGGGGGTGGGGGTGGGGACGGGAGATGAGTCAAGGCGGCCTGAGGCATCCATAACAGATACTACTCTATTATTACTACTCATGTTGTTCAAGTAATGGTGTAAAGAAGCTGCTGGTAGCATGAATTTTATATATAATAGGAGGGAATTATATGTACATATATATATATATATATATATATATATATATATATGTATATAGCATTCAAAGGGTGTGGTATGGTGGGTTAATTTGATGGTTGGGAAGTGGTATACATAATTAATAAATATTATTTTTTTTGCAGGGGGGCAGGGGAGCGAGGTGGGGGTGTATACATAATCAATAAATATTATTTTTTTGATGGGGTTGAGGGACCGGGGGTCGAGGGGGGTGCGGGGGGAGGTGATGGTGTATACATAATAAATAAATATTATTTTTTGGGGTGGGGTGAGGTGGGGGTGGAGTGGGGGTGGGGTGGGGTGGGGTGGGGGGTAGGATAGGGGAAATTAAATTAAATTATATAATATAATATAAAATAATTTTATGGAGAGAAGGAGAAAATAAAATTTAATTATATAATTTAAATGAGTTATTTTAATTAATTAAGGGAGGATATATTAATTATTTAAATTAGTAGTTCGTTGCACTAAAAGTGTTAACTTTATTATGGATTAATTCTATAATTAGTGAAATAATTTTTATACATAATTACAAGTGTATAAATTACAAAAGTATGTAATATGTATAATGTATATGTGTTATATAAGAATGTAGCGTAATAATGCATACATGTTATGTATTAGCTTTTCAAAGTGCAAAAAACTATTATAGACTAATATGGGTCAAAACTAGTTAAACTAGATCCAACCCATATTTGTAATAATAATATGGTCCAAAACCAATCCAACCCATCACTTAAAAACTAGTTAACCAACCCAATAGATCCAAGTGGTTTTGGTTAACTATATGGATTTCAACTTAAATTGCCAAGTCTAGTCACATGTGATTTCTCTCTCTTTCCTCTCTATTGTAAACAATTTTTACGATAGAGAGTTTCAAAGAAAAGAAAAGAAATTTAGCAAAAAATAAATAAATAAAATAAAAGGGAGGAATTTGAAAGTTTTCCTTCCAATTCTTTCTCTTATAAGTCTTGGAAATTGAGAAAAAAAATAACCGAATTTTTTGTCGGGTAAGCACAATGCATGTCGATAAATAATTGTAACTTCAAGGCTATTTAACTACGATGTTCAGGGGCATTTAACTATTATTAATAGGCAGGATCAGAGGCTGCTCCTGGATTTCACCAACTCTAATATAGCTCCAAATGCTTCATTTAATGTAGAGGTTCCATTAGCTAATGTTAAATGGTCCATACCTGATTCGGATTTTGTCAAGGTAAATTGTGATGCCTTTGTAAAGGGCAATGGAGCGACTGGTTTGGGGTTTGTGATACGCAATGACATTGATGAGGTGTAGGGGCGGATCCACCGCTGGGGCAGAGGAGCACATGCCCCCACTGGATTTTTCAACAGACTCTTGATATGTATGAAGCATACATGGCACGAGTTCCAAAAGCCTTTTTGTCTTGTGGGCCATGACATGGTAAACCTTTCTTATCAATATATTTGTTTTGGTTATATATTATAAGTGCTACTGATGGGCTAGCAATTAGGAGAGTGTTAAATAAAATTTCATGATTTAGACTTGAAAATCCTAAAGACCAATCCCATATAATTAGGAGGATATTTTTGTGTTTCAAGCGAGACCACGACACAATATTGAAAAAATCACAAACCATCATCGCTTTAAGGTTCAATTATTTATCACTGTGATTGATAGTCAACTTGGGGAGTTGAATGATCGTTTTGATAACACAAATATAGAGTTACTTTCAAGTATAACATGTCTTGACCCACGTGACTCTTTCTCGTCATTTGACAATAAAAAATTAATTAAATCGGTGAAACATTACCCTTTAGAATTTGATGATATGGAACTTTTGGCACTGATGTTCAATTCCAAAATTATATTGTGGATATAAGAAACGATCCCAATTTTTCGAGTATAAAAGGAATTGGTGAATCGACTCAAATGTTGGTTAAGAAAAGAAAAAATGATGTGTATCTCCAAGTCTATCTGTTGCTGAAGTACGCTCTACTTTTGCCCGTTGATACTGCAACTGTTGAAAAGACATTTTCAGTCATGAATATCGTGAAGAATGAACTCCGTAACCAAATAGGAGATGAATGAATGAATGATTATTTAGTAACATACATTGAGCGTGATATTTTTGTAACTATTTAAAATGATGCAACAATTTCAAGTAATGAAACCTCAAAAAATGTTATTGTAAATAATATTTTAGAATTATTTAGTTTTAAGATTTATTTTATTAAATTTTTATTCTTAAAATTTTTATTTTTCGAATTTGACCCAGTGAAGATTTGCCTCTGGTGAGGTGTTGGGTGCAGGAGTAGAGCATGTTCCCGATAATTTGTTTATGGATTCGGCTGAGGCTCTTGCCATTTCCAGGGATATGGTTTTTGCTCAAAAGATTGGCTGAACTATGATCATTGTTGAGAGTGAGAGTGAGAGGTTGCTGTCTATTGCACGACTTTAGGCCCCTCGCCGTACTATATCAGATTTGGGTTCTATTAGTGATGATTGCCTTCAACTACTTTTGAGGTCATTAGCTTATCTCATGCGCGACACGGCGGTAATCAAGTGGCTCATGGTCTAGCTGGATTGACGCATAGTTCTGATTTGAGCTTTCCATTGTACTTAGTTAAGGAGGTCCTTGCTAGTTTCTCTCCTCTATCAACTTTGGAAGCCCAGGTTCAATAAACTAGAGTCCTCTTTTTGAGGTTCTGATTCAAAAATTAAAAGACCAAAAAACAAAAACAGAAAAAAAAAACTATTATGTATACTCAACACAATAATTGTCTTGTTTTCGTCACAGTATATCTCGTTTGTCTTTAATATTTTTTCTTTATTTGTGTTTAGATATCCACGTGCACATGTCACATGCGGTGGTCAAATTTAAGAACAAACATCAGCTCTTAGAATTTAAGAATGAATAATATTGCAATGCCACAGATATTATATGGAAGACGAAAAAATAAGACACGATATACTCAGGTTCACTAATTTGGCTAGTCATACTTGTCTGATGTATTCATTAGATGCCTCACACACTCTACAATGATTCACACACCAAACAATATTTTTATAGTAACCAGAAAAAACCCTAGCTGCTATAACATGAGCTCAAACACATGAAACCCAATACATTAGTAAAACCCAAGACTGGGCTACTAATAAATCCCCAAGTCCAATTGCACTTTATGCTTAGCTTCCAGCTGTAACCCCCGTCAGCTCACCGGAGAGATGGGTAGCCGCTCGCTCACCGGGGAGCGAAACCCCCTACTGGATAGTCGTAGTGTCCATTCATCAAACCTGCAGAAGTATGAATCAATCCTAACATCAACCCATTCCGCAAATAAATTCCCAACCTTGTGCACAGTGTCCTCTTGTATAGGAGGTAAAATTTTCATCCTTTTACAAAGTCTCAGACCTTCCAAAGAATTCGGGCAGAAATACTTGTACTTGTGCTTGTGAATAGTGGATGAAAGAAAAGAAGTAGCTTTATGTTGAGAACGTGGTATTCGACAGGTGGATACCTTGTCTCCTTATCTTTTCATTTTGTGTGCTGAAGCCCTTTCACGGAACCTCTTCTCAACTGAATCTATGGGCCTCACTGGCGGTGTCAAAATTGGTAGGAAGCTCCATCGATCTCGCATCTTTTCTTTGAGGATGACTAACATTTATTTTAAGTGACTTAGGGTGTGTTTATAAGTTTTTATTTGAGGAGAATGAAAAATAATTAAAATTCCTCCAAATTTCATGTTTGTGAGTTTTTTTAAGGAGGAAGAGAAGTGATTTGAAAGTAAAATTGATTTCATTTTTGGCTCAAAACTTTCCCCTCAAAAGTGGGAGGATTTGGAGGGATGGGAAAGGATAACAAAATTAAATATTTTATATTATCAAAAATAACCTTTCAAAATAAATAATGTGACAATTTTGTCCCTAATTATTATAACTCTGTTATAATATGATTTCCTAAAAGGCTGAACTAGACCCATCTAAAGTCATAAGCTAAAATATCTAATCCATGATACTGTGAATTTTGATTGGGTGATGGATGTGATGTATGTTACTTTTCTTTGCATATAAAAGGCAAACTCATCTAATGAAAAGAACACGCCAAAATAGAGAAAATTATCTAATATTTTCATCTTTGCAACTTTGTTATTTTCTTAGTTCTATAGAATCTTTGTAACTTTGTTATTTCTTTAGTTTTATAACACGTTATCAGCAAGAAGCTCAAACCAACTGAGACGGTAACATTTTAAGTTCTTGCAATTTAGCATTATACTATCGACTTGGCTCTGCCGCCATTTATATTCTTTAACTGTTAAATTATATTCATGTTTTGTTGTCCATTTTTTAAAATTTTGTTATTTACAGTGATACCATCTATCTTTGTTGATCTTACAAGACTTGGTGGGAGCTTTTTTACCATTTATTAATTTGTGGAAATAACCTGACTACGCGGATTACTGCATGCTTGGTGAATACCCCTTCGTATTAATTCCTTATTAGCAATTTGTGGAAATAATCTGTCTACGCGGACTACCGCATGTCGGGTGAAGATCCATTTGCAGTTGTGTATATGTATTTTTTTATGATGTGTACAATAATACTTGTATATACATTAGTGATTACTTACCTTTTGACTAAAAGGATATGCTAATAAAATAAACATTTATATATTTATATTGTTTATATATTTATCATCACTTGGGGTGGTGGCTTAGTGGTGGGAAGCTGAATATAAATCCCCAAAAACGTGGTTCGAGTCATGGTAAATCCCACTATACTCAAGTGGTCTCACGCTCTGAATTTATTTGGGGAAAAGCTGAGTTGTGCCGATGAAGACACCATTGTGGGCTCCAAATTTTTTTTTTCACGTGCATTTACCTTCTCCATATCATGTATACAATTATTTATTACATACGTTAATAAAAAAATAGAAATTATTATGTTTTAAACTAGAATAGATGGCAAACCTGGCAAAAAAAGAATTTTCAATTATGAAAATCTTTGGAGACAACTATTTGGCTTGGACACTTGATGCAGAATTACATTGTACACACTCAAAATTTTGTTTTCCTGTTACTAATCCTATAGGAGGGCAAAACCTTCTCAGCCCCGATCACCAATATCGGGATGTCAACTCAGCCCCGATCACTAAATACCGGGATGTCAACTCAACCCCGGTCTCAATACCGGGCCATCAGGTCAACCCTTGTCTCAATACCGGGCCATCAGGTCAACCTCGGTCTCAATACCGGCCATCAGGTCAACCCCGAACTCAGTATCAAGCCATCAGATCATCCCCGGTCTTAATACTGGGATATCAATCCAGCCCTAGTCATAACCTGGGAGGTATAATTAAGCCACGGTCACAACCGGGGGATCTAGTTCAGCCCCAAAGATAACCCTGGGAAGCTAATTCAACCTTCAAAGACAAACCCAAAGCATCACATCATCCCCAGAGATAACCCGGGAGGCCAAGTCAACCTCGGAGATAACCTTGAGGAAGAACCGATTCGGATGGGATCAAAACCTCGGAGACAATGTCGAGAAAGCAGTCGAAGACCGTGCCAGCATAGTAAACAACCCCTGGAGGGGAAAAACTGTTATTTTACCAACTCAAAGCCAATTTGGTCAAAATCATGCCGAATTGATGTCGCCAAGGTCAGGAAGAACCATAACATTGATCCCGAGTGAAAACAGCGCAAGACAGCTCAGCGAACGAACTGCACCGAAACGAAGACCCAGTTATGAACCCATCTTCCTGGACTAGGAAAAGGTTTAATCCCATGTCATTGCGACACTCTCAGCGATGACTTTTCGAAAAGATATAGCACTCCTCAAACGTACGCTTCGATCAAAAATTAGAAAGTTTTGAATCTGACCCCGCATTGCTCAAAGTGCATGGACTTCTATGCAACGGGGCCAACCACCCCCCTACCTGCCACGTGGAGACATAGGTAGAGTGGAGGCAGCCTCGATTAGACCCGCTTCCACCTTGTCTATATATATGAGTGCACCCCCAGCTCATTTTTAAGAGAAAAAACGCTCTGAACCTTTGCCCATTTCGTTTCTCAGCCATATTCTTGTCCTCTAAACCCAAATTTTTTCACTCTAACACATAGATGTACCCACATACTACCACATATCAAAAATTAACCGGTAGAAATAGACGTTTAAAGCCTACGATTTGGCAAAAAGTCCGTATAGCAGTCCATTGTGAGTTTTTTTACGATCAGGAAGTTTATATTACTTTGTTGCACTTTTATACACTTGCACGTTAAGTTTCACTTTCTGAATATGCGTGGAACTCAGTTTCGTGATCGTTTTTGCTAACTTTTGGTACATCTTAGTATATAAACTTATTTTCTGGCATTTCTATAACTCGGATCGTCGATCCGTCACTTCTAACAGCTTCTATATATACATATATATCTTCGTTTCTAGAAATTTCGCCGGACTGGGTTATCTTCCCAATCCGAGTTTGGCTTTTTTGGTATATATTTAACTGTATATATACTAACTTTTCAATTCTGTCAAGCCCGAACGTCAAATATGTGGTAGTTTACTGCTTTATATATATAACTTTTTCTGAGTTATTTGGACCTATATTTCTACTTTGTGGACTTTTTATTGATTTAATATATATATATATATACTAACTATATATATTAACATTTACATTTCAGTTCGGCTTGGATCATTCTGTGGCCTTTTTACTACTTTTATACATATATATATTTACATTTTTGTTCAGGCAAAGGATAGAATGTCTGTCACCCTTTACAGTTTTATATATATATATATATATATATATATATATATTTACTTTAGACACTCGAAATTTTGTTTCCCTGTTACTAACACTGTAGGAGGGCAAAACTGTCTTTTTAACTCAACCCCGGTCTAAATACTGGACCACCAAATCAACACCGGTCTCAATAACGGGCCACTACCGGGCCATCAAATCAACCCCAATCTCAATACAGTGTCATCAAATCAACCCCGGTCTCAACACCGGGCAATCAAATCAATCCCGGGCTCAATACCGGGCCATCAAATCAACCCTGGTCTCAATACTGGGTCATCAAATCAACTCCGGCCTCAATACCGGGCCACCAAATTAGCCCCAGTCTCAACCCAGGAGGTATAGGTCAGTCCCAGTCTCAACCCGGGAGGTACAGGTCAGCCCCAATCTCAACCCGGGAGGTACAGGTCAACCCCGGTCTCAACCCGGGAGGTACAGGTCAGCCCCGGTCTCAACCTGGGAGGTACAGATCAGCCCCGATCTTAACCCGAGAGGTACAGGTCAGCCCCGATCTCAACCCGAAAGGTACAGGTCAGCCCCGGTCTCAACCCGGGAGGTACAGGTCAGCCTCGGTCTCAACCCGGTGTTGGGTTTGTACGAAATCGTGACGCAATCAAATTGCAAAAATTAGCGGAAGCATGGTATATCAGAGTTTAAAAAAATTTCTACAAAACCATTACCCGGATCATCCTTTATGCAAATTATTAATTTAAAACGATAAATAAGAAGTTATGGAATCATACCCTTGTAGAACGAAGCTTCCACAGGTACTAGTTCAACTCCTTGTTCTTCGTGATCTCCTTGAATTTTCGGGTTAGATTCCTTTCTTTGATCAACGTTAGCCACCCAAGTGTTTGGCCTCTAGAGGTGATCCACCAAGGAAGATGAATTATCAAGAAGGAGGGTGTTTGGCTTAACCTTAGTTTTCTATCCTCTATAGAAAAGGAGTACTCTCCAACAATTGGAATTACATCAATCTAATATCTATTATAAGACTTCTCTTATATAGACATTGGTCAACCCTTCTAATCCTATTAGACATGAGATTTCTTTTAATTAATTAAACTCCTTTAATTAATTTAGGCTTCCCACCACATGGGAATAATTAATTAAATTCATTTAATTAATTTGTCTCCTAATCTTATTAGGAATAAATGAGAGTACTAAATATTAAATTAATTACTAAACTCCTTTAGAAATTAAAATAATAATAATTGTAATAATATTAATAAGACTCCTCTTATTAATTTATATTTAATATTTCCAAAATATTAAATAATAAACATTAAGCTATTTAATTTATTCTATCACCATAGATTAAATTAATTATACTTAATGCATTATTACGATTATGCCATTACCTTCTTAAATAATTATTCTTCCTTTTATGGTGTGACCCTTTAGGTTCTCCATATTAAATCGGTTGTGAATAAATCAATTAAAACAATTTTAATCTTATTTAAATAAATAAATTAAACTAATAATTTATTTAAATAAATAATATTTATTCTACAATAGGGATAAGCCTCCCTAGCGATCAACGACTTTCCAGATAATATAGATTTCAACATTAATCAAAAAGAACCTGTGAGTAAATAGTTACCGTACAATTCAATCCTTCCACCATACAATGTCCCAATTAAATATAAGACATGGATTTACTGTCAAGTCTTATTTTATTTAATTATATGTATTTCGATTAGAAAATGCACAACTCCAAATAATGCAAATTAGAAACTCCTTTCTAATTTCATTTCACCTTGGCCAAGGTTTCCTGGGTTGTCATTTAACGAATCACATAGGACATAGCTCCTCTTTTACTAGAGGTGGTAGATTCTTTATTGATCATTCATTATCTCCATATGTAACTCATTATACCCAAGCATACCCTATATATGCCTTAAAAGGTCTTAAGGAATAAGTCAAAGTATAATTTGTTACATACAAGATACTATGATGATCTCAAGTCCAAGGATTACTTGTACTACTATCACATTAGGAATTCCTATTGACAGGCGAGTAAATCTCCATTAGGTATTCCATAGCGAATCACGTTCAGTGAACTTATTCTCCAATAAGCACCTACATACTTGCTTTAGTGTCTCCACACAAATGATCATGAGATCAATCATCCTCATCCAATGAGCAAGCAACATATGTACCAATCTATCCGGATTTACTAATCCCCTTTTTAGTAATCCCACGATTGGGAACTATTTTAGCTTTAAAACTTTCTAAGAATTTAGATCTCATTAGCATGATCATCATCATGATTCTAAAAGCATTGCTTAAAACTATGGGTTATTTACATATTATAAAAACAGCAACATGTAGATAATTAAATGCCTTTAATAAATGAATATTTTATTAATAAATAAATAAGATTGTTTACAAAGTACGTGCTTTATCATCATACATGATTGGCTTGTATGCACACTACTATCAATCTCCCACTTGCACTAAAGCCAATCGCCATGGTATCTCATACCCATCTTCTCTAAGTGACGATCAAACTGCTATTGTGTTAAAGCTTTAGTAAATGGATCTGCAATGTTATCTTGAGAGTCTACACGCTCCAAGGTGACGTCTCCTCTTTCAATGATCTCCCTGATCAAGTGAAATCGCCGCAACACGTGTTTAGATTTCTGATGAGACCTGGGTTCCTTAGCCTGTGCAACTGCTCCTGTGTTGTCACAGTAAACGGGAACTGCTTCTCCAATGCTAGGAACCACACCAAGTTCAGTTATGAACTTCTTCATCCAAACAACTTCCTTTGCAGCTTCACTTGCAGCTATATACTCTGCCTCTGTCACTGAATCAGCAACTGTTTGCTGCTTGGAACTCTTCCAACTCACTGCGCCTCCGTTCAAGGTAAAACATACCCCGAAACAGATTTACTGTCATCTTGGTCCGTTTGAAAACTTGAGTCTGTGAAGCCCTCGAGTTTTAATTCAGACCCACCGTAGACAAGAAAAATATCTTTAGTCCTTCTCAAGTACTTTAGGATATTTTTCACTGCCTTCCAGTGCTCTTCTCCAGGATTCGACTGGTATCTGGTCGTTACACTAAGTGCATGAGCAACATCCGGTCTAGTACATATCATACCGTACATGATAGATCCTATTGCAGAAGCATAAGGGATCTTACTCATACGGTCTCTCTCCTCAGGTGTCTTTGGGGCCTGTTTCTTGGAGAGATGTATTCCATGGCTCATCGGCATGAGACCTCTTTTGGAATCTTCCATGCTAAACCTCTTTAGCATCGTATCAATGTACGTTCCTTGGGATAAACCAAGCATCCTTTTAGATCTATCTCTATAGATCTTTATCCCCAAAATATAGGATGCTTCTCCCAAGTCCTTCATGGAGAAGTGTTTAGATAACCAGATTTTAATTGATTGTAGCATAGGAATGTCATTCCCTATCAGTAATATATCATCAACATATAATACAAGGAATGAAATTACGCTCCCACTAACCTTCTTGTACACACATGGTTCATCGTCATTTTTGATAAAATCAAACTCTTTGATTGTCTCATCAAAACGAATGTTCCATCTACGAGAAGCTTGCTTCAATCCATAAATGGATCGTTGCAGCTTACAGACTTGATTTATTCCAACCTTTGAAACAAATCCCTCTGGCTGTGTCATATACACATCCTCCTCAAGTTTTCCATTGAGGAAGGCCATTTTCACGTCCATCTGCCAGATCTCATAGTCGTTATAAGCTGCAATTGCAAGCAAAATCCGAATGGACTTGAGCATAGCTACTGGTGAAAAGGTTTCATCATAATCAACTCCTTGTCTTTGTTTGAAACCTTTTGCAACCAGTCGGGCCTTATAGGTCTCCACCTTGCCGTCCGCTCCAGTCTTTCTTTTAAAGACCCATTTACACCCAATAGGCTTAATGCCTTCAGGTGGTGAAACCAAAGTCCATACTTTGTTTTCATACATGGAGTCCATTTCGGATTTCATGGCTTCAAGCCATTTCCCTGAGTCTTTATTACTCATGGCCTGTTCGTAATTCAATGGATCATCATCATTCATGATGTGTACCTCATCGTCATCCTCTATAACGAATCCATAACTCTTAGGTATCTTCGGTACTCTCCAAGATTTACGAACAGGGTGTGGTATAGTAGGTTCTTCTACTTGGTCAGGTACCTGACTTTGATCCGTGGTAATTTGTGGTTCTTGAACTTCTTCAAGATATATCTTACTCCCACTGACCCCTTCATGGATAAACTCCTTTTCCAAGAAGGCAGCATGTTTCGCAACAAACACCTTTTGATCAGTTAGATGATAGAAATAATACCCTACAGTTTCTTTAGGGTATCCCACAAATCTACACTTTTCGAATTTAGTCTGTAGCTTATCATGTTCAAACTTTTTGACATAAGCTGGACAACCCCAAGTCTTAACATGCTTAAGATTTGGTTTCCTCCCCTTCCACATCTCATATGGAGTCTTTGGGACGGATTTGGTAGGTACCTTGTTAAGTAGGTATGCAGCCGTTTCTAGGGCATATCCCCAGAAGGAAATTGGAAGGTCGGTAAAACTCATCATGGATCGAACCATGTCTAACAGTGCTCGATTTCTCCTTTCAGATACTCCATTTAACTGTGGTGTACCTGGAGGAGTCCATTGTGAGATTATACCATTTTCTTTGAGACAATTGAGAAACTCACCGCTTAAGTATTCTCCGCCTCGATCTGATCGAAGTATCTTTATACTCTTGCCCATTTGTTTCTCTACTTCACTTCTGAACTCTTTGAACTTTTCAAATGATTCTGACTTGTATTTCATTAAATACACATATCCAAATCTTGAGTGATCATCAGTGAAAGTAATAAAATAAGAATACCCACCCCGTGCACTTGTTGTCATAGGCCCACAAACGTCTGTGTGAATCAATGCCAACAACTCTGTAACTCTTTCTCCTCTTCCACTAAAAGGAGATTTAGTCATTTTACCCATGAGACAAGATTCACAAGTTGGATATGATTCATAATCGGATAGCTCGAGGAGCCCATCTTTATGCAACTTGGATAATCTTGTTTCATTGATATGACCGAGTCTACAGTGCCACATGTAGGTATAATTAATATCATCTCTTTTTCTTTTCTTAGTTTGTTCAATTTGAAATATATTTTCTTGTAAGTCAAGTGTATAAAGTCCATTTCGCAAATTTCCAATACCATATAAAACATCGTCTTTATAAATAGAACAACTATTGTTCTTTATAACAACGTTAAATCCTTCCATATCCAATACAGAAATTGAAATAATGTTTTTAATAATATTCGGAACATAATAACAATTATTAAGATAAATGGACTTGCCCGAAGGCATTGCTAAATAATAAGTTCCTACAGCTAATGCAGCAACCTTTGCTCCATTCCCCACTCGTAGGATCACCTCATCATTGTTCAGCTTTCTACTTCTGACCAGTCCCTGCACAGTATTACATATGTGAGAACCACAGCCGGTATCCAATACCCAAGTAGAATTATGACTTTCAGAAAAATTAATTTCAATCATAAACAAACCTTGATTGGAAGTCGAAGCTTCTCCAAGCTTCTTCTCTGCTAGATACTTCTTGCAGTTCCTTTTCCAATGTCCCGGCTTGTTGCAATGAAAGCACATTCCTTTAGCTGGTTCAGGTTTCTTTTGTTCCTTTTCTTTCCCCTTTCCCTTAGCCTTCTTGGATTTCTTCTTTTCAGAAGATACCTTAGGTCTCTTCCTTTTATTGGAAGAATCCACCATCAAGATATGGTTCTTCTTGGATGGGAAGTGACCTTCTGCAGTTTTCAGCATGTTAAGCAGCTCAGGCAAGCTGACATCTAGCTTATTCATGTGAAAATTAACCACAAACTGCGAGAAGGTCTCAGGGAGTGACTGCAAGACCAAGTCTTGACTCAACTCCCCATCCATGACGAACCCAAGCTGTCCAAGGCGTTCAATCAAATTGATCACTTTCAGGACATGAGTCTCGACGGCAGTACCCTCGGTCATCCGAGATCGGAAGAGCTCCTTAGATATCTCATATCTAGCAGTCCTACTCTGTTCACCATACAACTCCTTGAGGTGAAGCAGCATAGCAGGAGCATCCATTTTTTCGTGCTGACGCTGAAGCTCGTTATTCATGGATGCGAGCATGATGCATTGAGCCACAGATGCATCATCTTGCCACTTATTGAAAGTGGCAATCTCTTCCTCAGAGGCTGTTTCTGAAACAGATTCAGGGACAGTTGAATTTAGGACATAAGAAATCTTTTCAGCAGTGAGAACAATTCTCAGATTTCTTAGCCAGTCCTCATAATTCGGCCCGGTAAGCTTGTTTGCATCAAGTATGCTTCGTAGTGAGATTAGTGATTTAGACATTTTTAAAATTCTGCATGTGAAAAATAACATTTTAGCAAACATTCATTTTATTAATTTTGCATACCAAAATAAATTTAGGTCTTTATTTTAAATTGGTATCTCCCACTATTTTCATCAAACTATATTACCCTCACTTATATAGTTCGGCAACATCTAATTAAAGATTTGCTAGTGAGAATAAGGATCCCATTTCAAATGTATATAACCTTGTGGATAGCACAACAAGCGATATACAAATAAATAGGTAGACAACTCTTGTCAATTACAACACTATATAACTCCTTTTATTTTGCCTCTTAAATCATAATGGTCAAGTGTGTGCACATCCGAACTAAAATGATTTAAGTTAAGTCCAGCCTAGCACTTCCATAAATTCAAAAAAAGAAAAATGTTCGTCCTTGTGGATAGCACAACAAGACTAGATCGTTCAATTTTCTTGATAAGCATCAAATGTGATTAATTAACATCTTAAATACGCAATACTCGCCTTGTGGATAGCACAACAAGCTCATATTAAATATTTAATACTCTATTAATTTATCATGCTAGAAGGCGACGTTCGATATTCCAAATATCATTGAACGCTTCAGACTTAATATTATTTCTTTGAGGGGTTTGTTATTATTTGTCTCATCTTGTTTAGCGCGCATGCACATATATATATAAAATACGCGTCATTTTATTAAACATGCGAAGCATGTTTGCATAAAATATAATATATATAATATTTAGCATGCAATATAGAATATTATATTCTACCCGGATTGATTATGGACTTTTATTCTAGTTTGGTTCACTAGAGCCACCAAGTGAACCAAAAGGTCAAACCTAGGAGTGCAAGAATTTAAATTTAAATATAACTATTACATTTAAACTCGGGCTCCATACAAACGGGTCTTCACGCGCTCCTTGCTCCTTGGTCTCCAATTTCTTCAAGATAATTCTAACTATTCTTATTACATTAAACTATTTAATTTAAATAGAAACCTTGATCAACAGTCAAGGGGAAGTACATAGGAAGGAGATAGAATTTTACATCAAGAAAAAAAAATTAGAGAAGACGAGGTACGCAGACCCCATTTAATAAAACCCATTCATTCAAGCATTCAACTAAAATAAAATCCAATCACATTGGTCAAATAGTCCATAATCAATTCCCATTTATTTTCATACATATCATCATATATATCAATAAATAAATATTCATCTCATGAATTAAAACATTCCATATATATATGAGTATCATTTAATGGGCAATTTTAAATTGCATGAAATCCAATTTCAAGATTAAAATAAACTCTTTATTTTAATTATAAAATTATTTAGAATATAATATATAAATATATCATATTTATTTTTTAAAAAGAAGTCACCTTCTTTTATTAAAAGAGTCCTGCAGGTTTATTAAAAAAATCATTTCATGATGGGTCACCTTCTTTTTGGAGTAAGAAAGAGACAACACCTTTTCTTTGCAGAATTCAAGATTAGCACCAAAAAAAAATTGTGATTCGTCCCAAAAAAAGTCTTTTTTTTTAAAAAAAAATAAAATATATATATATAATTTTATACAATAAAATTATGCCCAATAAATTATTTTAAATACATACCCATATGTATATGAAATCAAAAATAAATTAATAATTGCATAAAGATTTGGCTCTGATGCCACTGTTGGGTTTGTACGAAATCGTGACGCAATCAAATTGCAAAAATTAGCGGAAGCATGGTATATCAGAGTTTAAAAAAATTTCTACAAAACCATTACCCGGATCATCCTTTATGCAAATTATTAATTTAAAACGATAAATAAGAAGTTATGGAATCATACCCTTGTAGAACGAAGCTTCCACAGGTACTAGTTCAACTCCTTGTTCTTCGTGATCTCCTTGAATTTTCGGGTTAGATTCCTTTCTTTGATCAACGTTAGCCACCCAAGTGTTTGGCCTCTAGAGGTGATCCACCAAGGAAGATGAATTATCAAGAAGGAGGGTGTTTGGCTTAACCTTAGTTTTCTATCCTCTATAGAAAAGGAGTACTCTCCAACAATTGGAATTACATCAATCTAATATCTATTATAAGACTTCTCTTATATAGACATTGGTCAACCCTTCTAATCCTATTAGACATGAGATTTCTTTTAATTAATTAAACTCCTTTAATTAATTTAGGCTTCCCACCACATGGGAATAATTAATTAAATTCATTTAATTAATTTGTCTCCTAATCTTATTAGGAATAAATGAGAGTACTAAATATTAAATTAATTACTAAACTCCTTTAGAAATTAAAATAATAATAATTGTAATAATATTAATAAGACTCCTCTTATTAATTTATATTTAATATTTCTAAAATATTAAATAATAAACATTAAGCTATTTAATTTATTCTATCACCATAGATTAAATTAATTATACTTAATGCATTATTACGATTATGCCATTACCTTCTTAAATAAATATTCTTCCTTTTATGGTGTGACCCTTTAGGTTCTCCATATTAAACCGGTTGTGAATAAATCAATTAAAACAATTTTAATCTTATTTAAATAAATAAATTAAACTAATAATTTATTTAAATAAATAATATTTATTCTACAATAGGGATAAGCCTCCCTAGCGATCAACGACTTTCCAGATAATATAGATTTCAACATTAATCAAAAAGAACCTGTGAGTAAATAGTTACCGTACAATTCAATCCTTCCACCATACAATGTCCCAATTAAATATAAGACATGGATTTACTGTCAAGTCTTATTTTATTTAATTATATGTATTTCGATTAGAAAATGCACAACTCCAAATAATGCAAATTAGAAACTCCTTTCTAATTTCATTTCACCTTGGCCAAGGATTCCTGGGTTGTCATTTAACGAATCACATAGGACATATCTCCTCTTTTACTAGAGGTGGTAGATTCTTTATTGATCATTCATTATCTCCATATGTAACTCATTATACCCAAGCATACCCTATATATGCCTTAAAAGGTCTTAAGGAATAAGTCAAAGTATAATTTGTTACATACAAGATACTATGATGATCTCAAGTCCAAGGATTACTTGTACTACTATCACATTAGGAATTCCTATTGACAGGCGAGTAAATCTCCATTAGGTATTCCATAGCGAATCACGTTCAGTGAACTTATTCTCCAATAAGCACCTACATACTTGCTTTAGTGTCTCCACACAAATGATCATGAGATCAATCATCCTCATCCAATGAGCAAGCAACATATGTACCAATCTATCCGGATTTACTAATCCCCTTTTTAGTAATCCCACGATTGGGAACTATTTTAGTTTTAAAACTTTCTAAGAATTTAGATCTCATTAGCATGATCATCATCATGATTCTAAAAGCATTGCTTAAAACTATGGGTTATTTACATATTATAAAAACAGCAACATGTAGATAATTAAATGCCTTTAATAAATGAATATTTTATTAATAAATAAATAAGATTATTTACAAAGTACGTGCTTTATCATCATACATGATTGGCTTGTATGCACACTACTATCAATCTCCCACTTGCACTAAAGCCAATCGCCATGGTATCTCATACCCATCTTCTCTAAGTGACGATCAAACTGCTGTTGTGTTAAAGCTTTAGTAAATGGATCTGCAATGTTATCTTGAGAGTCTACACGCTCCAAGGTGACGTCTCCTCTTTCAATGATCTCCCTGATCAAGTGAAATCGCCGCAACACGTGTTTAGATTTCTGATGAGACCTGGGTTCCTTAGCCTGTGCAACTGCTCCTGTGTTGTCACAGTAAACGGGAACTGCTTCTCCAATGCTAGGAACCACACCAAGTTCAGTTATGAACTTCTTCATCCAAACAACTTCCTTTGCAGCTTCACTTGCAGCTATATACTCTGCCTCTGTCACTGAATCAGCAACTGTTTGCTGCTTGGAACTCTTCCAACTCACTGCGCCTCCGTTCAAGGTAAAACATACCCCGAAACAGATTTACTGTCATCTTGGTCCGTTTGAAAACTTGAGTCTGTGAAGCCCTCGAGTTTTAATTCAGACCCACCGTAGACAAGAAAAATATCTTTAGTCCTTCTCAAGTACTTTAGGATATTTTTCACTGCCTTCCAGTGCTCTTCTCCAGGATTCGACTGGTATCTGCTCGTTACACTAAGTGCATGAGCAACATCCGGTCTAGTACATATCATACCGTACATGATAGATCCTATTGCAGAAGCATAAGGGATCTTACTCATACGGTCTCTCTCCTCAGGTGTCTTTGGAGCCTGTTTCTTGGAGAGATGTATTCCATGGCTCATCGGCATGAGACCTCTTTTGGAATCTTCCATGCTAAACCTCTTTAGCATCGTATCAATGTACGTTCCTTGGGATAAACCAAGCATCCTTTTAGATCTATCTCTATAGATCTTTATCCCCAAAATATAGGATGCTTCTCCCAAGTCCTTCATGGAGAAGTGTTTAGATAACCAGATTTTAATTGATTGTAGCATAGGAATGTCATTCCCTATCAGTAATATATCATCAACATATAATACAAGGAATGAAATTACGCTCCCACTAACCTTCTTGTACACACATGGTTCATCGTCATTTTTGATAAAATCAAACTCTTTGATTGTCTCATCAAAACGAATGTTCCATCTACGAGAAGCTTGCTTCAATCCATAAATGGATCGTTGCAGCTTACAGACTTGATTTATTCCAACCTTTGAAACAAATCCCTCTGGCTGTGTCATATACACATCCTCCTCAAGTTTTCCATTGAGGAAGGCCGTTTTCACGTCCATCTGCCAGATCTCATAGTCGTTATAAGCTGCAATTGCAAGCAAAATCCGAATGGACTTGAGCATAGCTACTGGTGAAAAGGTTTCATCATAATCAACTCCTTGTCTTTGTTTGAAACCTTTTGCAACCAGTCGGGCCTTATAGGTCTCCACCTTGCCGTCCGCTCCAGTCTTTCTTTTAAAGACCCATTTACACCCAATAGGCTTAATGCCTTCAGGTGGTGAAACCAAAGTCCATACTTTGTTTTCATACATGGAGTCCATTTCGGATTTCATGGCTTCAAGCCATTTCCCTGAGTCTTTATTACTCATGGCCTGTTCGTAATTCAATGGATCATCATCATTCATGATATGTACCTCATCGTCATCCTCTATAACGAATCCATACCTCTCAGGTATCTTCGGTACTCTCCAAGATTTACGAACAGGGTGTGGTATAGTAGGTTCTTCTACTTGGTCAGGTACCTGACTTTGATCCGTGGTAATTTGTGGTTCTTGAACTTCTTCAAGATATATCTTACTCCCACTGGCCCCTTCATGGATAAACTCCTTTTTCAAGAAGGCAGCATGTTTCGCAACAAACACCTTTTGATCAGTTAGATGATAGAAATAATTCCCTACAGTTTCTTTAGGGTATCCCACAAATCTACACTTTTCGGATTTAGTCTGTAGCTTATCATGTTCAAACTTTTTGACATAAGCTGGACAACCCCAAGTCTTAACATGCTTAAGATTTGGTTTCCTCCCCTTCCACATCTCATATGGAGTCTTTGGGACGGATTTGGTAGGTACCTTGTTAAGTAGGTATGCAGCCGTTTCTAGGGCATATCCCCAGAAGGAAATTGGAAGGTCGGTAAAACTCATCATGGATCGAACCATGTCTAACAGTGTTCGATTTCTCCTTTCAGATACTCCATTTAACTGTGGTGTACCTGGAGGAGTCCATTGTGAGATTATACCATTTTCTTTGAGACAATTGAGAAACTCACCGCTTAAGTATTCTCCGCCTCGATCTGATCGAAGTATCTTTATACTCTTGCCCATTTGTTTCTCTACTTCACTTCTGAACTCTTTGAACTTTTCAAATGATTCTGACTTGTATTTCATTAAATACACATATCCAAATCTTGAGTGATCATCAGTGAAAGTAATAAAATAAGAATACCCACCCCGTGCACTTGTTGTCATAGGCCCACAAACGTCTGTGTGAATCAATGCCAACAACTCTGTAACTCTTTCTCCTCTTCCACTAAAAGGAGATTTAGTCATTTTACCCATGAGACAAGATTCACAAGTTGGATATGATTCATAATCGGATAGCTCGAGGAGCCCATCTTTATGCAACTTGGATAATCTTGTTTCATTGATATGACCGAGTCTACAGTGCCACATGTAGGTATAATTAATATCATCTCTTTTTCTTTTCTTAGTTTGTTCAATTTGAAATATATTTTCTTGTAAGTCAAGTGTATAAAGTCCATTTCGCAAATTTCCAATACCATATAAAACATCGTCTTTATAAATAGAACAACTATTGTTCTTTATAACAACGTTAAATCCTTCCATATCCAATACAGAAATTGAAATAATGTTTTTAATAATATTCGGAACATAATAACAATTATTAAGATAAATGGACTTGCCCGAAGGCATTGCTAAATAATAAGTTCCTACAGCTAATGCAGCAACCTTTGCTCCATTCCCCACTCGTAGGATCACCTCATCATTGTTCAGCTTTCTACTTCTGACCAGTCCCTGCACAGTATTACATATGTGAGAACCACAGCCGGTATCCAATACCCAAGTAGAATTATGACTTTCAGAAAAATTAATTTCAATCATAAACAAACCTTGATTGGAAGTCGAAGCTTCTCCAAGCTTCTTCTCTGCTAGATACTTCTTGCAGTTCCTTTTCCAATGTCCCGGCTTGTTGCAATGAAAGCACATTCCTTTAGCTGGTTCAGGTTTCTTTTGTTCCTTTTCTTTCCCCTTTCCCTTAGCCTTCTTGGATTTCTTCTTTTCAGAAGATACCTTAGGTCTCTTCCTTTTATTGGAAGAATCCACCATCAAGATATGGTTCTTCTTGGATGGGAAGTGACCTTCTGCAGTTTTCAGCATGTTAAGCAGCTCAGGCAAGCTGACATCTAGCTTATTCATGTGAAAATTAACCACAAACTGCGAGAAGGTCTCAGGGAGTGACTGCAAGACCAAGTCTTGACTCAACTCCCCATCCATGACGAACCCAAGCTGTCCAAGGCGTTCAATCAAATTGATCACTTTCAGGACATGAGTCTCGACGGCAGTACCCTCGGTCATCCGAGATCGGAAGAGCTCCTTAGATATCTCATATCTAGCAGTCCTACTCTGTTCACCATACAACTCCTTGAGGTGAAGCAGCATAGCAGGAGCATCCATTTTTTCGTGCTGACGCTGAAGCTCGTTATTCATGGATGCGAGCATGATGCATTGAGCCACAGATGCATCATCTTGCCACTTATTGAAAGTGGCAATCTCTTCCTCAGAGGCTGTTTCTGAAACAGATTCAGGGACAGTTGAATTTAGGACATAAGAAATCTTTTCAGCAGTGAGAACAATTCTCAGATTTCTTAGCCAGTCCTCATAATTCGGCCCGGTAAGCTTGTTTGCATCAAGTATGCTTCGTAGTGAGATTAGTGATTTAGACATTTTTAAAATTCTGCATGTGAAAAATAACATTTTAGCAAACATTCATTTTATTAATTTTGCATACCAAAATAAATTTAGGTCTTTATTTTAAATTGGTATCTCCCACTATTTTCATCAAACTATATTACCCTCACTTATATAGTTCGGCAACATCTAATTAAAGATTTGCTAGTGAGAATAAGGATCCCATTTCAAATGTATATAACCTTGTGGATAGCACAACAAGCGATATACAAATAAATAGGTAGACAACTCTTGTCAATTACAACACTATATAACTCCTTTTATTTTGCCTCTTAAATCATAATGGTCAAGTGTGTGCACATCCGAACTAAAATGATTTAAGTTAAGTCCAGCCTAGCACTTCCATAAATTCAAAAAAAGAAAAATGTTCGTCCTTGTGGATAGCACAACAAGACTAGATCGTTCAATTTTCTTGATAAGCATCAAATGTGATTAATTAACATCTTAAATACGCAATACTCGCCTTGTGGATAGCACAACAAGCTCATATTAAATATTTAATACTCTATTAATTTATCATGCTAGAAGGCGACGTTCGATATTCCAAATATCATTGAACGCTTCAGACTTAATATTATTTCTTTGAGGGGTTTGTTATTATTTGTCTCATCTTGTTTAGCGCGCATGCACATATATATATAAAATACGCGTCATTTTATTAAACATGCGAAGCATGTTTGCATAAAATATAATATATATAATATTTAGCATGCAATATAGAATATTATATTCTACCCGGATTGATTATGGACTTTTATTCTAGTTTGGTTCACTAGAGCCACCAAGTGAACCAAAAGGTCAAACCTAGGAGTGCAAGAATTTAAATTTAAATATAACTATTACATTTAAACTCGGGCTCCATACAAACGGGTCTTCACGCGCTCCTTGCTCCTTGGTCTCCAATTTCTTCAAGATAATTCTAACTATTCTTATTACATTAAACTATTTAATTTAAATAGAAACCTTGATCAACAGTCAAGGGGAAGTACATAGGAAGGAGATAGAATTTTACATCAAAAAAAAAAAATTAGAGAAGACGAGGTACGCAGACCCCATTTAATAAAACCCATTCATTCAAGCATTCAACTAAAATAAAATCCAATCACATTGGTCAAATAGTCCATAATCAATCCCCATTTATTTTCATACATATCACCATATATATCAATAAATAAATATTCATCTCATGAATTAAAACATTCCATATATATATGAGTATCATTTAATGGGCAATTTTAAATTGCATGAAATCCAATTTCAAGATTAAAATAAACTCTTTATTTTAATTATAAAATTATTTAGAATATAATATATAAATATATCATATTTATTTTTTAAAAAGAAGTCACCTTCTTTTATTAAAAGAGTCCTGCAGGTTTATTAAAAAAATCCTTTCATGATGGGTCACCTTCTTTTTGGAGTAAGAAAGAGACAACACCTTTTCTTTGCAGAATTCAAGATTAGCACCAAAAAAAAATTGTGATTCGTCCCAAAAAAAGTCTTTTTTTAAAAAAAAAAAAAAATATATATATAATTTTATACAATAAAATTATGCCCAATAAATTATTTTAAATACATACCCATATGTATATGAAATCAAAAATAAATTAATAATTGCATAAAGATTTGGCTCTGATGCCACTGTTGGGTTTGTACGAAATCGTGACGCAATCAAATTGCAAAAATTAGCGGAAGCATGGTATATCAGAGTTTAAAAAAATTTCTACAAAACCATTACCCGGATCATCCTTTATGCAAATTATTAATTTAAAACGATAAATAAGAAGTTATGGAATCATACCCTTGTAGAACGAAGCTTCCACAGGTACTAGTTCAACTCCTTGTTCTTCGTGATCTCCTTAAATTTTCGGGTTAGATTCCTTTCTTTAATCAACGTTAGCCACCCAAGTGTTTGGCCTCTAGAGGTGATCCACCAAGGAAGATGAATTATCAAGAAGGAGGGTGTTTGGCTTAACCTTAGTTTTCTATCCTCTATAGAAAAGGAGTACTCTCCAACAATTGGAATTACATCAATCTAATATCTATTATAAGACTTCTCTTATATAGACATTGGTCAACCCTTCTAATCCTATTAGACATGAGATTTCTTTTAATTAATTAAACTCCTTTAATTAATTTAGGCTTCCCACCACATGGGAATAATTAATTAAATTCATTTAATTAATTTGTCTCCTAATCTTATTAGGAATAAATGAGAGTACTAAATATTAAATTAATTACTAAACTCCTTTAGAAATTAAAATAATAATAATTGTAATAATATTAATAAGACTCCTCTTATTAATTTATATTTAATATTTCTAAAATATTAAATAATAAACATTAAGCTATTTAATTTATTCTATCACCATAGATTAAATTAATTATACTTAATGCATTATTACGATTATGCCATTACCTTCTTAAATAAATATTCTTCCTTTTATGGTGTGACCCTTTAGGTTCTCCATATTAAACCGGTTGTGAATAAATCAATTAAAACAATTTTAATCTTATTTAAATAAATAAATTAAACTAATAATTTATTTAAATAAATAATATTTATTCTACAATAGGGATAAGCCTCCCTAGCGATCAACGACTTTCCAGATAATATAGATTTCAACATTAATCAAAAAGAACCTGTGAGTAAATAGTTACCGTACAATTCAATCCTTCCACCATACAATGTCCCAATTAAATATAAGACATGGATTTACTGTCAAGTCTTATTTTATTTAATTATATGTATTTCGATTAGAAAATGCACAACTCCAAATAATGCAAATTAGAAACTCCTTTCTAATTTCATTTCACCTTGGCCAAGGATTCCTGGGTTGTCATTTAACGAATCACATAGGACATATCTCCTCTTTTACTAGAGGTGGTAGATTCTTTATTGATCATTCATTATCTCCATATGTAACTCATTATACCCAAGCATACCCTATATATGCCTTAAAAGGTCTTAAGGAATAAGTCAAAGTATAATTTGTTACATACAAGATACTATGATGATCTCAAGTCCAAGGATTACTTGTACTACTATCACATTAGGAATTCCTATTGACAGGCGAGTAAATCTCCATTAGGTATTCCATAGCGAATCACGTTCAGTGAACTTATTCTCCAATAAGCACCTACATACTTGCTTTAGTGTCTCCACACAAATGATCATGAGATCAATCATCCTCATCCAATGAGCAAGCAACATATGTACCAATCTATCCGGATTTACTAATCCCCTTTTTAGTAATCCCACGATTGGGAACTATTTTAGTTTTAAAACTTTCTAAGAATTTAGATCTCATTAGCATGATCATCATCATGATTCTAAAAGCATTGCTTAAAACTATGGGTTATTTACATATTATAAAAACAGCAACATGTAGATAATTAAATGCCTTTAATAAATGAATATTTTATTAATAAATAAATAAGATTGTTTACAAAGTACGTGCTTTATCATCATACATGATTGGCTTGTATGCACACTGCTATCACCCGGGAGGTACAGGTCAGCTCCGGTCTCAACCCGGGAGGTACAGGTCAGCTCCGGTCATAACCCGGGAGGTCAGGTCAACTTCAAAAATAATCCTGAAGCCTCACAACATCTCTAGAAGAAAACCTGGAATGACCAAGTCAGCCTCAGAGACAACCCTGAGGACAAATATAATCGACTGGGATCCAAACCTTAGAAACAACCCCAGGAAGTTAGCTAAAGGCCATGCGGCAAAACGGTTATTTTACTGACTTAAAGCCGATTTGGTCAAACTCAAGCCGAATTGATGCCACTAAGGTCAGAACGAACCATAACAATGATCTCGAGTGGAAACAGCGCAAGACAGCTCAACGGATAAACTACGAGGAACTAAAAACCTAGCTATGAACCCGTCTTTTTATACTCGAAAAAGGTTTACTCCCATTTCATTGCGACACTCTCGGCGAGGACTTTTCAAAAGGTATCGCACGCCTCAAACGGACGCTCTGATCAAAAGTTAAAAAGTTTTGAATCTGACCTCGTGTTGATTGGAGTGCACGTACTTTGATGCAATAAGACCTACCACGTGGGACCTACCACATGGAGCCGCACCTCTACCTACGGCTGCAGCAGGTAGAGCTGCTTCTCCCGGGTCTATATATATGAGGTGACCCCCAGCTCATTTAATAATTCGAAAACGCTCTGAACCTCTGACCGTTTGGTTTCTCAGCCCAATTCTTGTCCTCCAAACCAAAAAATTTTCACTCTAACACGTAGATATACCCACATACCACCACATATCAAAAATTAACCGGTAGAAACGGATGTTTGAAGCCCACTAAGTGGCAAAAATCCCGTGTAGCAGTCCATTGTGAGTATTTTTACGATCAGAAAGTTTATATTACTTCATTGCACTTTTATACACTTGCACGTTAAGTTTGATTTTCTGAATATGCCCGGAACTCAGTTCTGTAGCCGTTTTTGCTAACTTTTGGTACATTTTAGTACATAAATGCATTTTCTGGCATTTCTACAACTCGGATTGATGATCCGTTGATTCTAACAGCTTTTATATATATATATACACATATATGCACCCTTCACCAGACTGGGTTATCTTTCCAGTCCCGATTTGACTATTTTATGTTATGTTTATATTTAACTGTATATATACTAACTTTTCAATTTTGTCAAGCCCGGATGTCCAATCTGCGGTAGTTTACTACTTATATATATATATATATGTATATATATTTATATAAAACTTTTTCTGACTTATTTGAGCCTGGATTTATACTTCGTGGCCTTTTTATTGCTTTAATGTATATATATTAATTATATATATTATTATTTACATTCCAGTTCGCCCCCTTTTTATTACTTTTATAAATATATATATTTACATTTCTGTCCGGGCAAAGGATAGAATGTATGTCGCCCTTTACCGCTTTTCTATATATATATTTACATTCTGTCAAGCCTGGATTATTCTGTGGCTCTTTACAACTTTATTAAATATATATATTTCCATTATAGTCCTGACACAAGAGTGAAAACCCATCGTCATTTACAACTTTTTTACAGCTTTTATATATATATTAGTTTTCTGTCAAGCCTGGATTATTCTGTGGCACATTTACAACTTTTATAAATATATATATTTACATTCTAGTACGGGTTTGCGAGTGAAAACCCATCGCCCTTTTTACAGCTTTCGTATATATAACTATATATATATATATATGATATTATTCATTCTGATTAAATTGTTGCTTTAAATATTCATTTGATATGAGTCGGCACTAACATTTCTGCGGGCAAACTAGATTTCTTTAAATCTTGCCAACTCTAGATTTCAAACGGTTCAAAATAGGTCTAGACAGAACCGAAAAGCTAGAATGGCTGAGATTTATTTAAATCTAGCATTTTTCTAGTTTCAGTTATGAAAGCAACCTCGCGACCCTTAGATTGCTATCTAGTGGGAACGAGACGCTTCGGCTATGTACAGGCCATGATTTATTGATGAATCCTTGGTTCTGGCGACCTCTGGATGTGGATATATATTTTCTGTGCATATTTGAACTGTTCAGATTTTATTGGCTTCCCTTTGTGAGCCAAGGAATCGTGGGATTCATGATCAAACTGATCAGAATCAGATTTCCACGATGGACAAACTCCACTTTATGAATGTACCCTGCCAGTTTTTCTGTAAAAAAATGTACATACAAAAGACCTTAAAATGGTTGTCCGGATTTAAGGTCTCAATATAGTGAAAATATAGTTTGTCGTGTCAGAGTCACTCCGATGGCTATCATTGTAACAACCCAGTCCCACATCGAAAGATAGGGAAAAAATTTATTTGTATTTAAGGAAGTAAGTTACTACTAATAGTACCTTCAGTCATGACTTTTGGGTGAGCCTGTGGTGGGCTAAGATGACCCAAGAAGATACTATTGGGCCAGTAGCTTAAGGTCTTATTTTGATGGATTTGATTCGATTCGAACTTGGGATTTGACCCAAGATTTGTTTCAGACTAGGGATTTGACCCGGGTTGTTACAGTCATGCCCATGAGAAGACCAACACTTGTATATATTCTGTGGTCGAGGATGCTTCGCAGCCCGACAATCACCATTCAAATTGAGCCTTAAGGCTAAGAAGATAAAACGGAAGTATCGACATGCTTCAATTCCTATGTTAGCTTAAGGGTTTTAAAATTAAACTTTCAAAACATCACTTTCATATTTTGTCTTAAAAAGGACTTTTGCAAATCAAATCAAACTTTTCGTATATAGGTTCAACGATGCATAAACATACTTTCAATCAATCAAACAATAGGCCCAATTTCTTCCAGCATTCACACATACATTGCAGATTCTAAGGAAAATATTGAAAAGATGTGGTATCGTGTTTACACGGGAGTTATGGGGTGCCTATCACCTTCCCCACACTTAACCAAGTCCCCGAACTCGAAACTTCGATTTCAAAGATCAAGTTTCGACAGTGTCCAGAAATTGGGCCTCTTTTTCAAACAAAACTTGGTTGAGTTGGTACAACCATTTCAAAACTACCAACTGGCGACTCTGTAAAAAGTTCAAATCGTCGACATGATACATGTTGGACTTTTTCTAAAAAACCCTTCAAAACCTTTTTCATAATAAAAAGAATAAGGGTAGACAAAACTTAGGAAGAAAGAAAGATTCGGGTTTGACCCGACCCGAGTTTTTTCCCGAGGTCAACAGGTGGCGACTCTGCTGGGGACAGTAAAGGGCTTAGGCTGCGTTCAAAATCTTTTCAAACATTTCCCTTTCATATCTGCGTATGTGTGAATGCTGCATTGAACGAATGCGTGAATACTGCGTCTTTACATTGAATGAATGCGAATAAATGCTTTCCTACTTTATTAGTGCTTCGCACCTATATTAGTGCTTCACACCAATGTCATTATATGCACACAGTGAGACACGATGTATGTGAATGTATGTTATGTGAGTCCTCCACCAGGAGGCAAACCCATCGGTGCTAGAGTAATGTCTGCGAGGATGGCTAAGTCTTCGGGGCTCATGAAAAAGCACCACTCAGATTTGCTCCAGTTGAAAGATCGGATTAATTTCCCCTCTAGTAGATTGCAATGATCTGGGGACCTTCATGTCGAAAAGTCGCGAGAGTAGCCTAAGATAGGTCAGCCTCTGATTAACCAAATTCGATGGGAAGCTTCTTTATGCCTTCCTCTTCAATTCAATGTCAAGTTTTCAATTTCAATGTAAAGTTTTCAATTCCAATGTAAACATCATAATGAAAATGTACATTCCCTATTTTGTACATCTTGTCATACTGTTCTGTCATCAAAATAACTGACTTCAATTTTGCAGGATAAGATTAAAAAACCTCAAAAAAATATATCATGGCATTCATCATATCCCTACCTATCTCAGGAAATTGACACACCTATGTTTGTTATAGGTGAAAAATTGGTTCTGTCAATAGATCTAAATCTAAGAAAGCACTAAGTCCATCTCCGGACATGGCTTCAAGTGCTCAACCAGAATCTACCCCTGTCTCTAGAGAGGAGTTTGAGGGATTGAAGAACCAGATAGCTAAATTAGCACTTTTCCTCAGAGAACAAAGTAGAGCCCTCAAAGAGAAGCAAGCACAGGGTAATGTAGAACCTGGTACACCCGGTGGCAGTCAAGATATTGGAAAAAAGGATACTCAAGGTCCTGAGACACAAAACCAGGACACAACCAACAAAACCCTTAAAATCACCACCCTCAACAAAGAACAGGAAGCTAGGGACATTCTGAAGAAAGTCCAGTAGATGGAAGAAACCATCTGGTCTATCAAAGGGACTGGGGCATTTGGCAGTGTCAACTATTCAGACTTATGTATATTCCCTGGGGCTCGATATCCTGAAAAATTTTAAGTCCTTGATTTTGAGAAATATGATGGATTAGGAGACCCATATACTCACTTAAAAGTATTCATTGGAGAGCTCAGATCCTTTGCAAAGGACGAGAAACTCCGAATGCAGTTATTCCAGAAAAGTCTGACTGGAGAGGCTAGAGCATGGTACGCCCATCTAGACAACTCTAAAATCCATAGCTGGGAAGAGTTGACCCATTCTTTCCTCAGTTAATATAGTTTTCAATCTCAAATGGCTCCAAATAGATATCAAATAACCAAAATTAAGAAACAAAGTAACAAATCATTCAGAGAATATGATCAACGATGGAGGTGGGTTGCAGCACAAGTCACCCCATCCATGACTGAGTCTGAGATAGTCATGACCTTCATCGATATTCAAGAAGCTCCGTATTACGAGAGGGTCCTAGCAGGCATAAGAAAATCATTCTCGAAGATGATCAAACACGGAGAGATGGCCGAAATGGGGCTACAGTCTAGGAAGATAAAGGATCTGATTGCCTTGGAAGTCGTGGCCGAGCATATCCTGTAATACCCAAAAAATAAATAAATGACATTTTTAAAATTTTGTTTTAAATATTTAATTGGGCTTTTCTTGTGTTTGGGTCAAATTGTATTTAATTTATGTTGACTACATTAATTGGGCCTTAATATTAATTGGATCAAATTTATATTTGTTTAATATTAAAATCCTTTTATAATTACGAGAATTAATAAGGTCCATTAATAATAAATAAAACTTAAAACCCTATACATTGTACGCTACTTTATTCGTCTGATAAAAGAAAGAGAAGAAAGAGGCGAGCCGCTGTTACGGAGGAAAAAAAAGGGTAACTCATCATTGTTTTTAATAAAAGATTGCTCTGTTCCTTTGATTGTTGTACATATTAGTTATTAAATATGCAGATCACATATATGCTTCCGTGATATCTTAGACTGGAAAGCAATTAGAGTCCATATTTTTGTTTTATCAGCATACATGGAATCAATTATAAAAAACATTGAATGTATATTATATATATATATATATATATATTATATATATAGTTATGAAAAAGAATCTGATGATTATAGTTTTAGACGAAAGTCAGTGTATATATATAATTGATTATAATAATAATATACTAATAATAATTAACTAATTGTACTTAATTTATTTTTGTTTAATTAGTTCGAACGAAAAGAGTTTAGTGATTAATTTCTGGAATATAATTTGGGTATTACATTGCTTTCTTCAGGTACGGATTTTGTACTCCTTCAGCGATAATCCTTTTAATTTTGTTATGTTCGTTTTGCTTTTCGTTTAGATTTTGTTTATTGTTTCACATGATCGTTCGTTCTCAAATTCATGTGATGGTTTCGTTTTGGCGTTGATATTTAGAACTCATATTTGTACTCTTTAGACTAGTGTATCATGTCTATGGTTTATTTTGATATGTCTAGTAATGTACATGTTAATATATTTTTAGAGACTCAGTGTTGTTGATTCGTTTCGATTTAACATGTACGTAATAGAACCCCTTTGTGTTGATATTATGTCGCATGTGTTGTGACATGGTATTTTTGTTAGAATATATCGTAGGGTATACCTGAGCTATAACCAGCTGTGGGGGTACCACATGCATGTCGTCTTGGCACGAGAGGCAGGACACCTTCCGTGGCGGTGTGATCAGTCCACGACGTCTCCGTTTTGTGCTCTGGTGGGAGTTGGCCATTTGGTGTTTTGTTGTGGGAGGCGTATGGGTCGACCCTAGTTTTCTGTTCTGTTCTGCGGAGTGGTGATGTTTGTGTTAAACACGCCTTCTAATTTTATATGCATTAGATTCGCGATCCAATGTGTGTGACTTGCCTGTGTGACATTATTTGACCTTGCCTATGTGGCAAGGTATATTTTTGTTTTATTTTGAGCTCGGTATGAAATAACCCCAGCCATTTGATTCAGCCTATTATTTCGTTGTATTAGTTTGTTCGTTATAGTTCAGTTCATTTTATTGATATAGTTATTTTGTTTCGTTATTTTTTATATTCTATATCCGTACTGGGCATTTGGCTCATGCTGTATTTTTCTTCTGGCAGGTAATCAGGGGGATCAAGGGCAAGTGTGATGAGAGCTTCCTTTTATCCAAATGATTTAGATATTTTGTTTAGGTTGTTGAATGATTTATTTGGAGCTGTAATAAATACCTTAGATTGTGGTTTGGGCCAGTGTGGCATTTATTATTGTTGACCTTTTGATATTTATTGGAGTATTCTTTTGTGGCTTAGAGCCTTATTAGGGTTTTCATTCAGTTTTGTTGTGTTTTGAGTAACCCCTCTTTCTATTTCGGAAAGGGGGTGTTACAGAGTTGGTATCAGAGCTTAGGTTCTTTCTTGTAGAAAATGTATTTTGGTTTGACCTGTGAGTTATGGGTAGACTTCTGGGTTAGGTTTTGTTTAGTTTGATTTTCTGTTCAGCTATATTCAAATATGTCTCTAATTTGTTTTGCTAATATTCGTTGATCTGTTCTTAGATGGCTCGTCGATCCGCTAGAGTTGCTGGGAAGAGAGGTAACAATGGGGGAAGGGGTGATGGTCAGCCCAATGAGCAACCTAATGATTAGATTAATGCTCAACTGGCTAACTTGGTGAATCAGGCGGTTAATCAGGCTTTACCGCAGTTGGTGGCATGGGTTGTCCAGGCAATGCAGCAGCCGCCAGAAATTCCTGAGCAGGAGAACTCGGGAAATAATGGTCCACAAGAAAATGAAGAGGAAGGGAATGCAGATGGTATTGATCAGCAAGGGGTTCCAATGTATGTATGGTTGGAGAGGTTTCAGAAGCAGAAGCCACAGTCATTCAGTTCAGCTTCGACTCCAATCGATGTAGAGAATTGGATTGGTCACCTAGAGAAGATTTTTGATATGTTGGGGTGCTCAGATAATCAGAGAGTGTTGCTTGCTGTTTATAAGCAAGAGGGGGATGCTTAGAGGTGGTGGAAAGAGCTGAAAATAATAAAGGGTGATGGGTACGTGGAGACACTTAGCTGAGTAGAGTTTTGTGAGGTCTTTTATCAACAGTACTTTCCATCTATTGATAAAGAGGCCTATGCTACAGAGTATCTGTCTATTCGGCAGAAAAATGATGAGTCCATCATATATTTCATGACGAGGTTCACCAGGTTGGCTGGTTTTGCGGGAACCTCTGCAGGGACTGCAGCAGAGCAGGCAGAAAAGTTCAAATGGCGGATTCATTATAGGTATCGCCAACATCTCATTAACACCAAGTTTGCAGATGTGTCAGCTGTGGCTAATGCGGCTAAGAATATTGAGATGAAGAGACATGACTTTCCATCTTCCAAACCGATATAAAGTTAAAAGAGGGACACAGATAACCGACAGGGTCAAGCTTCGGGTCAGCAGGGGAGAAATCAAGGTGGTCAGTGGAACAAAAATCGTGGTGTCCATCAAGGGCAGTGCCATGGTCAGAATCAGAACAGGGGTAATCAGCAGATGCCTCAGCAAGGGCAGAATCGTCAGCTTCAGCTACCTTGGTATGGACAGAATCCTCAGCAAGGGCAGAATCGTCAACTTCAGCTACCTTGGTATGGACAGAATCCTTAGCAAGGGCAAAATCATCAGCAGGGGCAGAATCAGGGTGGTTATCCGGGACCAGCTGGTGGGGGTAACCCAAATCTTATTCCGATAATTCCTTGTGCCATGTGTGGGGCTAATCATCCAGGGAGACAGTGTCATAGAGCTACCAGTGCATGTTTCTTGTGTGGACAGATGGGTCACATGGCTAGAGATTGTACCGGGCCACGTGGTAATGGTGGAGGCAGTGATCATGGTGGCAATGGAGGTCAGCGTCGAGGTGGTCGAGTGTTTGCCTTAACACATAATCAGGCGACAGGTGCGCCAGGTACTGTTTCTGGCACTCTTTTAGTTGGCAATCGTGATGCTTCTATTCTATTTGATACAAGCTCTACTCATTCGGTTGTTGCTCAGTCTTTTGTTAGACACCTTGGTGTGCCATCTCAGTCTTTAGATTCTGTTATGTCTATTGCTACCCCGACGGGGACTTCTGTTATTATTTCTGATTTATATCGGGGGTGTCCGATCAGTTATGGGGATAAAATTCGTAGTGCTAATCTTCTTTCGATGTGTATGCATGATTTCGATGTTATTCTCGGGATGTACTGATTGGATAAGCACCATGCTACTATCGACTGCCAGGCGAAGAAGGTTATATTTAGAGATGTGAAGTCTCCGGAATTCGTATTTCAAGGTTCACAGCCGAGTAGAGTGGTGAAGTTGATTTCAGCTTTGAAGGCTGGGAAGTTAGTGGCAAAGGGTTGTGAAGGGTATTTGGCAATTGTGAAAGATACCTCCAAGGGTGAGTCTCGTATTGAGGATATTTCAGTTGTTCGTGACTTTCCCGATGTGTTTCCTGAAGAGTTGTCAGGGTTGCCACCACAGCGAGAAGTTGAGTTTACTATTGAGCTTGTTCCTGGTGCGGGACCTATTTCTAAGGCGCCGTATCGAATGGCACCATTAGAGTTGCAGGAGTTGAAGGAGCAGTTGCAAGAGCTGTTAGATCGTGGTGTGATTCGGCCAAGTGTTTCGCCGTGGGGTGCTCCGATTTTGTTTGTGAAGAAGAAAGATGGGTCTATGAGGTTGTGCATAGACTACAGGGAGTTGAACAAGATTACTATCAGGAATTGGTATCCATTACCGAGGATTGAAGACTTATTTGACCAACTTCACGGGGCGAAGTATTTTTCAAAGATCGATTTGAGGTCGGGTTACCATTAGTTGAGAGTGAGAGATGAGGATGTCTCTAAGATAACTTTTCGTACTCGATATGGGCATTACGAGTTCCTGGTGATGCCATTTGGGTTGACTAACACTCCAGCAGTGTTTATAGATTTGATGAACCGGGTGTTCAAAGAGTACTTGGACCAATATGTTATTGTCTTTATTGATGACATTTTGGTTTACTCCAAGTCTAGGGAGGAGCATGAGGAGCATCTTCGAACAGTGTTGGGAATTTTGCAGAAAGAGAAATTGTATGCTAAATTCTCTAAGTGCTAGTTTTGGTTGGAGCAGATTGCATATTTGGGCCACGTTGTTTCTGCTGAAGGCATTAAAGTGGATCCTACGAAGGTTGAGGCTATCACTAAATGGCCGAGACCTACTACTGTGGCAGAGATTAGTAGTTTCTTGGGTTTGGCAGGGTAATATAGGAGATTTGTGGAAGGATTCTCTTTGCTTGCTTTGCCATTAACTCAGTTGATGAAAAAGGGCACGAAGTTCATGTGGAATGAGGAGCGTGAGGAGAGTTTCGAGGAGTTGAAGAAACGACTTATGACAGCTCATATACTTGCATTGCCGTCGGTGACAGGAGGTTTCCAGATTTATAGTGATGCTTCTAAGAAGGGCTTGGGGTGTGTTTTGATGCAACACGGTAAGGTGATTGCTTATGCTTCTAGGCAGCTTAAACCTTACGAGGTGAACTCAATAATTAAATTATTAAAAATATTTATTTATTTCAATAAATATTCAAATATCTTTACAAAATTCTCGTTCGTCACATCTTTCCCCCCTTAAAAGGATTCTGTCCTTAGAATCACGGTTCGATTAATAATTTCGTGTTTCGTCACATTCTCCCCCCTACAAAGATTCTGTCCCCGGAATCGCGTTCACCTATTCAAGAAAATAAGTGGGAATAATTCTTCATCATATTCTCTTTGAGTTCTCACGTAGCTTCTTCAGCGTTGTGGTTCCTCCAAATTACCTTAACAGAAGGTATTACTTTGTTCTTGAGAACTTGCTCTTTCCTGTCAACAATCTGAACAATAACTTCTTTGTATGATAAATCTTTCTCAAATTGTAGGGGTTCATATTCTATCACATGTTTGTAATCGGGTTTATAACGTCGTAATACCGACACATGGAAAACGTTGTGGACATGTTCCAGTGCTGGAGGTAAAGTTACCTCATAGGCTACTTCTCCAATTCGTCATAATACCTCAAAGGGTCCAATGAACCTCGGGCTCAATTTTCCCTTCTTACCAAATCTGATCTTTCCCTTCCAAGGAGAGACATTCAAAAATACAAAGCCACCTGATTCAAACTCTACATTCTTGCGGTGTGGATCGGCGTATTTCTTCTGCCTATCCTGAGCCGCTATTAATCTTGTCCGAATTACTTTAACTATCTCTGCCATTTGTTGGACTAACTCTGGTCCTAGCAATTGTCTTTCACCAAATTCATCCCAGTACAGTGGAGTTCTGCACTTTCTATCGTACAACTCTTCGTAAGGCGGTATACCAATACTAGAGTGGTAACTATTATTATAACCAAATTCTACAAGTGGCAAATGATCATCCCAATTGCCTTTAAAATCCATTATGCATGCTCTCAGCATATCCTCTAATGTTTGGATCGTTCTTTCACTTTTCCTGTCAGTCTGAGGGTGATAAGCAGTGCTCATCCTCAACTGTGTTCCCATGCATTCTTGTAGTCTCTTCTAGAAATTCGATGTAAAGCGCGGATCACGGTCAGAAACAATTAACACTGGCACCCCGTGCCTTGAAACAATCTCTTTTACATATAACTTAGCCAATTGTTCTAGGTTAAATCTGATTTTGATTGGAAGAAAGTGTGCGGATTTCGTTAATCGGTCGACGATAACCCATACTGCGTCACAGCCTTTTTGGGTCGTCGGAAGGCCAACAACAAAATCCATTGTAATATATTCCCATTTCCATTCTGGTATTTCTGAAGGTTGTAATAAACCACTTGGTCTTTGGTGTTCTGCCTTGACCCTTTGGCAAGTCAGACACTTGGCAACACAATCGGCAACGTCTATCTTCATATTTGGCCACCAAAAGTGTTGTCGTAAATGCTGATACATCTTGGTACTTCCGGGGTGAATGGAATACCTCGAACTATGAGCCTCGCTCAGAATGTTCTCCGTGACTTCTGGTATTGGCGGTACCCAAACTCTACTTTCAAATCTCAATACTCCTTTGCTATCCATTTTAAATCTAAGTTGAGTCCCTTCAGATATCTTTTTCTTTACTTCCTCATATTCTTTATCTAGTATTTGAGCTTCCTTAATCTTATCCAACAAAGTTATACGAGCTTGCATCTGGAACAGCTTCTCATCAATCTCCATTGGACATCCTACTTCCAATTCCAGCTTTTCCATTGCTGAAATTAATTCTTCCTGTGCTGTCAGCATCATCAACTTTTTTCGACCCTTTCTGGTTAAGGTGTCGGCTACAACATTCGCTTTGCCTGGGTGGTATAAGATATCACAATCATAATCCTTTATTAACTCCAGCCACCTTCTTTGGCACATATTCAAGTGTTTCTGTGTGAAAATATACTTCACTCTTATGGTCTGTATATATTTCACACTTCTCCCTATAGAGATAGTGTCTCCAAATCTTTAAAGCGAATAGCACCGCAACCAATTCCAAATCATGGGTTGGATATCCCTTCTCGTAATCTTTTAGTTGTCGTGACGTATACGCAATGACTCTGCCATTTTGCCTAAGCACACAGCCTAGCCTTTTATGTGACGTATCACTATATACCATAAAATTTCCTGTGTCATCCGGAAAGGACAACACAGGTGTTGTACTTAACCTTCTCTTAAGTTCTTGAAAACTTTCTTCACACTTCTCCGTCCAAACGAATTTCACTACTTTCCTAGTCAAATTTGTTAATGGAGTGGCGATCTTGGAAAAATCCTGAATGAATCTTCAGTAATAACCGGCTAATCTAAGAAAACTTCTTACTTCCGACGGTGTTTTCGGCTGATCCCAATTCATCACTGCTTCGACTTTGGAGGGATCCACCAAAATTTCGTCCTTATCAATCACGTGTCCAAGAAATTGCACCCTTTCAATCCAGAATTCACACTTTGAGAATTTGGCATACTTCTAACGTCAACTTCAAATGCTCAACATGTTCTTCCTTGGTCTTAGAATACACCAATATATCGTCAATAAAAACCACTACGAATTTGTCCAGAAACGGCTTGAACACTCCATTCATTAGGCCCATAAATGCTGCAGGCGCATTTGTTAGACCAAATGACATAACCAAAAATTCGTAGTGACCATATCGTGTCCTAAACACTGTCTTCGGGACATCTTCTGGCCTCACCTTCAACTGATGATAACCACTTCTCAAGTCTATCTTCGAGAAATATCTCGCTCTTTTAATTGATCAAATAGATCATCAATCCTTGGCAACAGATACCTATTCTTAATGGTAACCTTGTTTAATTCTCTATAGTCGATGCAGAGTCGCATCGTTCCATCCTTCTTTTTAACAAATAATACCGGCGCTCTCCACGGTGATAAGCTCGGTTGAATATATTTCTTGTTCAACAGCTCTTGTAGCTGTACCATCAATTCCTTCATTTCTATCGGAGCCATCCGGTACGGTGCTTTCGATATTGGAGTCGTTCCTGGCACCAAATCGATAACAAAATCTACTTCCCTGTCAGGCGGAAGTCCTGGCAGATCATCCGGGAAAACATCCACGAAGTCTCTTACGATTGGTATTTTTTCTAACTTTGGATTCTCTTTACGACTATCGACTCTGTAGGATAAATACCCCATACAGCCTTGTCTTAATAACTTCCTGGCCTGCATCATCGTCAGACAACTCGCTTGTCTAGGCTACTTGCTTCCATAAAATACAACCTTTGACGGAGTCATAAGGTTAATACATTTCTTCTGGCAATCAATTACTGCTCCATAATTGAATAACCAATCCATTCCCAGGATAACGTCAAATTCCCCAAGTTTAATCGGGATAAGATCTACATTCATAACATTACCCTTAATATCCACTCTACAGTTCTTGTGTATATACTTAAAAGGAATTACTTCCTTGTTTGCAATCTCTATGTTCATAGGGATTTCTAATTCGTCTTTAAGCAATTCTAAATTCTTTGCAAAGTCATTGGATATAAATGAACAAGTAGCACCCGAATCAAATAAAATATAAGCATTGACTTTATTGATCGGAATGATACCTGACACCACATCACGAGACTGCACAGCGTCTTGTACGGTCATGTTAAATGTCCTTGCAGTTGGTCGATTTGTCGAAGTCGGTCCGGTAATGGTAAAAGGATTTCCACTATTATTTCCCTTATTTCCACCTGATCCTGTGCCTCCAGATACCTTCTTTGGACAGTCTCTAGCCTAGTGATCCTTTGACCCACATGTGTAGCAGGTGCCCTTCTTAGGATTAGGGCAGTTAGGTGCTGTGTGGCCTTCCTGACCACAATTGTAGCAAACTCTTTTTCCTTTCATGCAGACTCCCAAGTGAGTCTTACCATAGGTTGGGCATGGTTCTAACTTTTTCTTCTGACTACCTTGCTGACTTACAGACGACGGGTTGTCATTCCACTTTTATTTATGATTATTAGTTCCCCCTGTGTGACTGCCACTAGCCTTATTGTTTCCTTCACTATCATTCTTCTTCTTCTTTTGATCCTGATTGTACTCGGACACTGCCTCGCTTCTACCTTCAGCGAGGATAGCCTTCTCAAAAACTCTAGCAAACGTGTTCAATTGAAACATTGACACCTTGCTATACAACCAAGGTTTCAGTCCCTGTTCAAAATGCCTAGACTTTTTTTCATCAGTATGCACCTGATATTGGGCAAACCTAGAAAATTCGTTAAACTTTGTTGCGTAGTCGGGCACAAACATATTCCCCTACCTCAACTCCAGAAACTGCACCTCCATTTGATTCTGGGAGATGGTCAGGAAATACATCTCGAAAAACATTTCTTTAAACCTTTCCCAGGTTATTACACCTTCTCTTCCCCTGATCTTATTTGCCTGCCACCAGTAGGTGGCTTCTGATTTTAACATAAATATCGCGTAGGCGGTCTTCTGGTCCTCCCTAACTAGGGCGACCTCAAAAATTTTCTCCATTTCCATAACCCAAGTCTGAGCTTCTATCGGATTCATGGAACCCTTAAAATCAGGCAGTCCCACTGCCTTAAAGTCTTTAAATGAGGTGTTTGGTGGAGCTTGAGGCTGATTGTTCATCGCTCCAACCAACATATTTACCAACTGCTGAACGGGGTTCATATTGGCATCATTGTTGTTATTGTTATTAGTTGACCCTTCTTGGGCTTGTCGACGATTTTGTCTCCTTCTTGACGGTATATTTCTGTTAAGAATATACGCTCATTATATCTTTATTCAATCTCTTAAATACTTAAGACTTTAACTCTTTTCTTTTCAAATAACTTTTGATATTCTATTTAAATCAAAAGTTTTAAACATAGTACTATAGCATCTCTGCCATTTACTTCAACTATCCCTAGATAAAGAATATTTAGGATTTAGTTTCTCAAAATATTCCTTTGTTTTTAATCACATCAAAATTTACATTAACTACTCTAAAGAGTATCACATAATGTTAAATACTTTAACATACTCAGTTAACCCATATCATCTTGAACAAACTTTATTATTTTATTAAAATCAAAAGCTTTTAATACAATACGATAACATTTCTGTCCTTTACATCAACTATACTGAAATAAAGTTTCTACAGGATTTACATTATCACAATATTCCTTTGTTTATAATCACATCGGAATTTACATTAGTTACGATTATTTAAACATTAACAATATTATATTGTCCTAGCACGGCCTACTAAGGCGTCGGGCAGCTTCACTACGCTCCTCCTCTATAATGCGGGACATAGTCCTGCGATCTAACATATACCCAGGCAGTCCCTCGAACTGAATTGGATATCTCATAACTCGGTCCTGGGCCTCATCCATTGCCCTCAGAACGTGTAGCACGTCTCTGCAACCTTAACTCTCTTTGCACGCACATCATCCTCTGTCAGATCTGCACGTCGTGCATTTCTCACCCAAGCTTCTTCCACTATGGCGAGTCTTTCAGATTTCTCTTTCAACTCATTCTTTAACTTTTCTATCTCCTCCGTCTTCTGCTCAGTTTGGCCCTTCTCATGAACCAAATCCCACTCCACATTGCCAAGACGGGTGTGGAGTGTCTCAATCTTACCACCCTGAGCAACTGACTGCTCCCTCAACTCCTGAATTGTATCTCGTAACTCTACGTTGCGATCATTCAATAAATCATACATATCAGCACTGACAGAGTTCGGTGGGAACTCCTCAGGGTCTTTCTCCTCTTCTTCCTCCTCCTCGGCTGCCTTAGCCGAAATCTCAACCTCCTCAGGGTCCTCCTCTGAGTCAGTCTCTGGCTCATGCTCCTGACCAAAATCTGGAATCACAGGAGATGGCTCTGGCTGTACTAACTGCTCCTAGACAGTATATATGTCCCGGGGCTCCTCATCTCTAGTCTTTAGGGGTACAACATCCCTGGGCTGACTAGCTCCTCCAGTATCTAACATCCTGACAAAATAAGTTTTAAGTCTTAGTTTTTACGTGATGCTAATGAATACTCTAACAAGTATGAACACATAAGCACATAGCACATAAGGTAATTTTATTATCTTTCTTAGAACTCAATCAGAGTTATCATTACTATCTTCACGAAGGTTACTATCCTAAGGTTTTCCCCCCACCTAAGGTTTATAACCTACGGCTCTGATACCAACTTGTGACACCCCCAAATCTGGTATCTTAATTTCCACAGGATTTAGTGTTCACTGTTCCAATATCATACGACTATCTACCCATAAATAATGAAATTCATTTATTAGATAAATAAATCATCATCTTACATCATCTGACATAATAATACATCATAAATCCCAAGTTATACTTAACCTTAAATCTCTGTTGCGGAAACGTAAATAAATAAGTCTTAAATCATCACACATAAGTCTTAAACTTTAACATTGTTAATGACAACACAAGTCTTCATCACTTGTTAGATTTTCCTTTTCCCTTGCTATTAGAAGGCTCACCAGACTGTTCATTCTTATCTGCAATGTTATTATGCAAGAGTGAGCACGAATGCCCGCAAGTATAAAAACATGACAGAATAATAACATGCGAATAAAAGAATTTTGAATAACAGAAAGCTCAACTTTTGAATCAAGAATATTAATCGAGAATCAAATTACTTCTGAGGGTCATTAAGACCTTGAACCGAGTCTTAGGTTGTCAAGCATATTAACCTTTCAAACCTTTAACAGTCATAAGACTATAAACTTTACTTCTCGTACTTAGGGAGATCAGCCCTTTGTACTGATACTGTGCACACTATCTCAACGCTTAAAGCATCTTCATTAATCCCCAATATTAGGGTTGTTCAACTCAGTTTGACATCAGAATCCGCACCAAATAAAGTTGGTTTGGATAACTCAATAAATGATATTCAAATTGAATATTAACTTCTCAAGGTATACAATCGAATAAGTATTGTACACTTAAATGATACTTTTAAAAGAATCATGGCATCTTATGTGAAATTCTAAACTTGGATATTCAAGAGTAAGAATTTGCTCAACAATAGTAATTAAGCATAGCAATTGCTCAATTTAAAGAGTTTAGTTTAGGAAACTTGCCCAACAATAATAGTAAGTTAGGGATAGAAAACTTGCCTCGTGCGCAAGCTACAATTATTACTCACTTCTTTAATTACTCTTACCTATTACACATTTACAATATCAATTAATCACAGGTTCGATATGATTATTGATTTACAATAGTATTCTTCAAACTCATTATTAGCTTTTTCAATAATGGTTCACGTTGATTAATTAACTTATTAATTAACCACATAACTTAAGTTATTAGCTTGTATTAACAACTTATTACATACATGACATGTCTTCATGTTTATTAGACTTAAAATAATATCTTCGTATTTATATCACATTATTTAAAGTTTACAAATAATAATTTAAGTCACATAATTAATTCATTAATTAATCACGTAACATAATTTATTAAACTCATATCAACATCCTATCATATTTATAACATGTTTTCATGTTCATTAGATTAAAAACACATTTCACAAATTTCCAACACTTCGCATATTTTTTTTTCAAAATTTTCGGACAGGCGCGGCAGCGCGCCTTTTGGCCTTGCACTCGGCGCGGCCACGCGGCTGCGGAATTTCAAAATTTGAAGTTCCCGAACGAACACAGATTTTCTCCCATTTTCTTCCAATTTACATCATTACACTGATTTGTAATATTACCCATGAAGTATAACCTTCATAGAAACATTATACAACATTTATATTATGTTCTTAATATTCTAACACATAAAATTATCTGAATTCAAATCATCAATTTCACTGTTCTTCATAACTTTTGCAAAGTTTACTGAAAAACAAGCAATTTATCTCTACGGATTGGTTACTACACCGAATCCATTCATTTCAATTCCATTCTCTTTATTTTAACATATATAATCATATTCATATATCAATTTAAATATAAACATATGATCCAATCATTAATTTAACCCATATGGGTTATTCATCCATATTCAACACTCTGTAATTTCAAGAACCCAATTATTAACAAAATTCCTTGGTGTGATCAGTGTAAATCACATATACATGATTCCACACATGACACTAACATATACCAATCCCTATATGATCATATGTCACTTAATTTTCCAAAACAACCATTAACAGAGAACTTTCACAATACGTGAATAGAAACTCTGTAATTTTTCCAAAATCCAATTAAGGCCAAATTAAATAAAATTGATCCTTTAAAACATGATTATATGTTAAAAAACACGTTATGATTATATACCCATATAAATAAAGCCATATCATAACCCAATTGGGAAACCCAATTTTCACAGAAAACTTAAAAGTACATATTTAAGAAATCTTAATTTTGAAAACTTAAAAGAAGAATTACCCTTTAGTAGTGAAGATAAATCAAAGTTAACAACACAATGATCTCTCAATTCTTCCTTTCTCAATTTCTCTTTTTCTGATTTTGAAAGTATGAAAACAAATACGTTAAACAGAATAATATACGTATATATAATATATCCGTTGTATAATAAACGGACTAACTCCCCTTAAGGCCTTGTTTGGCTACACCCTTAATTCCTTTTTCATTTATTTTAATTAACTATTTTAGTATATAGTTAATTGTAGCACTTTAATTAATTCAATTAATCTTATTTAAATTAATTAAATAAAATAAGATAATTCACATTAAATAACATTGTCACATAATTAATATTTTTATTTATTAATTATGTCAATTCATTAATTTCTTAATTAATTATTAAATTAATTAAAGTAACATTATGCTTATTTAATTAATTCATTTAATTAAATAAACTCAATTAAATATTTTCTTTGAACTATTAAATTACTACGCATTAATTTAATTAATGTAACACAGATAATTAAATTAATCTACCACAAATTCTTGAATTAATTATTTAACTCAATAATTAAATCATTAAAAATATTTATTTATTTCAATAAATATTCAAATATCTTTACAAAATTCTCGTTCGTCACAACGGAGATGATAATTGGCAACGTAGAAGAATCTCCTAAATAGGCATACCTGAGGTGACTCGGTAATTGCTTCAACTCTAGTACGGGAGGTTCTTCAATGATGTCTTTGGACGTGCCTTCGATTTCTCATATCTATCTAATTCCTCGAATCGCTTTCCATATGGCACAAATGAAGGAGATGCGTTCAATATGTTCAAATACTCCAGCGAAGGTGGGAAATCTACCGCATGTGAACTGACTAAAGCTGTCTCAAGTGGATCCCCATAGACATCAATCTTGGACAAATCCTTCAATGCAGAATCAACCTAATCGACTCTAAAACAATCTTCGGCCTCTTTCAGAAACTGTATTGCCTTGAACATATTGAAGGTTACCTTTTGATCATGTACCCTGTGAGTTCCCCTTTTTTGGACATCAATCAGAGTCCTTTCCGTGGCTAAAAATGGACGCCCAAGTATGAGTGGAATTTCTTTGTCTTCTTCAAAGTCGAGTACAATAAAATTCACTAGGAAAATAAATTTATCCACTTTCACCAATATGTCCTCTACTATCCCCCGCGGGTAAGTTAGAGACCTGTCTGCTAGCTGGAGGGTTACATTGGTGGGCTTTACCTCCGGTAGACCTAACTATGAGTATATGGATAGCGGCATCAAATTGATACTAGCCCCCAAGTCGCACAGTGCTTTTCCAAAAAACTTCTCCCCAATTATACAAGGTATAGTGAAGCTACCTGGGTCCTTGAGCTTTGGCGGTAACTTTTTCTGCAGAATCGCACTACACTCCTCCATAAGTGCAACAGTCTCAAAATCTTCTAACCTTCTTTTTCTCGACAAGATTTCATTCATAAATTTTGCGTAACTCGACATTTGCTCTATAGCTTCGACAAATGGGATATTGATGTGTAACTTCTTGAATACCTCCAGAAACTTTGAAAATTATTTGGTCTCCTTAGCCTTGCAGAGTTTACCTGGATATGGCACCTGTAACAACCCCAAAATTCATACAATATAATTCTCATTCTCGATCGTTAACAATACAACTTTAATCTCTCATTACATCATTATTCAATATTAAAAATCACTAAAAATGCAGAATATTTAAAACTTTTATACAATCTTTTTTTATTGCCCTGAATCACAACCTTAACAATACAAATATTTGATTCAATTCTATTACATGAATCGCTACAACGAAAGGACTATACAAAGTCTTACATCACTAAGCAATATTCATTATACGTCGGATACCTCAACTTATAACTTAACAATTGAGTTACAATCAAAACATCAACTATAATTTGAAATTTAACATAACTAATATTCTTGAACATTGATCTCTATAAATCACTCAACACGTATCTTTACCTTGCATCCTTGACCTGCAAAAATGGTTATTTGCAAGAGTGAGCTCGACAGTTCAGCAAGAACTAATAGTTTTCATGCATCACATAACACATAATTAACATGCTCAACATACATCTCTTAAACATTAAAGTAACATAGCATGCATGCTTTAATCACATAACAAATATAAAAATTGAGTTCCTTACTCAATCAACATTCTTAAATCAATCAATGTAGTCATAAATTGACTTTCACATTTCATGCTTGCAACATATATAACATAACATGCTCTTTGCAATACAATTTGAAACAGTTCATCATCAAGTTCACATAGAAAATAGGAACTAAAAAACTTGCCTGGCTCGTAGATTACCAATTATCAAAAAATTGCTTAATATAATCTGCTTCATGATCCTACATAACGTATTACCATACGCATCAATTATTAGTCTCATAGTGACGTTTAGTAAATGCTTAAGTAACTTCTACTTTATACTTTCTAATCATTTTCCATTTACTCGTTTGACACTCACTATCAAAAACATATGTATAATTAACAATATAAGTTAATTATCACATATCTAATCTTCATCGTTAGTTAACCAATTTAGGTTAACTCATTCCTCACTAACTAATAAGTTAATAATTAATCACCACGTAATTAATCACATCACATAATCATATTACTTTTCACATAATTAATCAATTGATAATTACATACTCATATTAAATTATAATCCAATACATTATAATTTAAACATCCACTTTGATTATAATAAATCAATTACATCTTATGTTAATCAAATCTTAATTACACACATTATACTTCAAGTTAAACATTTACTTTGATTATAATTAATCAAACTATATTCATTATAATTTAACAAATTATAATTTAAATTGAACCCTTACTATGATTATGGTTACGACATACATTGCATAAGCTTATAACGCTTTCAATCATTTTGTATACCTTATGAAAGTAACACATCAACACATATAACACATTCATATTAAGACTCCAATCCATCTTAAACACATCAAAAACATGTTATCTTATTACCTATTTCACTTTCCAAATCATAGAAATAAGTTAGCTAAACAAACGGGGCATGAAAACTCGAAAATCAAAAACCAACATTCCCGGACAGCAGGGTACCCAGCTGGGGCGGGTCCTCCCTCTAATGGAGGGGCTGGTTCGCGAACTGGTGGAAAAATAAACCAATTTGGCTTATTCTTTCACACCGAATTCGATTTTTTCCAACATGATAAACATGAAACTTGGTACAAACAATATTTTAAACTCATTAACATGATCATAACATATAAAATTCATATAACAAATAATCAAAACCAATATTTCATGATTGTCAAAGAAAACTACAATATTAAGCATTCTTGACGAAAATTGCTATTACGAATTCATTTTTAACCTAATTCATGAGATTCTAATTGTAATAACTCATATCCTTAACATACTAACATAATACATGATAAATTTTAACAATAACCCATAATCAAACATCAATTTGATAGTTTCAAAAGCCATTTTTCAAAAATTGATTTAAAGAAAATCACTATAAATATAATTCCTCTTGTTTATCCAAATTTACATGGATTGAATTTCTTCAACAACCATATAACTCATATGTACTCATGCTATATCACATATTACTTATAACTTCATGCTTTCATCAATGACTTAAGAATAATTTTCAACATAACTTCATAATCAAACACTATGAGCATGATTTCATCATGTTCATCATGTCCTTGTGAATTGAAACTCTTAAACCACTATAAAAAAAATATCATGTAAGCATATATATACATATATATACACACACATCCCATTCACATATCAAAATTATGAAGTTTCACCAAAAGATTTTTACATAGAATTCTAAAATTATGAAAATATATAAGAACATAACTTCAAAACTTGTTTTTACAACAATTGTACTTTGAAAATCCTTTCATGGCATACAATTACATATGAAAACATATGAACACCATATATACATATAAATTTATAATCATGAAAACCTAATTTACAAAGAAGAAACACAACATATATTAATAGAGTATAAGGGTTAAGATTATAACCTTACTAGTTTTGAATTAAGAGAGAGATGTAGATGATGAAAGCTTTTCTCTTGTTTTCTCAAGGTTTTCCTTCTTTTTCTTCTTCTTCTTCTTCTTCTTCTTCTTCTTCCTCTTCTTCTTCTTCCCTGATAATCTCTGATCTCTCTTCTCTTCTTTGTTTTAGTTTAGACTTAGGTTTAGAAAACTAACATAATTTAGTGTATATACAATATACATATAATTATAGAATATATAACTCCCAATATAATTACATATACTAATTACCAATTTAATATATAAGTTACAAAAATTAGAATTTTAAAAGCCCTAAGACTTGTTTGGCAAAACCACATTATTTTAAAAACAGGTTTTAATAGTTAAGGCCTTGTTTGGGTAAAACAGGTTTAAAACAAAAGTAAGGGCCTTGTTTGGGAAAACGGTTTTAAAAACTCTTTTAATTCTTTTTTTTTAATAAATCCTTTAACACATATTCTTGATGTTACACCTTTTAATTAATTAAATCTTAACATTCTAATTTAATTAATTAAAAGTTAACATCAATTAATCATATAAAAATTGTCACATAATTATAATTACTCGCTAATTATAATTTCACGTAACACTCATCACATAATTCATCCAATTTAATTATCCCAATTAAATTAGAATTATAACATAAAATCATTACGTCAATTAAGTTAAATATTAAATAATTATTTAGTTAGTATACTACACTTAATTACATTACTTCATATTAATCACATAATCTCAATAAATAATTTAATTAAAATATTTATTTACTTTAATAAATATCAAAATTAACATTTAAATTCTCTTCACACCAAATCATATATTTCACAATATATATCACATATACACGTACTCGTACTCGAAACATCTTAAAATAAGAATTTTATTTATTAAATTCTCATTTATAAATTCTTAAAAATTCGGGATGTCACATCCTTCTCTCCTTATAAGGATTCCGTCCTCGGAATCAACGAAACCTTCCTTACACGGTTTTCACAAAGTCCCTTCATAATTATCGTTGAATAACTTCAACACGTTAACTTAGCAAAAAATTTTACATATACATATACTTCATTCATTTCTTCAATAACTTTTAGCTTTTATTACATAACTTTCAATCAAATATAATCACATTTTAAATATTATATATCTTCTTTAACTCATTCATTCCCTTCTAAGGATCATTATCGAATACTCTACTCGTCGAATTAATGTACTACATAATTCACCATCTATAATTGTTCGGGTTATCAAATTCACCCCTTCTTCTAAGAATTTCGTCCTCGAAATTTTTATTAATCTTCATTCATTCAAACTATCAAAATAGATTTTACGTTAATCTCTATTCACTGGATTAAAGTGTTCTACAACTACTTCTTTCTAAGGGCTATTCTTCTCGCAACATTCTCCTTCAGAATAATAAGATACTTCCACAATTGCTCAATAATTAGGAAGCAATATAAATAACTCAGGAACTTAAAAGATTCCAATAATGCTGAGTGGTCATAAGACCTTGAACTTCTTTCTAGGTTTTATAGTACTTCACCCCCGATACTTCACACTATAAACCGCATCGGTACTCTAGGTGGCCAGGCTATTGTACCCCTACGTCGGGCCCAAATGTAGTACATCGTAATGACTAAATGCTTTACACTCAGAACTATTGTCTCCAATAACATGTCCCCTTTTATAGGGTTGTTCACCTTAGTTTCTTAACATCTGAATCCGTACCAAAATAATTTGATTTGGCATAGTTTGACCAAAAATGCTCCAATTTCATAAACATCTTTCAATATTTGTCTAGCTGAATCAAGTAGCATAGATTTCTCACAATAATTCGGACATCATTCGAAATTTACATATATATATATATATATCACTCAAAATATTTTTTTTTATAGTTTAAGGAAACTAAAAATAATAAATAAATCTTTTTATAATATCTTAATACCGTACCGTAGTAATGGTATGTTGAGGATTTCGTCATTACATGACGTCGTCATACTACATCATACCATAGTGGGCTGACAATCATACGATCACATCCAACACTAGGTTTAACTGCATTGATAACTTCCTCGATTATTATTTCTACACCATATCAAATGATGCATATATAAAATATATTTTAAAATTTTAAAATCACTTTTGTCTAGCTGAAGCAATTAGCATAGACATGTGAATAATAACACGTATTTTAAAAACTCATTGGTTCCATCGTTCGATCCGATGTTTTTCAAGAAAACAGAAGTGCAACATCAGCACGAAGTCAATAAATTTTGAAAATCTAGCAAATCTAGGAGATTTAGAATATAAAAACTTTCTCCATCAATTTAAATCTTTACTCCATCATTACTTAAACATCCTATTAATCTTCAACACATCAATGATTTCTATACTATAACCTTTCTATACCCAGTATAGTTTATCGAACTTACCACACTTTGGAAGTCCAAGAACTTGCCACAATAATATGAGTTTAAGACTTGTCCTAGCAATACGTAGTCAAAGAACTGATCAGGGAGTGTCCATATGCTTAGGGGTTCAAAAACATACACACGATTATGATTCATGAACTTACCATTAGTATGAGTTTTAAGAACTCGCCTAACCTTAAGATCATCTAATGTAATCTTAATATCATCTAATCTATCCCCTATTGACTCTAACTATCAAATATAATATGAGAAAAGAATCACCTTGTCGTCATATATATATATCGATAGCGCGACACCAATATTTCAATGATTATCAATATGATAAACCAAGTGTAAGCACAAAACCCTGCATATACAAGATTTGTACAACTCAGCCACCACATGAGTCCTCAGTTGAAATCCCACTTAACTCTATCTTACTCATAACTTCTTGCTCTATACTCGATACAGACTTCTGTATCTCATCATTTATAACTTCTCGTGAGTTAATCTCGTACTATATCATAGTACATTATCGTTATAGTCTCAAACTATAATCATTCAATCATTACAGACCATCTGTCTTTTACAACTTTAAAAGATCACGTCGTGATCTTATTCTATAATCATCTTCTTATGATTCTTTTCTTATCCCATTATCATTTTGTTTTAAAAACTTCTTATCTTACCTTTCATCATGTCATATCATGATTTCATTTATGATTTTAATCTTATAGACTTCGTCTATTCATCGTTATTCTTCATCTAGATTATTGGAGTTAGGCAACTCCTGGTTTTTATCTCTACATCTCTTCAAGATTCTTCTTTGAATCTTTTTGTTTATTAATCAATTCTCATTCTTTAAGAATTTTTAATTCCATTCATGTAACTCAATATTTTATTCGAGTTTTATTCCTCGCCATTCTAATCTTCTTCTTATAACATTTCTAGGACTTGACTCATCCTATACATCTACGTATGTGAAAAGAATCACCTTTTCATTATACGTAACTTAAACTTAACTTCTTATTCTCTAAGGTCATAGCTTAAGGTACTCTTACCTAAGGTGTATAACCTATCAGCTTTGATACCAACTGTAACGATCCCAAAATTCATACAATATAATTCTCATTCTCGATCGTTAATAATATAACTTTAATCTCTCATTACATCATTATTCAATATTAAAAATCACTAAAAATGCATAATATTTAAAACTTTTATACAATCTTTATTTATTGCCCTGAATCGCAACCTTAACATTACAAATATTTGATTCAATTCTATTACATAAATCGCTACAACGAAAGGACTATACAAAGTCTTACATCACTAAGCAATATCCATTATACGTCGGATAGCTCAACTTATAACTTAACAATTGAGTTACAATCAAAACATCAACTACAATTTGAAATTTAACATAACTAATATTCCTGAACATTGATCTCTATAAATCACTTAACACATATCTTTATCTTGCATCCTTGACCTGCAAAAATGGTTATTTGCAAGAGTGAGCTCGACAGCTCAGCAAGAACTAACAGTTTTCATGCATCACGTAGCACATAATTAACATGCTCAACATACATCTCTTAAATATTAAAGTAACATGGCATACATGCTTTAATCACATAACAAATATAAAGATTGAGTTCCTTACTCAATCAACATTCTTAAATCAATCAATGTAGTCATAAATTGAGTTTCACATTTTATGCTTGCAACATATATAACATAACATGCTCTTTGTAATACAATTTAAAACAGTTCATCATCAAGTTCACATAGAAAATAAGAACTAAAAGACTTGTCTGGCTCGTAGATTACCAATTATCGAAAAACTGCTTAATATAATCTGCTTCATGATCCTACATAACGTATTACCGTACGCATCAATTATTAGTCTCATAGCAACGTTTAGTAAACGCTTAAGTAACTTCTACTTTATACTTTCTAATCCTTTTCCATTTACTCGTTTGACACTCACCGTAAAAACATATGTATAATTAACAATATAAGTTAATTATCACATATCTAATCTTCATCGTTAGTTAACCAATTTAGGTTAACTCATTCCTCACTAACTAATAAGTTAATAATTAATCACCACGTAATTAATCACATCACATAATCATATTACTTTTCACATAATTAATCAATTAATAATTACATACTCATATTAAATTATAATCCAATACATTATAATTTAAACATCCACTTTGATTATAATAAATCAATTACATCTTATGTTAATCAAATCATAATTACACACATTATACTTCAAGTTAAACATTTACTTTGATTATAATTAATCAAACTATATTCATTATAATTTAACAAATTATAATTTAAATTGAACCCTTACTATGATTATGGTAACGACATACATTTCATAAGCTTATAACGCTTTCAATCGTGTTGTGTACCTTAGGAAAGTAACACATCAACACATATAACACATTCATATTAAGACTCCAATCCATCTTAAACACATCAAAAACATGTTATCTTATTACCTATTTTACTTTCCAAATCATAGAAATAAGTTAGCTAAACAAACGGGGCATGAAAACTCGAAAATCAAAAACCAACATTCCCGAACAGCAGGGTACCTCGCTGGGGCGGGTCCCCCAAGGGTAATACATCCACTGGGGCGGGTCCTCCCTCTGATGGAGGAGTTGGTTCGCGAACTGGTGGAGAAATAAACCAATTTGGCTTATTCCTTCACACCGAATTTGATTTTTCCTAACATGATAAACATTAAACTTTATACAAACAATATTTTAAACTCATTAACATGATCATAACATATAAAATTCATATAACACATAATCAAAACCAAGATTTCATGATTTTCAAAGAAAACTACAATATTAAGCGTTCTTGACGAAAATTGGTAATACGAATTCGTTTTTAACCCAATTCATGATATTCCAATTGGAATAACTCATATCCTTAACATACTAACATAATACATGATAAATTTTAACAATAACCCATAATCAAACATCAATTTGATAGTTTCAAAAGCCATTTTTCAAAAATTGATTTAAAGAAAATCACTATAAATATAATTCCTCTTGTTTATCCAAATTTACATGGATTGAATTTCTTCAACTACCATATAACTCATATATACTCATGCTATATCACATATTACTCATAACTTCATGCTTTCATCAATGACTTAAGAACAATTTTCAACATAACTTCATAATCAAACACTATAAACATGATTTCATCATGTTCATCATGTCCTTGTGAATTGAAACTCTTAAACCACTATAAAAAAAATCTCATGTAAGCATATATATATATATATATATATACATATATATACACACACACACATCCCATTCACATATCAAAATTATGAAGTTTCACCAAAAGATTTTTACATAGAATTCTAAAATTATGAAAACATATAAAAACATAACTTCAAAACTTGTTTTTACAACAATTGTACTTTGAAAATCCTTTCATGGCATACAATTACATATGAAAATATATGAACACCATATATACATATAAATTCATAATCATGAAAACCTAATTTACAAAGAAGAAACACAACACATATTAATTGAGTATAAGGGTTAAGATTATAACCTTACTAGTTTTAAATTAAGAGAGAGATGGAGATGATGAAAGCTTTTCTCTTGTTTTCTCAAGGTTTCCCTTCTTCTTCTTCTTCCTCTTCTTATTCTCTGATAATCTCTGATCTCTGATCTCTCTTCTCTTCTTTGTTCTTAGTTTAGACTTAGGTTTAGAAAACTAACGTAACTTAGTGTATATACAATATACATATAACACATATAATTATAGAATATATAACTCCCAATATAATTACATATACTAATTACCAATTTAATATATAAGTTACAAAAATTAGAATTTTAAAAGACCTAAGGCTTGTTTGGCAAAACCACATTATTTTAAAAATAGGTTTTAATAGTTAAGACCTTGTTTGGGTAAAACAGGTTTAAAACAAAAGTAAGGGCCTTGTTTGGGAAAATAGTTTTAAAAACTCTTTTAATTCTTTTTTTTAATAAATTTTTTAACACATATTCTTGATGTTACACCTTTTAATTAATTAAATCTTGACATTCTAGTTTAATTAATTAAAAGTTAACATCAATTAATCGTATAAAAATTGTCACATAATTATAATTACTCGCTAATTATAATTTCACGTAACACTCATCACATAATTCATCCAATTTAATTATCCCAATTAAATTAGAATTATAACATAAAATTATTACGTCAATTAAGTTAAATATTAAATAATCATTTAATTAATATACTAAACTTAATTACATTACTCCATATTAATCACATAATCTCAATAAATAATTCATTTAAAATATTTATTTCCTTCAATAAATATCAAAATTAACATTTAAATTCTCTTCACACCAAATCACATATTTCACAATATATATCACATATACACATACTCGTATTCAAAATATCTTAAAATAAGAATTTTATTTATTAAATTTTTATTTACAAATTCTTAAAAATCCTAGATGTCACAGCACCGGGGGCACATATGAGTCTGGTTTCTTTATTTCTGCGTTCTCATCTGATTTACCCTTCTCTGTTTCTTTACCTGCTTCCACTTCCTCTCGCACTGATTGCTTCTCATTGCTCTTTTCATGGGGTAACTACTTAGTTAAACTGTCTTTCGATGAATCCTCACACTCTTTACCATTCCTCAAAGTAATTGCTTTACAGTGCTCTTTTCCATCCCATGGGTTCGTTTCTGTGTCGCTGGGCTATAAGCCTTGAGGGCGAGAATTCATAGCTGTAGCCAACTGTCCGATTTGATTTTCAATGTTTCGCAAAGTTACCTCATGATTATTCTTCCATATCTCATTATCCTTGATATATTTTACCAATAACTCCTTAACTTGTTGTTATTGTTGTCTTGCCTGGAATCCCGGGGGTGCTACTTGTCGTGGAGCTTGTGGTTGAGCTTGTTGCTAATTCTAATTATTACTCCACAAAAAGTTTGGGTGATTTCTCCAATTCGGATTATAATTGTTCGAGTTAGTTCCGTATTGCTGCTGCTTACCAAAGTTCCCCACAAACTAAACTGACTCGGTGTTAGTAGCACAATGATCTGATGAATGAGCCCCTGCACATAACTCGTATACCACTTCCAGTTTCTGAACATTCTGTACACCGAAAGCATTAATTTTCTTGGTCAAAATGGAAACCTGCGCTGATAGTGCTATTACGGCATCCAATTCAAATACCCCTGCCACCATCGGTTGAGATATCTTGCTCGTTGGCCATTGGTAGTTATTGGCCGCCATGGTTTCTAATAAATCATATCCCTCCTCATAACTTTTGGCATTCAAAGCTCCACCTGCAGCGGCATCGATACTGGTTCTTAACTGCCCGTCAAGACTATTGTAGAAGGTATTCACTTGCAGCCATAATGATAACCCATGGTGTGGACATTTTCAAAGTAGATCCGTGTACCTTTCCCAAGCCTCATATAACGACTCTGAATCAAACTGTCTGAATGAGAGAACATCATTCCTCATCTTAGTCGTCTTTATTGGTAGGAAGAATTTGGCAAGGATTTTTTGTGCCAAATCATCCTATGTTATGATTGATCCCGGTGGCAATGAATGTAGCCAACTCTTGGCTTTATCTCTCAGTGTGAAGGGAAATAGCCTTAGCTTGACTACATCTTCTGACACCAAATTAAAACGGAATGTATCATAAATTTCTAGAAAGCTGATAAGATGATCATTAGGGTCATCTGTCGGTGCCTCCCCAAATTGTACTGAGTTTTGGATCATATAAATTGTGACTGATTTGATCTCAAAACTATTGGCTGCAATTGCAGTCATACTATGCTAGACTGAATGTCTGTAACCTTTGGCATTCCATAATTCTGAAGTGGTTTATACACTTCTTCAGCTATATTAGCTTGATTTTCCATTATAATCTGTGTAGCTTTTAGTACCTGTCAGAGAGTTCGTTCAATTTCGTTGTCTTAAGGAACTAACTTGGAACCCTTGGACCGTGTTTGCGTAAACCACTGAATTCACCCGGTGCACACACAAATCCTAGATTGCTGCTCGAACAGACTTGATCAGAAGTAAGCCTATAGAAGTAAACAACAAAATAAAAATAAAAATTTGTTTAAATAATCTAAACTTAATAAAATAATTATTAAAACTGTTCCCCGTCAACGACACCAAAAACTTGTTGTCCATTTTATATAATGACAAATACATGCAAGTGCACACGGTCAATCAAGTAATAAGGTAGTAAGAAGAGTGTCAAACCCACAGAGAACAAACAACAAATAATTATTCCAATTAACAAATTTTTACTAATTTATCCTATTTAAACAGTCACTCCAATTGATTTGAGAAAATTAATTAAATTAAAGTGATTAAGATCCAATTAAACTGACAAGTAATGAGTACCAAATGATTAAAATATAAGAATACAATTTCCCCAATTACTACTCAAGAATTCCCTTACCTTATCCTCACTTGAATTATTCCAATGAATTGACAAACAGGTGTTCATCACAATTCACTAACATCTTTCAATGATTAGCAAAAATATCTATTTCAGTTATTTTACTACTTTCGTGCAAAATACTTAAAATAGATTCATTAAGTTTGTATCATATCACAGTTGCGCATGGCATACAAGTACTTTTTTCTCATGCACTATTATGTTATTCTAGACAAGGATTAACAAATTCATGCGTTATTATGTTCAGTTCTATTCTAAGATGTCCTATTTTAATTCAACCAGAGAAATAAGATTAATTGTTGGCTAGACAACTATTTAAGTATGCTCAGAATATAATAATCAACTCAAAAGAATTATCAAGTAAAAATAATACCAATTGAATCAAAGCTTTGTAAAAGGTTCCATTGTACTCCTAATTAGGAATTTAGTTCATCATCAAATTAGGAACAAAAAGATAATAATTGATAAACATCATGATACAGAAAATAAATTAAGAGGAAGAAGGAAAAACTCTATCGATGATCTTCAATCTTCAATCCAAAATTTGTCTCACTAAGTCTCCAATGCAATTTCCCAAAAGTTCCAAAAGAATAGCCCCCAATTGATTGTCAGTCAAAAAGATATCTTCAACTAAGTAAACAACTAGACTTTATATTCCTAGCAAAACCCTATTACATAAGGTAAGTAGTAATCCTTCTTTAACTCAACTTTGAATAGTTAAGGAAACAAAATCTGTTTTAAATCCGTCGGACCGGCATGCCCCGCGCCCAGTCCCTTTGTAAAGTGGCGAGGCCCGAGCTTGATATACATGAATTCCTATTTGACTTAGCGCCCCCCGTGCCTGCTTGTCAGCTTGTGCAATTCTTCTAAATTTCAATTGTTTAGCCCATCCATCCATTTCTCCTATAAATTAAAACAAAACCATCACAAGTAACATGAATAATACCCAAAAACTCACAATATATCAAGCTAATTGGAATCAATTCGTAGGTTTTTAAGCTACTCATTAACAAGTATTCTCGTCTCATACACTGTATGTTATTCTAGAATGAATCAACAAATTCATGCGTTATTATAACAAGATCTAATCTTAGATCTCCTCTTTTAATTCCATCAAAGATATCAGATTAACTGATGGCCTACAATTAATTGATTAAGCACATAATATAATAATCAACTCAATAAGATCAACAAGTGAAAATAATGATAATTAAATTATTGCATTGCAAATGATTTCATTGTATCCCTAATTGGAAATTAGTTCATCATTATAATAAATATCAGAAGATTAAAAATAAATAACTTCCCAATTACAGATAATGAATTAAGGAGAAGAAGAAAAATTCTATTGAGAATCTCTAGTCTCTGTACCTTTAATCTCCGTCTCTTCGTATTCTCCAATTAAATCTCCAAATCTCTGTAAAGTGGCTCTCAATGATTTTTAAACCAAAAAGTATATCCCCCAAACTCCCAGTCAAAATCAAGTATTAATAGTCTCTATAAAAACCCTACTACATTTGGTAACCAACAATCCTATTCTAGCTCAACTTGGAAATAAATAAACAAAATCAACATGATTTCCTCTTATCTAGGGTGACCCACGCTAGATTCCTTCTTCAAACGGCGCGCCGCGCGCCGAGTGGTCAGTATCTTTAGCCAGCATAGCGCGCCCTGTGCAAATTCCAATGTAATATCAGAGCGCCCTGCGCCAGACTGTCAGTTTGTCCATTTTTCTCCCTTTTTAGCCTTCAAGTCCAACCTTGCCCCTTTTCCTGCAAAATGACACAAAAACATAAAAAGTACCAAGCAAAATACCCAGAAACTCACAATATTTCAAGTTAAAAAATACCAGATTCATAAATTTCTAACCCACTCATCAATAGTCTTCGTAGACACTCAAAATTTTGCACTTAGTCCTTAACCTTGGCAGAAGGACAAAAATGTCATATCCGAGCAAAGATTGCTAGTTAAGAACAAATATATAAAGCTATCACGACAATCCCCGAGCAACAAACCACTCAAGATTAATTACCCGACATATAGAGGAGGATCCTTTTTTGCTTTTTGTTTTATCTTCCCGGATCTGGAATTAGCTAAACTTGATGTTATTGTGTGGCTCTAGGAAAGAGATTTCTGGAATGGTACGACACGTCTCCAAATTTTCCACAAATTGAAAGTTACGAACGTTCCAGCGCGTGGTACAAAAAACCGACGTTGCAGCACAAAAATCGAGGTAGGTGGGCCCCACCCTAGCTAATCACAGAAGTACCTGTGGCCAACTGCAGGTGGACCTGCGGTCAGCCATAGGTAGATCTACGACCAAGCCCGGGGCCTATATAAGGCATTTTTCAGTAGATTTTGAAGGAGATGAAGAGGTTTTTAGAGAGAGAAATAACTATTTGTAGAGAGAGAAGTAAAAAATGTACTCCATACTGGGTCTAGATATATCTAATCTCACTCAATATTTTAATAAATTAACATTCAATCATCAAGATCCAAGAGCTAGGAAGATTCATCCATCCTCCCCAATGTGAAAGATTCAATATTTTTTGCAATTCCAATGTAGATCTAATAGATCTATTGTGTTTTATCCATTGTTGTGTTGGAAGTTTGTTTATTTCCCGATTATTGTGTTACTTTAACTATTTTCCTCAGATTTGAATAGTTTTATCGTTTATTTTGCTTGAAGATTGTTAAAGTTTGAATCTTTTCACTAGATTTACCCTAGATCTAGCTTGGATCTAGCTTGTTGACGATTTCAAAGTTCAAAGCTTTAACGTTTATGCTAGATTTGGCTTAGATTTAGTTTGGATCTAATTATTTTCAATGTTTTAAGTTAATTTTTCAGACCCTATAAAATCACATATCTAGTGGTGAGGGGTCCCATCTTCTAGCAGTCAAGGGATTCTAATATTTTAATCACCTGATAGCCAGTTTAGGATATATTTCTCGATTTAAATCTCGATTATGTCATTGTATCGATCTAAGGGATCTTGGATCGGCATATTTATTCCCCCGACTTTAAGCCCTTTCGATAGATCTCATTAATTAATACATAAATTTTGATGTATTAATTATCATGATGTGAACCTAGGAAAATTAGAGTCGAGATCCTTAAATCAGATATTGGTATAATTCCCACAATGGATGTAGTTTCGATTGTAAAGTTGTTATCTAATTATTGTTTATGTAATTTTGGGTCTTAAAGCGGTATCAAAGGTTCCATCCCCCCAAAATTGGATTAAAGGCCCCATAATAGTGAAGATTGTGATTGTGGGTGTTCGGGATCATTGAGATGACCTACATGCCCACGAATGGCTCATCCTCTTTTTGATGCTTAATTTTTTGTTTATCACCAAAAACGATTTTTGAACAAAATGATAAAGATCTTTAAAAAGAAAATCGGTACGGGTTATTAGAACAACCTTAGGCTAAAGTTTAATGTAATTAATAATCTTGATTCCTATTTGACAAAGGGTTTGAAAAATCATATTTTCCAAAACATCATCCTAAAAAGGGTTTTCTATCAAAATCAAAACTAAAAATGAACTTTTTTCTTAAATTAAATCCTTCGTGCATAGGTTAAAAGAGGCTCAAAGTTGCTTTCAAAATAATTCACTTCTCACGATTTTGACTCAAAATTAGATAGCAATCTTCTAGAGTTTTTTTCAAAAGTGCATGCGCACACACACGCACACCCCCTTAAGAAAACATTAAAATGCGGTAGTCGTGTTATCACGGAATTTGGGGGGTGCCTAACATCTTTTCCTCACTTAAGCAAGCCCCTGAACTCTATGAATCTCAGTTTTAAAACCAAATTTACAGAGTCACATATTGGGTCATATTGTGAAAATCTTAAAAAATCTGGATGAGTTGGTACATCTGTTTGAACTCATACCAACTGACAATTTTATCTAATTGGCCCATTATTAAAAACAATCTTTCAAAACTCCATCGGTATTTATATCAATTTTTTCCTAAAATACCACCGCTGAAATAGAATAATTAACCAAAATAGAGAAAAATAATAAAGGGTAAAAATATACGTAGGAAAATTCTCCCCCCCCCGGGGCATTGACAGATGACAACTCTGCTAGGGATGTTTTAGAAGGATGAAGTCACATCCAATCTTTTTGTGTGTGGATGGTTTGAATGAATGTTGTGATGAATGCCTCGAATGCTTTGTTTAAAGTACTTTGCACAATTTCATCATATGCATGCGGTAAGACTCGATGGATGTATGTTGTGTGATTCATCCACCAGGAGGCGAACCCGTCGAATGTTGATTACTGAACTTAAGGGGGCGTTCCCCCGTGAGACTCAGTAAAGACACCACTCAGATTGGTTCCAATTGAAAGATAGGATATATTCTCATCGAGTAAGTTGCAAAGATCTGGGGTCCTCATATCAAAAAGCCCGCGAGAGTAACCCTATGGTAGGTCAGCCTCAGATAAACCCAGCGTTACGGGAAGTTTCTTCATACCCTGTTACTCCTTTATATGAACAAAATGTCATCCATTTCTACAGTAAATCATTTTTGTCATAATTAAACCGTTAACCCTAGTTTACAGGAAAAGATTAAAAAAGAGAAACCTCAAAATACACATAGTGCATTGGCATGGATCCATATTTACTAGTTCTCAAAACTAAACTATATATTATTATATATTTAGATTGGTAGTCGAACTCGACTTCGAGCTAGGAAGGTCAGAACCACCCCAGTTAAGATGTCTAAGAACCTTACACCAGATCATGTTCCTATCTCTAAAGAAGAGTACGAAAGCTTTAAAAAGCAAGTCGTCGAGATGGCTAACTTAATTGCATGATCTTGGAGTCATGGAAGTCCTCAGTTCTTTAATTGCTTTATTTTTACAATGAATACATTGTTTAGTATAAGTTTAGGGGAAATTGTGTGCATGTTAGTTAGTATTGCATGTTAGTTTTAATTGAGTTGCATGCTATTCATATGTGTTAGGTGTAATGATTGCAAAGGTCAAACATCCTTGTAAATAGGATTTTTTAAGGAATTATCTAATAAAATGAGGATTTATGGATAATTTGAGCTTTATATGACTTATGGTCGTAATATGACTACGAGATATAATCTGTGAGTGTTTTTGAGTGTTTGGAGATCGTACGTGAAAAATAAAATTATTTTGAGAAAAGACGTAAAAATACTATTCACGTTTAAAATGCTTTTTCATTTTTTAGACTTTTCGAATTACGACATAACGTTTATTCGGGAAATAGGGACAGATGGAAAAATCGGATTTTCAAAAATCAAAAGTCATTTTTTTCGGCTAACCGAGCGGGTTATGGGAACGTAACTGAAAAGGTTAAAAAATTTAACTAGAATAGAAAATGTCTAACTAAATTTAGTTGGACTAACCATATTTAGGGTTTGTATGACTTGGTTAGGATTTGTAAGGCTTGGCTAAGTTTGAGTCAAGAATTAAGCTTAGGGTTGAGCCTAGGATTTCGATGGCTTGGCTAGGTTTGAGCCAATGATTGAGCTTAGGGTATAAGTGGCTTGTTCCTAAAGTAATAGTAGTACAAGTGATCCTTGAATTTGAAATCATCATGGTATATTGTGTATTCTGAATTATACGTTGTCATATTCCTTAATACTTTCGAGTATGTTATAGGGTATGTTTGGGTATAATAAATTGTACATGGAGGTTGGTGAATGATCAACAAAGAATCTACCACTTCTAGTAAAGGGAAAGAATATCATATGTGATTCGATAAGTGACAACTCAGAAATCCTTGGTCGACTATTCAATAACAGTTCATGCATTGGCAACCATGCATCTTGACAACTTGTCCAACATAGAGTACAGAAAAAAGTTTAAAAAGCTTGCATAACGTAATGCTAATACAAGAGTCAAAAAACTTGCATCAAGAAGAACTTGAACAAGGTTAGAAAATTTACCTTTGTATCTTTAAACCTTGTAAGTGTACGCTACTCGGTCTTTACAACCTCTACAAGATATAAACACATAGCATACCAATTAGATTATCACGAATGATATACATTGTGTAACTATCTTCTCCTTCTCGTATAACTTAGCCGAATTGTTAAACTAATAACATCCGTTTAAGTTATTTAACATTCGTTACGGATAATAACATTCATAAGTCATAAACCGACTCCCGTCGATCATCGTTATGCACAACGACCGACAAAACCCTAATCTATTCGATACGTCAAATATATTCTCATTGGATTCCCATCATCGAACTCCGTATAGAAATCAAGTAAGTTTTAACTTCATTTCATAACATTCATATACCTCGTACCTCTATTACATGTTATGTAACCTTAAGGCACTCACAACTCGATTACGATTCATGGTTTACATTATTGAATTTTAAGTTTTAAATTTAAATACATTTTGTCAACATTTAATTCTTAAAACCATTCTTAAACATGTTGTTTAAGTGATTTCTCTTCATAAATATTAACCATATACTTGACCCATAATTACCATGTAGCAAGCTAGGTTAATAAACATTCACGTTGAAAAATTTCACTTAAGGGCGCTGCAGCGCCAGCCATAGGCTAAAAGTCGGCGCTGCGACGCTGGCTCGCAGTAAATTTTCCCCTGTCCTGGCACTGCAGCGCTGGAACACAAGGTCTGGGCAGCGCTGCAGCGCCAGCCCCCAGCCTCAGAAAAATATTTTAAAAGTTAAATTTCACGAGCTTGTAACACGATCGTTACAACTCAGAATTGGCTCGTTCCAAAGCCAATAGTTCATATATTCCATGTTCTATGATTTCATACAGTCAGAATTCATTTCTGAATTTGTTGGCAAGAAATTCGCCGATTAGTTCATTTTTACGTGTTCGTTAAACATTCGTGAACGTTCGACGATCAATTCTTTGTTTTAAGTCTGAATTCGTTCGTTCTTGCTCCCACAAGTCTTATTTACCTAATTACATTACGCCATCGAAAACTAAGGTTTTAGAATCAAACGACAACTTTTGACTTCGATTTCGGGAAAATTCACAGTTTCGACAATTAACGTCTAATCGCGTAACTTTTGCCAAATCTTCGTTATTCAATATTTTTACTTCGAACCAAATGGAATCAATCCATTGGTCATTCATTAGTGATTCTAACCATTACAAACTTCTATGTTTTAATGGTTTCACGTACTTATCATGCAAACTCTCAAGAATTTGATAAGTTCTTAATCAATTAATATGATTTTACTTATTCATGGCTTATTAGTGTTGTAAGTCCACTACTAGGCCAACCTTATCGCTTCTTATCAATCATGCTCCACCAATTCACTTCTCTATCAATTATTTATTAAAGGAAGTTGAAATTTAAGGTTTGCATGGTATACCTCTTGTATTCGTGAGTACTTGGTTGATTGATAACAAGACTCGTGAACTTCTTGCTCCTTGTTTGCTTGATTCTTATCAATGGAATAAGCTAGCTTCTCTTTCTCTCTCTCTCAATATGTTGTCAACTTGTTAAACCAACAAATGAACACCCAAGGCCCTTATTTATAAACTTTGCAAGGCTTAGGGCAATTTGGTCATTAAGACCAAACCTCCTTTGCCATGTGAAGCCCATGTGCTAGCACATGCACCCCTATATGTCCACATATGCCTCTCATATGCTTATGGGTTGCCCCATGGGTTTAACCCACCCGTTTACCTATCGATTCGACCCACGGGTTTGGTTATTAAAATAATTCAATTTGAACGTATTTACTTCGTATAAAATTTGTATTATACGTCATATTAATTCTCGTATCCTTTTCGTATTATACTTTTATAATATCTCATATTATACTCGTATTTATTTCGTATAATAATCATTTATTATTATACTTAACCAATTATTATTATGTTTTAATCTTCCTAACCCTTAGGGTTTTAAGTCTTCACGCGAAAACTTAGTGACCCATAACTGGAATATTATTAGATATTCCATCCCATCTTTAAATCCTATCATTACACGTTTCTCGAAAATTCAAATATAATTCCCGAGCAGAAATGGATAAAAAGTGATTTTACGAAAATTCCTCGAAAAACATTTATTTTCCTCTTGTAAATTCATATGATTTAATTCTAGCACGTAGCTAGAATCCTAACCATATTCACATCTTCTAGGTCATAGAACGACCTTAAAATAGCTTACTCACTTTAATAAACATTGATTATAATTTTATTCAATAAAATTAAATAAAGTTTATTTACATAAATGTCCAACTTTCTCGGGCATTACATTCTCCCCCCCCCCTTATAGGAGTTTTCTCCCCGAAATTACAGTACAAGTTAGTCAAATAAATGGGATATGTCTTCTTCATCTTGTCTTCGAGTTCCCACGTTGCTTCTTCGGCATTGTGGTTCCTCCATATTACCTTCACTGAAGGTATTGCTTTACTTCTCAAAACTTGTTCTTTCCAATCGATAAGTTGAATAGGAACTTCTTCATACATTAAGTCTTTCTGGATTACGTGCTTTTAATTAGGCTTATAGGGATGCAATACCGATGCGTGAAACACGTTATGGATATGTCCCAACTATGGAGGAAATGTTATCGTATATGCTACCTCTCCTACCTTTCTTAAAATCTGAAAAGGTTCTATAAACCTATGACTTAACTTTACCTTCTTCCCGTAGCTTATCTTCCCTTTCCAAGGAGATACGTTCAGGAACGCGTACGAACTGACTTCGAACCCCCTGTTCTTTTGATGCGGATCTGTATACTTTTTCTGTCTATCTTGAGCTACTACCATCCATGCTCGTATCAACTTAACCACCTCTGCCATTTGTTGTACCATCTCTGGTCCCAACATTCGATGTTCTCCTACTTCATCCCAGCATAGAGGAGTTCTGCATTTTCGTCCATACAACACTTCATAAGGCGGCATGCTTATACTGGCGTGATAACTGTTGTTGTTGGCGAACTCTACCAATGGTAGATGATCGTCCCAACTCCCCTTGAAATCCATAACGCAAGTCCTTAACATGTCTTCTAGCGTTTGAATTTTCCTCTCACTTTGTCCATCCGTCTGTGGATGATACGCCATGCTCAATCTCAGTTGCATTCTCATCTACTCTTGCAAACTCTTCCAGAAATTCGATGTGAATTGCGGGTCGCGATCTAACACAATTAAAACTGGAAATCCATGTCTTGAGACAACCTCCTTGATATAAAGCTTAGCTAACTAGTCCAAGTTATACTTGACTGTTATCGGCAAAAAGTGAGAAGACTTCATCAAACGATCCACTATTACCCAAATAAAGTTGTATCCTTTCTACATTTTGGAAGTCCTACCACAAAGTCCATTGGAAATGATCCCACTTCCATTTCAAAATCTCCAATAATTGTAGTAAACCACTGGGTCATTGATGCTCGGCCTTAACTTTCTGACAAGTTAAGCACCTACTTACATACTCTGCTATCTCCCTCTTCATGTTTGGCCACCAAAAATTCTGTCGAAGGTCTTGATATATCTTGGAACTACCAGGATGAATCGAGTTCCTCAAGTGATGAGCTTCATCTATTATCTCCTATTTTAATTCCGGCTCACACAGAACCCAAATCCGTCCTTTAAATCTTAATAACCCTTTGTTATCAAGACTACACTTATCATCCGTACCGTCTGCAACCTTCTTCTTCATCAGTTCGCACTCCTCATTTTTGAGTTGTACTTCCTTCACTTTTTCTACAATTGTAGGTTGTACCTCCATTGCAAACAGCTTCTCCCCTTCCTCACTTGGACATCTGACTTCTATCTCCATCCTTGCCATCTCTGTTATCAACTCATCTTGAGTTGATAACATTGATAGTTTCTCCCGACCCTTTCTACGTAAAGTGTTGGCCACCACGTTCGCCTTCCCTGGGTGATACAGGATTTCACAGTCGTAATCCTTTATCAACTCCAACCACCTTCTCTGCCTCATATTCAACTCCTTTTGTGAGAAGATATATTTCAGACTTTTATGATCTATATATATCTCATATTTCTCCCCGTATAGGTAATACCTCCAAAATTTAAGGCAAAAACCACCGCTGCAAGTTCAAGGTCATGAGCAGGATAACCTTTCTCATACTCCTTCAACTGCCTAGATGCATACGCACTGACCATGCCATGTTGCATGAGCACACACCAGTCCTTTATGTGAAGCATCACTATGTAATACAAAATTCCTTGTATCATCTGGTAAAGACAATACAGGTGCTTGACTTAACCGCTTCTTGAGCCCTTGAAAACTGTCTTCACACTTCTCTATCCACATGTACTTCACGGTCTTCCTTGTCAAGTTTTTCAATGGAGTAGCTATCTTCGAGAAGTCCTGAACGAACCTCCGATAGTAACCCGCTAACCCTAGGAAACTCCGCACCTCAGTCGGTGTTCTCGATTGTTCCCAGTTAATAACTGCTTCCACTTTTGCCGGATCCACTGAAATCCTGTCCTTGTCGATGACGTGACCAAGAAACTGTACTCGCTCTAACCAAAATTCACACTTAGTGAATTTCACATACAACTTCTCTTTGCGTAGTGCTTCCCTTCTGGTGTCTTTGAATAGAATATCATTAATGAACACTATGAAGAACTTGTTCAAATACTGTTTGAACAATCTGTTTATCATATCCATAAATGCAACTGGCGCATTAGTTAACCCGAATGACATCAACATGAACTCGTAATAGCCGTAACGAGTTCTGAATGCTGTCTTGGGTACATCCTCCTCTCTAACCTTCAATTGGTGATACCCCATCTGCAAATCTATCTTAGAAAAGCATTTCGCCCCTTTCAACTGATCAAAGAGATCATCGATCATGGGTAATGGGTATTTATTCTTTATCGTTAACTTGTTCAACTCTTTGTATTCAATACAAAGTCTTAACGATCCGTCCTTCTTCTTTACAAACAATACCGGCGCTCCTCATGGAGAGACACTCGGTTGAATGTATTTCTTATCTAATAGTTCTTGCAACTGAATCATCAACTCCTTCAATTCTATCGGCAACATACGATATGGTGCCTTTGAAACTGGTGTCGTCCCTGGCACAACATCTATAACAAATTCAGTCTCCTTATCGAGTGGAAGACCTGGTAAATCACTTGGAAATACATCCGCATATTCATGGACTATAGGTATCTATTCCAATGTCGCTCCCACTCGCTGGGTATTAACAACATGGCACAAGTAACCTACACATCCTTTTCTTAACAACTTTCTGGCTTGTGTCATGGTTAGACAACAAGAGCTTCCCGGTGATTTACTACCGTAGAACGCAACCTTGGGTTTCTTAGAAATTCGAAGGTTTACACTTTTCATCTGGCAATTGATAATCGCCCCATGGTTAACCAACCAATCCATCCCGAGAATTACATTGAATTCCCCCAACATTATCGGTATAAGATCTACCGATAACTTGTTACATATTATTTCCACATAATAATTCCTATGAATAAAATTAACAGGAATTATTTCTTCATTTTCTACCTTCACATTCGAAGGAATTACAAGTTTTTTAGGGAGTAACCCTAATCATTTAGCAAATTCACATACTATAAATGAACAAGTAGCACCCAAATCAAACAACACATATGCATTTTTATTGTTAACCGGGATAATACATGATACGACATCACTCGATGCCACCGCATCCTGGACCATCATATTAACTGTATGGGCCATCGGTATACCCTGCTGTACAGGACCACCAATCACTAGCTTACCACCATTAGCCCCCTTCCCACCGTCCGACCCCTTCTTCAGATAGTTCCTTGCAAAGTGGTTTAGGGACCCACATGCAAAGCATGTCGTACCCTTCATAGGGTTGGGACAACTAGGCGCAATGTACCCTTCCTGTCCATAACGGTAGCATACCGCTTTACCCCTAAGATAGACTCCAAGATGAGCCTTCCCACACGTCTTGCATGGCTCGATCCTTCTCTTAGGATCTCCTTGCCTCACCCCGATATTTCCCGGGTTGAAAACTTTTCGCTTCGGCGCACTAAAGCTCCTGCTTGCTCACTCTATTTTAACTCCTCCGTTAAACTTATTCTTATTTTTCTTTTCCTTCTGGTACAGGCTCAAAGCCTCACTACCACCCTCGGCTATTAATTCCTTTTCCAATACCGCTCCAAAGATTTCACTTTGGAAAATAAAAACTCTAATATAGAGCCAAGGTTTCAAACCCAGCTCAAACCTTCTTGCTTTCCTCGCCTCCGTGTCCACTTGATGTGGTGCAAACCTCGCCAGTTCATTGAACTTAACAGCATATTGGGGAACAGTCATATCCCCCTATTTCAACTCTAGAAACTGGATTTCCATCTTACTTTCCATACTCGTGGGAAAATAGTACTCGAAGAAAATCTTTTTAAACTGCTCCCACCTAGCATTTTCAAACTCGACCCAACTCTAGTTCACCTCCCACCAGAAGTTGGCCTCTCCTTTCATTATATACGTAGCAATAGGAATCCTTTGCTCGTTTCGGACATTTGTTATATCAAATGCCTTCTCGATTCCCCTCACCCAAGCTTTGGCAGTGATAGGATCCGTAGTTCCTCTGAACTCCGACGGACCTACGCTTTTAAAATCCTTAAAGGTAGTACCAATTACTACCCCAGGATTTTTTCTTGTACCTCCTCTAGCCTTTTTAAAGGTTTCAGTCATAAGGTTAACAAACTCCTGCATCGGGTTATTCAGAATCCCTTCTTCCTCCACATTACGTGGCTCTGTTTGTCGAGTTCTCTGTTGTCTTTTCGGTGGCATTTTCCCTTTAACAAAAATAAATTTTTGTTATTATTTACTTCTTTCTGTTGGTTATTATTCACAATTAATAATAACACACACACATTGCCAAGCATTTCAATAAACTTCTTATATTAAAATGCTTCTTCTTGTAGTATAATACTACAACTGTTCTTCATTACATGACCATAGCCATTTACAATACTATCCTGCATTTGATTGCCAAAAATTGGGATTTACAAAAGACTACCCTTTAATTATACAAAAGAGGGTTTTACATCACTACTAGCTACACAACATTTATATAGTTAAACTAACTGGACTACATCTGCCTAACGGCATTAAGGTAATCCGCATCGGCCATACTGGCCACAATATCTGTAATACCCAAAAATATATAAATAAATAAATAAATAAATGGTATTTTTAAAGTTTTTGTTTAAATATTTAATTAGACTTTTCTTAGGTTTGGGTTAAATAGTATTTAAGTATGTGGACTACATTAATTGGGCCTTAAAACTTATTGGATCTAATTTATATTGTGTAATATTAAAATCCTATTAAAATTAAAAGACTTAATAAAATATATAAATAGCTAAACCTAACCTTACCTTCATTATACCATACGGAAAAAAAGAGAGGAAGAAGCTGCCGCTTTATTTTTATTGTGAGATTGACCGAAAAATTGAAATCAGGTGCCTTTCTCTGCTATTTGGTCTTTTGTTTTGTTTGTATTGACTATTAGGTTTTATTCTTTTAAGTAGGAGTAAGAGATTGAGAAATTGAAATATTAGTGTGTATTAACTAATTCTTGTCCGGAGTCTGGTAGTAATTTAGATGGATTCAATGTACATATGATTAGCTTTTTGTATATTATATTATAAGAATATGATCAAGGCCATGTGCTGATAGTTATTTTTTTTAAAAAAAATAATCAAAATTCGTCATCTTGAATACAAGCTGTTTCAACAAAACAGTGGCGCATATATGTTAAGCATATTGATTTGGAACGGAGGTGACCGTATTATTACTATTACATATATATATATATATATATATATATATATATATAATTTAGATTCTGATGGTGACTATACCCGCACATAAGGAAAAATAATAATAAAATATTATTCTATTAATAGTATGGGTCTTATAAAAAAAAGAAAGAAAGAAGAAATTAGTAATTAGTAATTTAATGTATGGTTTATTAATTTATATTTTTGTTAAATTGTGTAATTAGTTCGGACGGAGTTTAACGAACTATTTTGGGATAATAATTTTTGGGTATTACATTGCTTAATCCAGGTACAGATTTCGTACTCTTTCAGCGATTCTCTTATTAAATTTAATATATTCATTTTGTTTCTCGTTTCAAAATTATTATAATTTCTCATGATCGTTCGTTCTCAAATTCTTGTGATAGTTTCGTCTTGGTAGTGATACCTAGAACTCGTGTTTGTACTTTTGAGTTGGGTTAACATATTTAGTGTTTATTTTAATCTTTTAGAGATGTACATGTTAACGTATCTTTGGAGTTTCGTATTTATATTTGTTTCGTTGTTACATGTACATACTAGAACCCCTTGTGTTAATATTGTGTCGCATGTGTTATGACATGATATTATTATTAGAATATACCGTAGGATATACCTGAGCTATAACCACCTATGGGGGTACCACAGGCATGTCGTCTTGGCACGAGAGGCATAACACTTTTCGTGGCGGTGTGATCTGTCCACGGCGTCTCCATTTTGTGCTCCGGTGGGAGTTGTCCATTTGGTGTTTTGTTGTCGGAGGCGCATGGGTCGACCCTAGTTTTTTGTTCTGTTCTGTTCTACGGAGTGGCAATGGTTGTGCCAAACACGCCTTTCGATTTTGCATGCATTAGATTCGCGGTCCAATGTGTGTGACTTGCCTGTGTGGCATTATTTGACTTGCCTGTGTGGCAAGGTATATTTCTGTTTTGTTTTGAGCTCGGTATGAAATAACACCCAGCCATTTGATTCAGCCTATTATTTTATTATGTCAATTTTGTTCGTTTCAGTTCAGTTCAGTTCCTTAATTGAGTTAGTTATTTCGGTTCTCTATTTTGTATTCTATATCCGTACTGGGCATTTGGCTCATGCTGTGTTTTTCTTCTGGCAGGTAATCAGGGGGATCAAGGGCAAGTGTGATGAGAGCTCCATTCGATCCAATTATCTAGATGTTTGTTTAGGTTGTCAAATGGTTTATTTAGTGTTGTAATAACTAGTTCATATTATGGTTTGGGCCAGTTTAGCATTTATTCTGGTTTGACCTTTTGATATTTATTGGTTATAAATACTATTCTTTCGTGGCATAGAGCTTTCGTTCAATTTTGTTGTGTTTTGAGCAACCTCTCTTTCTATTTCGAAAAGGGGGTGTTACACAGTTGGTATCAGAGCCAGGTTCTTTCTTGTAGAAAACCTATTTAGGTTTGACCTGTGAGTTATGGGTAGACTTCTGGGTTAAGTTTTGTTCAGTTTAATTTTCTGTTCAGCTATTTTCAAATATGTCTCTAATCTATTTTGCTGATATTTGTTGATCTGTTCTTAGATGGCTCGTCGATCCTCTAAAATTGCTGGGATGAGAGGTAATAATGGGGAAAGAGGTGATGGTCAGCCCAATGAGCAACCTAATGATCAGATTAATGCTTAGTTGGTTAACTTGGTGAATCAGGCGGTTAATCAGGCTTTACCGCAGTTGGTGGCACAGGTGGTACAGGCGATACAGCAGCCGCCAGAAATTCCTGAGTAGGGGCACTCGGGAAATAATGGTCCACAAGCAAACGAAGAGGAAGGGAATGCAGATGGTCTTGATCAACAGGTGGTTCCAATGTATATATGGTTGGAGAGGTTTCAGAAGTAGAAGCCATAGTCTTTCAGTTCTGCTCCAATTCTAATTGATGCAGAGAATTGGATTGCACACCTAGAGAAGATTTTTGATGTGTTAGGGTGCTCAGATAATCAAAGAGTGTTGCTTGCTGCTTATAAGCTGGAGGGGGATGCACAGAGGTGGTGGAAAGCACTGAAAACAACCAAGGGTGATGGGTACGTGGAGACACTTCGTTGGGCAGAGTTTTGTGATGTCTTTTATCAGCAGTACTTTCCAGCTGCTGATAAAGAGGCCTATGCTAGAGAGTATTTGTCTATTCAGCAGAAAGAGGATGAGTCGATCACAAATTTTATGACGAGGTTCACCAGGTTGGCAGGTTTTGTTGGAACCTCTGCAGGGACTGCAGCGGAACAGGAGGAGAAGTTCAAGTGGCGGATTCATTATAGGTATTGCCAACATCTCATTAACACCAAGTTTGCAGATGTATCTGCTGTGGCTAATGCGGCCAAGAACATTAAGATGGAGCGGCAGGACTTTTGGTCTTCTAAACTGGAAGGGAGTCAAATAAGGGACAGAGATGACCAGCAGGGTCAAGCTTCGGGTCAGCATGGGAGAAATTAAGGTGGTCAGTGGAACAAAAATCCTGGTGGCCAGTAGGAGCAGTGGCGTGGCCAGAATTAGAACAGGGGTAATCAGCAGATGCCTCAGCAGGGGCAGAATCGTCAGCTTCAGCTACCTTGATATGGTCAGAATCGCCAACAAGGGCAAAATCGTCAGTAGGGGCAGAATCAGGGTCGATATCTGCGACCAGCTGGTGGGGGTAACCCAAAGCTAATTCCTATAGTTCCATGTGCTATGTGTCGGGATAATCGTCTGGGGAGACAGTGTCATAGAGCTACCGGTGCATATTTCTTGTGTGGACAGATGGGTCATATGGCTAGAGATTGTACCAGGCCACGTGGTAATGGTGGAGGCGGTGATCATGGTGGCAATGGAGGTCAGCGTCAGGGTGGTCGGGTGTTTGCCTTGACGTATAATCAAGCGGCAGGTGCGCCAGGTACTATTTCTGGTACTCTTTTAGTTGGCAGTCATGAGGCTTTTATTTTATTTGATACGGGTTCTATGCATTCTATTGTTGCTCGATCTTTTGTTCGGCACCTGGGTGTGCCATCTCAGTCTTTAGATTCTGCTATGTCTATTGCTACCCCGATGGGGACTTCTGTCGTTATCTCTGATTTGTATCGAGGGTGTACGATCAGTTTTGGTGATAAGATTCGAAGGGCTAATCTTCTTCCGATGTGTATGCATGATTTCGATGTCATTCTTTGGATGGACTAGTTGGATAAGCACCAGACCACTATCAACTGTCAGGCGGAGAAGGTTATATTTGGAGATGTGAAGTTTCCAGAATTTGTGTTTCAGGGTTCACAGCCGAGTAGAGTGGTGAAGTTGATTTCAGCTTTGAAGGCTGGGAAGTTAGTAGCAAAGGGTTATGAGGGGTATTTGGCATTTGTGAAGGATACCTCCAAGGGTGAGTCTCGTATTGAGGATATTTCGGTTGTTCGTAACTTTCCCGATGTGTTTCTTGAGGAGTTATCAGGGTTGCCACCGCAGCGGGAAGTTGAGTTTACTATTAAGCTTGTTCTTGGTGCGTGGCCTATCTCTAAGGCACCGTATCGGATGTCACCATTGGAGTTACAAGAGTTAAAGGAGCAATTGCAAGAGTTGTTAGATCGTGATGTGATTCGGCCGAGTGTTTCGCCGTGGGGTGCTCTGGTTTTATTTGTGAAGAAGAAAGATGGGTCTATGAGGCTGTGCATAGACTATAGGGAGTTGAACAAGATTACTATCAGGAATCGGTATCCATTGCTGAGGATTGAAGACTTGTTTGACCAACTTCAGGGGGCGAACTATTTTTCAAAGATAGACTTGAGGTCAGGTTACCATCAGTTGAGGGTTAGAGATGATGATGTCTCTAAGATAACTTTTCTTACTCACTATGGGCATTACGAGTTTCTGGTGATGCCATTCGGGTTGACTAACGCTCCGGCGGTGTTTATAGATTTGATGAATCGGGTGTTCAAGGAGTACTTGGACCAATATGTTATTGTCTTTATTGATGACATTTTGGTTACTCCAAGTCTAGGGAGGAGCATTAGGAGCATCTTCGAACAGTGTTGGGAATTTTGCAGAAAGAGAAATTGTATGCTAAATTCTCTAAATGCTAGTTTTAGTTGGAGCAGGTTGCATTTTTGGGCCACGTTGTTTCTGCTGAATGCATTAAGGTGGATCCTGGAAAGGTTGAGGCTATCACTAAATGACCGAGACCTACTACTGTGACAGAGATTAGGAGTTTCTTGGGTTTGACAGGGTACTATAGGAGATTTATGGAAGGATTCTCTTTACTTGCCTTACCGTTGACTCAGTTGATGAAAAAGGGTGCAAAGTTTGTGTGGAATGAGGAACGTGAGAAGAGGTTCGAGGAGTTGAAAAAATGGCTTGTGACAGCTCCTATACTTGCATTGCCGTCAGGGACTGGAGGTTTCCAGATTTATAGTGATGCTTCTAAGAAGGGTTTGGGGTGCATTTTGATGCAACACGGTAAGGTGATTGCTTATGCTTCTAGACAACTTAAACCTTACGAGGTGAATTACCCCACGCATGATTTGGAGTTAGCAGCGGTGATCTTTGCTCTAAAGATTTAGAGGCACTATTTGTATGGAGAGACTTGTGATATTTTCACCGATCACAAAAGTCTTAAATATATTTTCACTCAAAAGGAGCTTAACATGAGGCAGAGGCGTTGGTTGGAGCTTCTAAAAGATTATAATGCGAGGATTCAGTATCACCCGGGAAAGGCAAATGTGATTGCAGATGCTCTTAGCCAAAAAAGTTTAGGAAGTGTAGCAGCTCTTATTACACAACCTCAGCTTATTTTGAATATGGAGCGACTAGAGTTGGAGTTGTATGTCCAAGGTTCAGATGGGTATTTGGCAGGTATGAGAGTGGTACCCTCTCTTATTTTGAGGGTTAAAGAAGCTCAAAAGGAAGATGGGGAATTGTGGAGTATGGCATAGAATATGGAGGAGGGAAAGCAGCCTGACTTTCGTATTGATGACTGTGGTGTGATTTGGTTGGCTAAGCGGTTGTGTGTACCGTCTGATCCAATCATTCGGGAGGCAGTTTTGGTGGAGGTTCATAGTTCGCCATTTTCTATTCATCCAGGTTCTACGAAGATGTACAGGGATTTGAAGGAAATTTTTTGGTGGAATGGGATGAAGCGAGATGTGGCTGAATATGTTGGGAAGTGCCTCACTTGTCAACAAGTGAAGATAGAACATCAACGAGCTAGTGGTTTGCTGCAATAGTTAGACATTCCAGTGTGGAAGTGGGAGGATATCACGATGGATTTTGTGACTAGTTTGCCGAAGACTTTCAGGAAGAATGATGCCATTTGGGTTGTGGTGGATCTGTTGACCAAATCGGCACATTTCTTGGCTATCCATGAGGGTTACTCGGTGGATAGGTTGGCACAAATCTTTTAGCAGGAGATTGTTAGACTTCATGGTACTCCGGTGTCTATTATTTTGAATCGGGACCCACGATTCACTTCACGATTCTGGAAAGGGTTTCAACGAGCTTGGGGTACTCGGCTAAACTTTAGTACTTCTTTTCATCCGCAGACCGATGGGCAGTCCGAACGGACCATTCAGACGTTGTAGGATATTTTGAGGTCTTGTGCACTTGAGTGGTCAGGTAATTGGGATGATTACTTGAGCCTAGTTGAGTTTTCTTATAACAACAGTTGGCATGTAAGTATTGAGATGGCTCCGTTTGAGGCATTGTATGGTAGAAAGTGTCGAGCTCCAACTTGTTGGGATGAGGTTGGCGAGAGAACCATAGAAGGGCCTGAGTTAGTTCAAATCACTATAGAGAAGGTAGCGGTGGCTAAGGAAAAATTGAAGTCGGCTCGATCACGGCAGAAGAGTTATGCTGATAAGCATAGGAGGACTTTGGAGTTTGAACTTGGTGAGCATGTGTTTCTAAAAGTTTCTCCTTGGAAGGGTATTCGGTGATTCTGTCTGAAAGAGAAGCTTAGTCCGCGTTATATTGGCCCATTTAAGATTCTGGAGAGGGTTGGTGAGGTTGCATATCGGTTAGCTTTGCCTCCACAGCTAGCTGTGCACAATGTGTTCCATGTGTCGGTGTTGAGGAGTTATAAATATCACCCATTGTATGTGGTACAATATCCGTTCGATAAGATTCGTGATGATCTTACTTGTGTGGAGCAAGCCGAGGCAATATTGGATCGTCAAGAGCGGGTTATGAGGAGGAAGACAATTCCGTTTGTTAAGGTTTTGTGGAGAAACCATTCGGAACGAGAAGTTACATGGGAGATGGAGGAGTCTATTCGACCGGAGTATCCGCATCTTTTTGATAATTAGGTTAATTCTTTCCTTTTGATTTCGGGGACGGAATCCTTTTTAAGGGGTAGGTGATGTAATACCCGAAAATAAATAAATAAATAAATAAATGGTATTTTTAAAGTTTTTGTTTAAATATTTAATTGGACTTTTCCTAAGTTTGGGTTAAATAGTATTTAAGTATGTGGACTACATTAATTGGGCCTTAAAACTTATTGGATCTAATTTATATTGTGTAATATTAAAATCCTATTAAAATTAAAAGACTTAATAAAATATATAAATAGCTAAACCTAACCTTACCTTCATTATACCATCCGAAAAAAAGAGAGGAAGAAGCTGCCGCTTTATTTTTATTGTGAGATTGACCGAAAAATTGAAATCAGGTGCCTTTCTCTGCTATTTGGTCTTTTGTTTTGTTTGTATTGACTATTGGATTTTATTCTTTTAAGTAGGAGTAAGAGATTGAGAAATTGAAATATTAGTGTGTATTAACTAATTCATGTCCTGAGTATGGTAGTAATTTAGATGGATTCAATGTACATATGATTAGCTTTTGGTATATTATATTATAAGAATATGATAAAGGCCATGTGCTGATAGTTGTTTTTTTTTAAAAAAAATTCAAAATTCGTCATCTTGAATACAAGCTGTTTCAACAAAACAGTGGTGCATATATGTTAAGCATATTGATTTGGAACGGAAGTGACCGTATTATTACTATTACAGATATATATATATAATTTAGATTCTAATGGTGACTATACCCGCACATAAGGAAAAATAATAATAAAATATTATTCTAATAATAGTATGGGTCTTATAAAAAAAAGAAAGAAAGAAGAAATTAGTAATTAGTAATTTAATGTATGGTTTATTAATTTATATTTTTGTTAAATTGTGTAATTAGTTTGGACGGAAGGAGTTTAACGAACTATATTGGGATAATAATTTTTGGGTATTACATTACTTAATCCAGGTACGGATTCCGTACTCTTTCAGCGATTCTCCTATTAAATTTAATTTATTCGTTTTGTTTCTCGTTTCGAAATTATTATTGTTTCTCATGATCGTTCGTTCTCAAATTCTTGTGATAGTTTCGTCTTGGTAGTGATACCTAGAACTCGTGTTTGTACTTTTGAGTTGGGTTATGTGTTAATATTATGTCGCACGTGTTGTGACATAATATTATTATTAGAATATACCGTAGGGTATACCTGAGCTATAACCACCTGTGGGGGTACCACAGGCATGTCGTCTTGGCACGAGAGGCATGACACTTTTCGTGGCGGTGTGATCAGTCCATGACGTCTCCATTTTGTGCTCCGGTGGGAGTTGGCCATTTGGTGTTTTGTTGTGGGAGGCGTATGGGTCGACCCTAGTTTTCTGTTCTGTTCTGTTCTGCGGAGTGGCGATGTTTGTGCCAAACACGCCTTCTGATTTTGCATGCATTGGATTCGCAGTCCAATGTGTGTGACTTGCCTGTGTGGCATTATTTGACTTGCCTGTGTGGCAAGGTATATTTCTGTTTTGTTTTGAGCTCGGTATGAAATAACACCCAGCCATTTGATTCAGCCTATTATTTCATTGTGTTAGTTTTGTTCATTTCAGTTCAGTTCAGTTCATTAATTGAGTTAGTTATTTCGGTTCTCTATTTTGTATTCTATATCCGTACTGGGTATTTGGCTCATGCTGTGTTTTTCTTTCGGCAGGTATTCAGGGGGATCAAGGGCAAGTGTGATGAGAGCTCCATTCGATCCAATTATCTAGATGTTTTGTTTAGGTTGTCAAATGGTTTCTTTAGAGTTGTAATAACTAGTTCAGATTATGGTTTGGGCCAGTTTAGCATTTATTCTGGTTTGACCTTTTGATATTTATTGGTTATAAATACTATTCTTTCGTGGCATAGAGCTTTCGTTCAGTTTTGTTGTGTTTTGAGTAACCTCTCTTTCTATTTCGGAAAGGGGGTGTTACAATATCCCGGCTAATAGTATGTCGAGTTTGTCCCTCCTCGACAAGATACTCAGCAATCTGGTGCTGGTTGTGACACCCCCAAATCCGGGTACTTAATTTTCACATGATTTGGTGTTCACTATCTAAACATACATCTACTGCCCAATAATAAGGAATGCAAACATAAATTACAACCTTATCATTAAATAGAAATCTCCCTTATAAAAAGGATTACAACTTGTCCAAAATAATCCCAGGGTTATCTAACCTTAACATAAACAATAAATGCGAAAATAAAATATCATAACATAAAGTCTTATTACATATCATAAATAAAACACAATAACTCTTCACTTGTTCACCTTGCCTTTTCCTTTACTCGTTGACGGTACGTCAACGTTATCGACTTTAGCTACAATGTTTGTTAATTGCAAGAGTTAGCAAACAAAAGCTAACTTGGAATAACAACAATATTAATGATGACATAATTGAATAACTTCAAAAGATTTGAATAACTTTTCTTCCATCAACAATAAAGAAATGAATAATAATTCTTTCATCAACATTTAGAATTTCGAATATTGAAATCATCTAAGGGTCATAAGACCTTGAACTATGTCCTAGGTTATAAACATTCCTATTTAAAACTTTTAACAATCGTTTAGACTATGGACTCTCAACTCGTACTTAGGGGGATCAGCCCTTCGTATCATGTATTGTGCACAAACATCTTAACGCTTTTGCATAGTAACCCCCTAATAAATAGGGTTGTTCATCTCAGTATTTGGTACAAGTCCGCACCAAAGAAAGTTTGGTTTGGATAAGCTTAAAGGAAATTTGGAGTTCAACTATCATCAACTAAGAAGTAGTTGAATCGACTTACAATAACTTAGAATAATTCATCAATAGAGAATTATGAAATTGATAGTAGTGTGCATACAAGCCAATCATGTATGATGATAAAGCACATACTTTATAAACAATCTTATTTATTTATTAATAAAATATTCATTTATTAAAGGCATTTAATTATCTACATGGTGTTGTTTTTATAATATGTAAATAACCCATAGTTTTAAGCAATGCTTTTAGAATCATGAAGTTGATCATGCTAATGAGATCTAAATTCTTAGAAAGCTTTAAAACTAAAATAGTTCCCAATCGTGGGATTACTAAAAAGGGGATTAGTAAATCCGGATAGATTGGTACATATGTTGCTTGCTCATTGGATGAGGATGATTGATCTCATGATCATTTGTGTGGAGACACTAAAGCAAGTATGCAGATGCTTATTGGAGAATAAGTTCACTGAACGTGACTCGCTATGGAATACCTAATGGAGTTTTACTCGCCTGTCAATAGGAATTCCTAATGTGAAAGTAGTACAAGTGATCCTTGGACTTGAGATCATCATAGTATCTTGTATGTAACAAATTATACTTTGACTTATTCCTTAAGACCTTTTAAGGCATATATAGGGTATGCTTGGGTATAATGAGTTACATATGGAGATAATGAATGATCAATAAAGAATCTACCACCTCTAGTAAAAGAGGAGATATGTCTTATGTGATTCGTTAAATGACAACCCAGGAATCCTTGGCCAAGGTGGAATGAAATTAGAAAGTGGTTTCTAATTTGCATTAATCGGAGTTGTGCATTTTCTAATCGAAATACATATAAATAAATAAAATAAGACTTGACAGTAAATTCATGTCTTATATTTAATTGGGACATTGTATGGTGGAAGGATTGAATTGTATGGTAACTATTTACTCACATGTTCTTTTATGATTAATGTTGAAAACTATATTATCTGGAAAGTCGTTGATCGCTAAGGAGGCTTATCCCTATTATAGAATAAATATTATTTATTTAAATAGATTATTAGTTTAATTTATTTATTTAAATAAGATTAGAATTGTTCTAATTGATTTATTCACAACCGGTTTAATATAGAGAACCTAAAGGGTCACACCATAAAAGGAAGAATAATTATTTAAGAAGGTAATGGCATAATCGTAATAATGCATTAAGTATAATTAATTTAATCTATAGTGATAGAATAAATTAAATAGCTTAATGTTTATTATTTAATATTTTAGAAATATTAAATATAAATTAATAAAAGGAGTCTTATTAATATTATTACAATTATTATTATTTTAATTTCTAAAGGAGTTTAGTAATTAATTTAATATTAGTACTCTCATTTATTCCTAATAAGATTAGGAGACAAATTAATTAAATAAATTTAATTAATTATTCCCATGTGGTGGGAAGCCTAAATTAATTAAAGGAGTTTAATTAATTAAAAGAAATCCCATGTCTAATAGGATTAGAAGGGTTGACCAATATTTATATAAGAGGAGTCTTATAATAGATATTGATTTGACGAAATTTCAATGGTTGGAGAATACTCCTTTTCTATAGAGGATAGAAAACTAAGGTTTTGCCAAACATCATCCTTCTTGATAATTCCTCTTCTTTGGTGGATCACCTCTAGAGGCCAAACACTTGGGTGGCTAACGTTGATCAAAGGAAGGAATCTAACCCGAAAATTCAAGGAGATCACGAAGAACAAGGAGTTGAACTAGTACCTGTGAAAGCTTCGTTTTACAAGGCTATGATTCCATAACTTCTTATTTATCGTTTTAAATTAATAATTTGCATAAAGGATGATCCGGGTAATGGTTTTGTAGAAATTTTTTTAAACTCTGATATACCATGCTTCAGCTAATTTTTGCAATTTGATTGCGTCACGATTTCGTACAAACCCAACAGAAATAACTTATGCTTTAGAATTAAACTTAAAGCATTTAAAGGACAACATAGACCTTGCTTGAACAATAAAGTCAAGGTCACATTATTCAATAATGAACTTTTAAATAATTGCATATCCATTGCAGAAAAGAAAGACATGCTTAATACAATTAAGATATGAATATAGAAAACTTGCATATCAATAACAAGTTTGAGTTTAGAAAACTTGCACAATGTAAAAGAATAAGGATTAGATAACTTGCCTCAAGTGCAACCAACAATTATTATCACGTTCCTTAACAAATCCTACATATATATATTTAACCATAATAATACTAATTCACATAATTAGCTAACCCATTTGGGTTAACTCATTTCCCTTTAATTATTAAATTAATAATTAACAATCATATAGTTAATCACATCACATATTCACATTACCTACTCACATAATTAATCAACTAATAATTATGTACTTGAATTATAATTAAACATATTATAATTTAAATTAAACATTCACTTTAATTATATTTAATCAAATTATAATTACATTTTATATTAATTAATTTATAATTAATCAACTACATCATGCATTTATGAAATTATAATTAAACATATTATAATTTAAATTAACATTTAATTCAATTATAATTTATCAAATTATAATTATATTTTAACAATACAATTCATTATTGTCCATTTAGCATTTAAATTTTGTTAAAATGCTTTAAAATTTATCACATTAGGGTAGCTTTTTATGATACGAACAAAATACACAAAAATAACAACATCCTTCTTTTCTGCACAACCCCCCCCCCCCCCCCCCCCCCGCGGCCGGGGCGGGAGTTTTGGCCTTGCAAGGCCTGCCAGGGCGGGCCTCCTACAACGGTGAAAAACTGGTTCGCAAACTGTGCAGAGAAAAAGCCAATTTGACTTATTTCTTCACACCAAATTTTAATTTTAACTAACATATTGCACATAAACTTCATCTAATTTAATTATCTCAATTAAATTAAAACCATACCAGAAAATCATCACACATTAATTAAATTAAATATTAATTATTCATTTAATTAATATATTACATTTAATTAAATTACTCCACAACAATTACTTAAATTATTTATTTAACTCAATAAATAAATAAATCAATTAAATTATTTATTTAATTCAATAAATATTAAAAATCAATACATAAAATTCTCATTCGTTACAATCTTCCCTCTTTAAAAGGATTCTATCCCCAGAATCACAAAAAAAAATCTCATCTGTTACATTCTTCCCCCCTTAAAAAGATTCTGTCCCCAGAATCGGTATATAAGGGTTTACACAAATAGTTAAGCAAATAATTGGGGATATATTTTCATCATAACATCTTCGAGTTTCCACGTAGCTTCTTCAGCACTGTGGTTCCTTCAAATTACCTTAACAGAATGTATCACTTTATTTTTAAGAACTTGTTCTGTTCTATCAACTATTTGAACAAGAACTTCTTCATATGTTAAGTCTTTATCAAACTGTAAAGGCTCGTATTCTATTATATGTTTGTAGTCGTGTTTGTACGGTCGCAACACAGAAATATAGAAAACGTTGTGTATATTGTCTAGCTTCGGAGGTAATGCAACCTTGTAAGCCACTTTGCCAACCTCTCGTAGTATCTCAAAAGGTCCGATGAATCGGGGACTAGCTTCCCCTTTTTGCCAAATCGAATCTTCCCCTTCCAAGGAGATACCTTCAGGAAAACGAAGCTTCCTGCTACAAATTCTCGGTTCTGTCATGTTGATCGGCATACTTCTTCTGTCTGTCTTGAGCAGCAACCAATCTAGTTCTGATCAGCATCACGATTTCAGCGGTTTGTTGCACCAATTCTGGTCCCAACAGTTGACGTTCACCGACCTCGTCCCAGCACAATGGAGTTCTACATTTTCTGCCGTATAACGCTTCGCAAGGCGGCATGCCAATACTCGTATAGTAACTATTGTTGTAGGCGAACTCCACCAACGGTAGATGATCATCCCAGCTTCCTTTGAAGTCTATAACGCAAGCTCTCAGCATGTCCTCTAGCTTTGGCCATCAGTCTGAGGATGGTACGCCGTACTCATTCGTAATTGCGTTCCCAAACATTCTTGTAGTCACTTCTAGAAATTTGACGTGAAATGTGAATCTCTATTCAACACAATAGACACTGGAACACCGTGTCGAGAGACAATTTCCTTAACGTACAGCTTCGCTAACTGATCCAAGTTAAACTTAATCTTGATCGGTAAGAAATGTGCTGACTTCGTCATTCGATCCACTATTACCCATATCTCATCAAAACCCTTCTGAGTCGCTGGAAGACCAACCACGAAATCCATCGTGATATGCTCCCACTTCCACTCTGGAATTTTTAGCGGTTGCAATAATCCACTCGGTCTCTATTGTACTGTTTTGACTTTCTGGTATGTTAGACATTTCGCAACGCATTCAGCTACGTCTTTTTTTATATTCGGCCATCAAAAATGCTGTCTGAGATCCTGGTACATCTTCGTACTCCCAGGGTGAATCGAATATCTCGAACTGTAAGCTTCGCTCAGAATCTCCTCTTTTACGTCCTTTACTGGCGGTACCCAGATTCTTCCTTCAAATCGTAACAATCCTTCGTTATCGATCTTAAACTTGATGTCTTCACCATCGGCTATTCTTTTTCGGATCTTCTCGCACTCTTTATCTTGAAGTTGTGTCTCTTTCATCTTGTCTACCAGAGTAGAACCAGTAGTTACTTGAAACAACTTCTCATCCGATTCCTTCGGATAATTTACTTCCAGTTCAAATATAGCCATCTCTGTTATCAACTGATCCTGATCAGTTAACATATTTAACTTCTCCCAACCCTTTCTGCTTAAAGCGCCGGCAACTACATTAGCTTTACCCGGATGGTAAAGAATCTCGCAGTCATAGTCCTTGATTAGTTCCAACCATCTCCTTTGGAGCATGTTCAAATCCTTCTGGGTGAATATATACTTCAGACTCTTATGATCTGTGTATATCTCACACTTTTCTCCATATAAGTAGTGTCTCCAAATCTTTAGAGAAAACACTACTACCGCCAATTCTAAATCATGGGTCGGATAACCTTTCTCGTAGTCCTTCAGCTGACGTGATGCATAGGCAATGACTCTGCCACTCTGCATCAGTACACAGCCTAATCCCTTATGTGAGGCATCACTGTATACTACAAAATTTCCTGTATTATCCGGCAATGACAACACAGGTGCAGTACTTAACCTCTTCTTTAGTTCCTGAAAACTTTCCTCACACTTTTCCGTCCAAACAAACTTAACTGTTTTACTAGTCAAATTCATCAACGGAGTTGCGATTCTAGAAAAGTCTTGGATAGATCTTCGGTAATAACCTGCCAATCCTAAGAAACTCCTCACTTCAGTCGGTGTCTTCGGCTGATCCCAATTCATCACAGCTTCAACCTTTGATGGATCTACCGAAATCTCATCCTTGTCAATCACGTGGCCAAGAAATTGCACACGTTCTAACCAGAATTCGCATTTCAAGAATTTTGCTTATAGCTTCTCCCGTCTCAGCGATTCTAAGGTTAGCCTTAAATGTTCAGTGTGTTCCTCCTCGATTTTGGAATAAACCAAGATGTCATCTATGAACACTACTACAAACTTATCCACGAATAGCTTAAACACCCTATTCATTAGGTCCATAAATGCAGCTAGTGCATTTGTTAGACCAAATGACATCACTAAGAACTCGTAATGTCCATACCGAGTCCTAAAAGCCGTCTTCGGTATATCTTCTCTTCTTACCTTCAACTGATGATACCCACTTCTCAAATTAATTTTCGAGAAGTATCTAGCACCCTTCAGTTGATCGAACAAGTCATCGATCTTAGGTAAAGGATACCTATTCTTAATCATAACTTTGTTCAACTCACTATAATCAATGCAAAGCCGTATCGGTCCATCCTTCTTCTTCACGAATAATACTGGTGCTACCCACGGTGAAACCCTCGGCTGAATATACTTCTTTTCCAGCAATTCTTGCAGTTGAACCATCAACTCCTTCATCTCGACTAGAGCCATTCTGTACAGAGCTTTTGAAATCGAAGCAGTTCCTGGCGCTAAGTTGATTATAAACTCTATCTCACTATCTGGCGGAAGTCCTAGCAAATCGCCCGGAATTACATCCACAAACTCCCTAACCACTGATATCTCTTCTATCTTCAGGCTCTCCTTACGAGTATCTACTATGTAGGCCAGATATCCTACACAGCTTTGCTTCAAAAGTTTCTTGGCTTGCATGATTATCAGACAACTCGCTTGTCTAAGCAATTTGCTACCATAAAATACTAACTTCGACGGAGTCGTAAGGTTTACCGACTTCTTCAGACAGTCGATTACTGCCCCATGGTTGAACAACCAATCCATACCCAGTATCACATCGAATTCCCCATATTTTATCGGAATCAAATCTACGCTCAATTCTTGACCCTTAATGTCCAATCTACAATTTTTGTAAACAAACCTAACAGGAATAGCTTTCCTATCTGCAATCTCTATGTTCAAGGGGTAAACTAATTCCTCTTTAGGTAAGTCTAAGGTCTTAGCAAATTCATCAAATATGAATGAACAAGTAGCACCCGAATCAAATAATACATATGCATTTATACTTTTGATCGGAATAATACCTAACACCACATCTTTTGACTGCACAGCATCCTACACCGTCATGTTCAACATTCGGGCAGTGGGTCGAATGGCTGTAGTGGTCCAGCGATAGCCAAAGTGCTGTCGCTGCCATTTTCTACGCTCCCTGTTGACCTTGTTGCTGGCTTCCTCGGGCAACTTCGGGCCATGTGATCCTTGGATCCACATGTGTAGCAAGCCCCCTTCTTTGGGTTCAGGTAATTCGGCGCAATGTGGCCTTCCTGACCACAATTGAAGTATACCCGCATCCCCCTCATACACACTTCAGTGTGATTCTTCCCGCATGTCACACATGCTTCAATCTTCTTCTTCTGCTGGTTTCCCTGTTGACTTATAGTAGAGGTGTTGTTCCATTTCCTTTTCTGGTTGATAGCACTGCTACCACCAGCCTTGTTCTCCGTCTCATTCTTCTTCTTCTTCTTCTGGTCCTGATTGAACTTGGACACCGCGTCTCTTCCACCTTCAGCGAGAATGGCCTTTTCCAGCACAGCTGCAAACGTATTTAGCTAGAAAATGGAGACCTTACTGTAGGGCAAAGCTTCAATCCCTGCTCAAACCTTCTCGCCTTCCTTGCGTCAGTACTGACCTGGTATGTAACGAACCTGGCTAGCTCGTTAAATTTTGCGGCGTACTCCAACACCGTCATCCCTCCCTGTTTAAGCTCTAGAAATTGGACCTCCATCTGGTTATGTGAGCTAACGGGAAAGTACATTTCAAAGAACATCTCTTTGAAACGTTCCCACGCTATCACTCCTTCTCCTTCCCTAGTTTTATTGGCCTGCCACCAAAAGCTAGCTTCCAACTTCAACATGAAGGTCGCAAAAGCCGTCTTTTGGTCTTCGCCAACTCTAGCTACATCAAAGACTTTCTCCATTTCCATAACCCACGTCTGAGCCTCTATCAGATTTATCGATCCCTGAAACTCCGGCGGTCCTACAGCTTTAAATTCCTTAAATGTCGTGCCCTACACTTGCGGCTGATTCGCAAGTGCTCCTGTTAGCAGGCTCACCAATTGCTGAACCGAATTGGGATTCGACCCATCATTATTGTTGTTATTGTTGTTCGTCGAACCCTCGGGATGTAGATGTGTAGGTCTTCTTCTAGGAGGCATTTTTCTGTTAAGAAATTTTTTTATTAGATCCTTTACTCATTTCTTAAATATTCAAGTTCATACTTAAACATCTAAATAGTTCAATTCACACTTGAACACATAGCACGTCAATAAACTTCTTTATTCATTTATTCGTAGTTTTAAAAAAAATACAGAATAGATAGCATCTCTGCTATTTACATCATCTTTCCTGAACTGCAAAAGTTACAGGAGTATATCATTATCTTATCCCATTATTATCTCAAATTATAGGATTTATATTTATTTAATACATAAGGAAACACATAAATAAAGACTCTTCTATATAGGCATGTTAAGACGTTGCACAGCCTCTCTACGTTCTTCCTCCATTACCCGAAACGCTGTTCTGCGATCCACCATGTACTATGGTAAACCTTGGAACTGAGATGGGTAATAGAAGACACGATCCTGGGCCCTATCTATAGCCGTATGGAAAGCGTATTCCGTCTCCCTCAGCTTGGCCTTCTTCGCTTGAACCTCGTCTTCTGCTCGATGGGCACGTTGAGTAGCCCTCACGCTTGTTTCCTCCGCTCTGGCGCGCTTTACTGACTCCTCCTAGATGTCGTTCTTCAGCTTTGCTAGTTCAGCCAGTGCTTCATCTCTTTCACTCTCCACGTGGATTAGATCCCACTTCGCGTTTTCAAGCTCAATGTCCAGCTCTTCAATTTTCTCATCCCGCTGCTGTATGGTTACTTCAAGCTCTCCGACTTGACCATGTAGCTCCACATTGCAGTCATAGACCTCCTCGTACATCTCAGCACTAGTCGAGTGAGGTGGGGAATAACTCTTCAGGGTCCTCCTCCTCCTCAGACTCATCTTCATCCTCATCATCTTGGTCAGACATCGGTTCATGCTCCTGACCAACTATGGTGATCAATTGAGATGGCTCTCTCCGAACCAACTGCTCCCAGACAACCTGGATGTCTCGGGGCTCCTCTTCCCTCGGCATCTGGGGTAAATCCTCCCTAGCCTGACTGGACTCTCCAACGTTTGTCATCCCGACAATAAAATTTTAAAATTTAATTATTACGTGATATCGAATCATCAATCGATACTCTTCGCGTACATAAGTATAAACACGTAGCACATAAGGTAGTTTATTATCTTTAACTATCAACACTATCTTTTCGATCTCCTATAAGGCTACTACCTAAGATTTTCCCCCCACCTAAGGTTCATAACCTACTGCTCTGATACCAACCTGTGACACTCCCAAATCCGGGTACTTCATTTTCACATGATTTGGTGTTCACTATCTAAACATACATCTACTGCCCAATAATAAGGAATGCAAACATAAATTATAACCTTATCATTAAATAGAAATCTTTCTTATAAAAAGGATTACAACTTGTCCAAAATAATCCCAAGGTTTATCTAACCTTAACATAAACAATAAATGCGGAAATAAAATATCATAACATAAAGTCTTATTACATATCATAAACAAAACACAACAAGTCTTCACTTGTTCACCTTGCCTTTCCTTTTACTCGTTGACGGTACGTCAACGTTCTCGACTTTAGCTGCAATGTTTATTAATTGCAAGAGTGAGCAAACAAAAGCTCACTTGGAATAACAACAATATTAATGATGATATAACTGAATAACTTCAAAAGATTTGAATAACTTTTCTTCCATCAACAATAAAGAATTGAATAATAATTCTTTCATCAACATTTAGAATTTTGAATATTGAAATCATCTGAGGGTTATAAGACCTTGAACTATGTCCTAGGTTATAAACATTTCTATTTAAAATCTTTAACAATCGTCTAGACTATGGACTCTCAACTCGTACTTAGGGGGATCAGTCATTCGTACCATGTGTTGTGCACAAACATCTTAACGTTTTCGCATAGTAACCCTTAATAAATAGGGTTGTTCATCTCAGTATTTGGTACAAGTACGCACCAAAGAAAGTTTGGTTTGGATAAGCTTAAAGGAAATTTGGAGTTCAACTATCATCAACTAAGAAGTAGTTGAATCGACTTGCAATAACTTAGAATAATTCATCAATAGAGAATTATAAAAAATAACTTATGCTTTAGAATTAAACTTAAAGCATTTAAAGGACAACATAGACCTTGCTTGAACAATAAAATCAAGGTCACATTATTCAATAATGAACTTTTAAATAATTGCATATCCATTGCAGAAAAGAAAGACATGCTTAATACAATTAAGATATGAATATAGAAAACTTGCATATCAATAACAAGTTTGAGTTTAGAAAACTTGCACAATGTAAAAGAATAAGGATTAGAAAACTTGCCTCAAGCGCAAGCTACAATTACTATCACGTTCCTTAACAAATCCTACATATATATATATTTAACCATAATAATCTAAATTAGTTATCACATAACTAATTCACATAATTAGCTAACCCATTTGGGTTAACTCATTTCCTTTTAATTATTAAATTAATAATTAACAATCACATAGTTAATCACATTACATGTTCACATTACCTACTCACATAATTAATCAACTAATAATTATGTACTTAAATTATAATTAAACAAATTATAATTTAAATTAAACATTCACTTTAATTATAATTATCAAATTATAATTATATTTTATATTAATTAAATTATAAATAAACAAATTATAATTTATAATTAATCAACTACATCATGCATTTATTAAATTATAATTAAACATATTATAATTTAAATTAACATTTAATTCAATTATAATTTATCAAATTATAATTATATTTTAATAATACAATTCATTACTGTCCATTTAGCATTTAAATTTTATTAACATGCATTATAATTTATCACATTAGGGTAGCTTTTCATGATACGAACAAAATACACAAAAATAACAACATGCTTTTTTTCTGCAACCCCCCCCCCCCCCCCCGCCCGCCGGGGCGGGCCCCTTGTAGTGGTGAAAAATTGGTTCGCGAACTGTGCAGAGAAAAAGCCAATTTGGCTTATTTCTTCGCACCAAATTTTAATTTTAACTAACATATTGCACATAAACTTCATCTAATTTAATTATCTCAATTAAATTAAAACCATACCAAAAAATCATCACACATTAATTAAATTAAATATTAATTATTCATTTAATTAATATATTACACTTAATTAAATTACTTCACAACAATTACATAAATTATTTATTTAACTCAATAAATAAATAAATTAAAATATTTATTTAATTCAATAAATATTAAAAATCAATACATAAAATTCTCATTCGTTACACTGGTAATCCTCGTGCGAACTCCTATGTATATAGGACATTTGGCTTATCTTTTGCTTCTTGTTCAGAAGCTCAGCTTTCAGTTCCTGGACTTTAAGCTTTAGGTCCCAGACTTTATCCTTTGCCAACACTCTCTCGCCGTGCTCAACTTCCCAGAAGACCTCCATATCTTCCTTGTCCTCCTGGACATCATGAACCTCCTGCTTCAGGTCATGGACCTCCTTACTTAGTTGGACATTTATGTCCAATACTGCCATGAACATAGCCTTCATAGGCTCTGTCGGTGACATTTCCTCCTCCTCCGTAGGTAGTATCGAGTCAAATGATATCATTCATTACAACAATAATACTATACTATTACAAGGATAACTGAGTATCCATCTTGGACTTGCCCTTGTCCTTATCGGATCCTTCGGTCCGATAGCACTTGGCTGAAATCATATAATGTTAAGCAAGGATGAGCATAACCAGCTCAACAAGTTTAATATTTTACTTTGCAACCACAAAATCAAGCATCATATGACCTCATCTTCAATAACTGTACAATATTTATGAAGTAGTAGGAATAATCAAAATAGCATTTTGAATTCCTTTAAAAATCATCCTTTAGGACATATAGCCACTTAAAAATTTGAGCTGGTCAAAGACCATGAACGTTCTTTTCCATTTCTATTCATAAAATGACAACCTGATACTAAGACCGTAAGCCCAATATATCTTACGAGCACGTCCAAGTGATCAGCCTGTAGTACTCTATGTTGATCAACACTCCATCCTTAAATATTTTAATGTTTAAGCTTTTTTGCAACTCCCAATGCCCGTCGAATTAACGACGTTAAAAACCTTTGTGTATTCATACTCAGGTTTATCTCTGAATCTGTACCAAAGCAATTGGCATAGGATAGCACATTAAGAATACTTTGAAAGATTTATGAAAAATCAATGAAAATACTTTACATATGCGTCTAGCCGAATCAAATGGCATTGACTATTCAATAATAGTTCATGCATTGGCAACCATGCATCTTGAAAACTTGTCCAACATAGAGTATAGACAAGAGTTTAGAAAGCTTGCATAATGTAACGTTAATATAAGAGTCAGAAAACTTGCATCAAGCAAAACTTAAACAAGGTTAGAAAACTTACCTTTGCGTCTTTAAACCTTTTAAGTGTACGATACCCAGTCTTTACAACCTCTACAAGATATAAATACATAGCATACCAATTAGATTATCACAAATGATATACATTGTGTAACTATCTTCTCCTTCTCGTATAACTTAGCCTAATTGTTAAACTAATAACATCCGTTTAAGTTATTTAACATTCGTTATGGCTTAACATTCATAAGTCATAAACTGACTCCTGTCGATCATCGTTATGCACAACGACTGACAAAACCCTAATCGATTTGATACGTCGAACATATTCTCATCGGATTCCCGTCATCGGACTCCGTAACGAAATCAAGTAAGTTTTAACTTCATTTCATAACATTCATGTACCTCGTACCTCTATTACATGATATGTAACCTTAAGGCACGCTCATAACTTGATTATGATTCACGGTTTAAATTATCGGATTCGATTTTTAAATTTAAATACGTTTTCTCAATGTTTAATTCTTAAAACCATTCTTAAACATGTTGTTTAAATGATTTCTTGTCATGAATATTAACCATATACTTGCCCTATAATTACCATGTAGAAAGTTAGATTAAAAAACATTCACGTCGAAAAATTTGCACTTAAAGGCGCTGCAGCGCCAGCCATAAGCTTAAAGCCGGCGCTGCAGCGCTGGCTCACAGTAAATTTTCCCCTGTCTCGGCGCTGCAGCGCTGGAACACAAGGTCTAAGAGGCGCTGCAGCGCCGGCCCCTATCCTCAGAAAAATATTTTAAAAGTTGAATTTCACGAGCTCGTAACACAATCGTTACAACTCGAAATTGGCTCGTTCCAAAGCCAATAGTTCATATATTCCATGTTCTATGATTTCATCAAGTCAGAATTCATTTCTGAATCCGTTGGCAAGAAATTCGCCGATTAGTTCATTTTTACGCGTTGGTTAAACGTTCGACGATTAGTTCTTCATTTTAAGTTTGAATTCATTCGTTCTTGCTCCCGCAAGTCTTATTTACCTAATTACATGTTACGCCATCAAAAACCAAGGTTTTTGAATCAAACAACGACTTTTAACTTCTATTTCTAGAAAATTCACAGTTTTGACGATTAACGTCTAATCGCGTAACTTTTGTCGAATCTTCATTATTCAATATTTTTACTTCGAACCAAATGGAATCAATCCATTGGTCATTCATTAGTGATTCTAACCGTTACAAACTTATATGTTTTAATGGTTTCACATTCTTATCATGCAAACTCTCAAGAATTTGATAAGTTTTTTTATTAAGTTCTTAATCAATTAATATGATTTTAGTTATTCATGGCTTATTAGTATTGTAAGTCCACTACTAGGCCAACCTGATCGCTTCTTATCAATCATGCTCCACCAATTCACTTCTCTATCAATTATGTATTGAAGGAAGTTGAAATTTAAGGTTTGAATGGTATACCTCTTATGTTCGTGAGTACTTGGTTGATTGATAACAAGACTAGTGAACTTCTTGCTCCTTGTTTGCTTGATTCTTATCAATGGAATAAGCTAGCTTCTCTTTCTCACTCTCTCTCTCTCAATATGTTGTCAACTTGTTAAACCAACAAATGAACACACAAGCCCCTTATTTATAGACTTTGCAAGGCTTAGGGAAATTTGGTCATTAAGACTAAACCTCCTTTGCCATGTGAAGCCCATGTGCTAGCATGTGCTAGCACATGCACCCCCCACATGTCCACATATGCCTCCCATGTGCTCATGGTTTCCCTATGGGTTTAACCCACCCGTTTACCTATCGGTTCGACCCACGGGTTTGGTTATTAATTTAATTCAAATTGAATGTATTTACTTCGTATAAAATTTGTATTATATATCGTATTAATTCTCGTATCCTCTTCTTATTATACTCGTATAATATCTCGTATTATATGCGTATTTATTTCGTATAATAATCATTTATTATTATATTTAACCAATTATTATTAGATTTTAATCTTCCTAACGCTTAGGGTTTTAAGTCCTCACGCGAAAACTTTGTGAGCTATAACTAGAATATTATTAGATATTGCATCTCATCTTTAAATCCTATCATTACGTGTTTCTCGTAAATTCAAATATAATTCCCGAGCAGAAACGGATGAATAGTGATTTTACGAAAATTTCTCTGAAAACTTTTATTTTCGTCTTGTAAATTCATATGATTTAATTCTAGCACGTAGCCAGAATCCTAACCATATTCACATCTTCTATGTCAAAGAACGACCTTAAAATAGCTTACTCACTTTAATAAACATTTATTATAATTTTATTCAATAAAATCAAATAAAGTTTATCTACATAAACGTCCGATTTTCTCGAGCGATACAAAACATATCAAGCGTAATAAATATTTTTATCTTTTAAGTTTAGATTTGAAGAGTGAGAAGGAGGTTACAAATTTGAAGAGTGAGAATGAGGCAGCAGATTTGATGACTAAGGTTGAAGAGGTTGTTGGAGAGGATTTTTCTGATGTGGCTCACCTATTTTAGTATCCCAAAATGGTTGAAGAGGCTGTTGGAGATGCTCTAGGGAATAATTAATGTTGGGGTCATAGAAAAGTGTATGGATACTTCAATTAATAAGTAATTTAGAAGGGGCAATTTAGGTAAAAATATATATTATTAATTAACGTGTCGAAACCAATTAGGACGTAAACCCAATATTAATTATTCCTTACTAGTTTTCACATAAATTCTCTAAATCATTTTTATTGTTATTCTCACATTCCAATAAGTATATTTTCTCTCCAAACTCACCCATTAATTACATGTATATGCCTATAAATGCAAACTCTCCACATTTGTTGGTATTAATTTTTAGCTACTATCATTTTTGTTGTTATTCTCACATTCCAATAAGTATATGAGAGAAAATATGGTATAACAATACTCCCTCCGTTCCTTAATATAAGTCGTTTTAGAGAAATGTTTTTGTCTCTTAATATAAAATGTTTGAGAATTTCAAGTATTAATTGTTTAGTTTTTAATATTACCCCAAGTATTAAATATAACTTTGATTCTCTCACTATTCTCTATCCTGTAACGAATGAGAATTTTGTAATTATTAAAAATATTTATTGAATTAAAAAAATATTTTAGTTGATTTAATTATCGATTAAATAAATAATTGATGGAAGTTGTTGTGGAGTAATTTAATTAAGTGTGATATATTAATTAAGTTAATGTTAAATAATTTTATAGTTTGGAGTTTTAATTTAATGAGATAATTAAATTAAATGAATTGTTAAATAATTATAATGTTGTGTAATGGTGGTGTTCTAATTTAAGTTAATAATTAAATTAGAAATTTAATAATTTGTCAAATGGAATTACAATTTATAATGGAAATTGTATTAAGGTTTAATTGAATTAATATTATTATAATTTAGTCAAGGAGTGTGACATATGAACTATATAATAAGAGGTTTATTTATATAAAATAAAAGGAGGTTTGGAGGAGCTAGCCAAACATGGCCTTGTGGCTTTTAGGTTATTGTGATGCCCCCAAATTCGGGTTTCCTAACCTTAGGTCTGGTGCTCACGATCCATCATACATATCACATCTAACTACCCATTCATTAATGAAATACATCAGTTATATTATTTCTTAATACAACTTATAACAATATCCCAGGGTTAACTAACCTTGACATAACTTACATACCCTTAGCTATTCAAAAGGTTTACATAACTAATTTACATAATGTAACATAACAATTAAAAGTCAATAATAACTACTCATGAGCTTTGCCTTTGCCTTTGTCTCTGTTAGAACCTTCTGCTACCTCGACTTTAGCTAAAATATTTTATTTAAGCAAGGGTGAGCAACGAGCTTGCTCAGCAAGTTAAAGTATACAATAAAGGATATATATCATGAATAGAAGAGTCTAGCTTCTATAAAACTTCAACAATAGTCAAAGGATTTCGAAGTAGTTGAATAATAAATCATTTTCAATAACAAGACTTTCTTAAATTTCATGCTGAATAACATATTAAGGATGAAAGAGTAAAATTCTTTCAAAGATTCAATAATATTCAATTAATTAAGAAGTTTAACAATACTACAACAATATTTAATAAAGTGGGATATTCCCAGATTTTATGTTGAGTGATCACAAATGGATCATGAAGTATTAGAGAAATCATTAGTTATTAAAACTAAATTACCTCAGTAATATAAGTTAGTTATAAAAACAAAACTATAATCCTCTGCAAGTACCTGAAGCGGCCAACTCTTTTGTACCTTATATTATGCATACTACTCAAAAATAGTGCATGGGTCGTTTTACGACAATAAAGTTTGTTCATCTCAGTCTTACATCATGAGTCCGTACCGCAACAATATGGTTTGGATTGCTTTCAAAGAAATACTATGATTTCAACATATAATATCAATATTGATCTAGCCGAAATTAATGGCATAGATCTTCTAATAAATCAGTTCATAATAAATAGAACGTTTAGTGCTTTAACAAATATTAGTCTCGCCAAAACAAATAGCTGAGACATGGCTCGTAAATAGTTCAAATAATAGAACATGAATCAATTGCACTATGTGCGAATAACAATAATCATTATGGATGTAAATAACTAACAATAATTATTCACTAATCATGCTTTCAAATTAATAACTCAAGTTGAGTTAGGAAACTTGCAATAAATGAGAATATTCAATAATAATCTTAGATGTGGAATAATCAACAATAATTATCCACTAACCTTCTTGAAAAATAATAACTCGAGTTTGAGTTAGGGAACTTGCCTGATTCGTTGACTACTGCTACGCAATTTAAGTTAACTTCTTTTGTAAGACCTATCATTAATAAGATCGATCTCTCAATTAGCATCACATATCTTATCTATAGTAATTTATCTAACATGTAATCACATAATCAAACACTAGATAACACCTTAACACCCTACGTATTTACAAGTCCAAACCTAGTACACATCGAGTCTTTAATAGTATTCAATATAGTATACTGAGTGGTTTCCCACAAACAACCAACAAATTAGTTTCTCATCTCGTCTACACTATTTTTTCACAGTGAGTAGATCGTTAGCTAGTTCGTATATACCACCGCTCCCTGAAGGAATCGTTTTAGCCCAGATACTATATATCAACCATTAAAGAGTACGATTGTACTACTTTAGATTTAACACTTACTCGTTCATTTTATAAGTTCTTATTATAACTCGGTAAACTGTTTACGAATTCAGCAAACCGAATACATCAATTCAGCAAGCCGAATCCAAACTGTATTCTCATTTCCTAACAAATTCAATTTCCAATTCAGCAACCTGAATTGACCAATCCATCAAGTTAGATTACCCTTTTTAGCATATTGCATGATCAATCATACTATATACATAAAATAGTCCATGAAATGTCTAATTTAACAAACTACATTTAAAGTAACTTTATTTCTTTATATAATTCATTTTAAACATTTATTAAATTAATAAATAATTTATTTTAATTATTTACACTTTACTAATTAACTCATTTAATCATTTTAAAAGGTTATACTCCTAATATCTTATCACAAATGACCAAAAATCCCCATCAAAAAATATGTATAAACCATATTTAGGGTTTTCAAGTCATAACATCCTACTTTCCATATTCTTAACATTACATAACATATTTAATTCATTAATTCATAACTAGATCATTTTCATGAAAAATATCAAATCATCTTATTATTTTTTTTATCTTTTAGCTACATATATATATATATATATATATATATATATTCCACACACAAAAATAATTTTTCTGAATTTTTTTAATTTTCTTTAGTATTTTTCAAAAGTCCGTTTTTAGTTCGTAACTTAAGAAAATTAGCTATATCATGCTCAACTCTAAAATATTCCAACTCTTGGAAGAATCTTACACGTATTAACATGAAATTCCAGTTTAAATTTCGTGCCCATCGGAGTTATAGAACTCCAGTTATATCGATTTTTGTCAAAAAAAACCCAAATATTGAAATGACCATAACTCTGTCGATTTAAGTCGGAATAAGCTCATTTTTGGACAAGATATACTTTATATCATATATTTTTATTTTCCAAAAGGTTTGAATTTATTTCATTAATTAAGTAGGTTAAACTACCCCTGACAGTTTTGGGTAGATTGCTTTTTGCTCTTTTTCAAATTTTGCATACTTTGCTAAAATTAGTCCACACAAAAATATACAACACCTATTTCAGTGATTCCACTTGAAAATGTTATATGACTCATAGATCTAACTCTAGAACTTGACCACACTCAAAAAATTCAAAACACAATGAGAGATATGGTTGTTTGAACTTCATGTTTTGTTTTCTCAAAAATCTAATTTTCCAACCTTTGTGATTTCTAAGAAAACATTCTTGATCTCTTGATTAATCAAACATTACCCATCATAAATCATCATAATACATACTAATAATTCTTAAGATCAAGGATCTATCATGATCCATGATCTATTTCATCAAACATTCACCAAACACTAGGTTAAACACAATCAATGCTAAGAAAAATTAGGATTTTCTAACTTTTTGAAAAAACCTATTTTCCATTTCTTGCTTTGGATTTAACTTTTGATCCTCAAAAGGTTTAGATCTAAACATATAACACCTATAAACACATAGATTTATGGTTTTAAACCTCAAGATCATAACTTTGCATTATCAAAAATCAAATCAAACAAAAAGAAATTAGACTATATTAAGTAAGAACCTTTTATACCTTAGCTTGGTTTTCCTTCATTCTTCTTCCTAATTTGGTTAAAGAACTATGAAACTAACAAAACTCTCCTTCTCTCTTCTCTTTATGGTGGCCAAAATTCTTGGATATCTCTCTCTCTTGCTTTGCTAAGTTATGAAAATGAGATGAAAGAGAAATGAAAGGCTTTTGTGTGCTAGTAGATATATTTTGTATACGTAATTTTATCTCCCAATATCATCTCCTATAATTATCTCTCTTGCTCTCCTCATCATGTTTAAGTGTCTTGCACTCCTTGGTTAACTTGCAAGTTTGGTTAAAGTGGTGGTAAAATAAGAATTGGACACATAAGGCGGTTAGGTGAGAGTTGTTCACCAACTAAAGTGATTCACTCATTACATTCATCCCCCTTTCTCCCCCTTCACTTGTGGCTGAAATTTATGGGCTTATATCCCCTCATTTGGTTTGTTTTTAATGCTTTATTGAGCTTACTAAATGTCTAATGAGTCCCTCTTCATTTGGGCTAAAAGTTAGGCCATTCAATTAATTCTTTTAGGCTTCCTAAGTAATTATTTGGGCCATGTAAATTAGGTTAGTTCCAATGCTTTTAATTTTATCTTTTCCTAATCATTTAGTTAGGGTTTCCATTACACACATTTGTAAATAAATTCCTTACTCATATACATTTAATTTTATAACTTAATTAGACTTGTTTTACTTAGGTTATAAAATTAATTAATTGTGATGTATAAAATAAATCTCTTAGGATTAGTATATATACTAACATTCTCCCATATTATAATCCCTTAGGCTATTTAATTACCATACTTAATATATGTATTAGGTTGCATAATTTTATTCTTAATTCTATTTATATACAAAATAAATGTATACATATTATATAATGTATTTATATTTAATCACGTACGTACATAATTCACATAAGTCAAAACATATTCCACTAGTGCATTAACTTAATAGCTTTTATTGGCTTAATAAATTATAACCACTCACCTAATCACAATATATAATTCGTATCAATAATTAATCACTTAAAGATTATAAATATTTTTAATTTAAAAATCAAGGCTATCATTCAAGCTATGTTAATTTTTAACATAACTTATCTTACTCTTCTTTAATCAAAATGATTAAGTATTCATCTTAGTTAATAAATAAGTTAACTATCTAGTTTAATTCACATAGTCACTTATATGGTTCAAGTATTTTCTAAAAAAAATTATTCATAAAAATTTACACATATAATCTTGCAAAAATTCTCGGTCCTTACAATTATTTTAACTGACAAACCCTTTTGTTGTATAATGGATGTAGAGATATAATAATACGTATTATGTTTTTATCAGTTAATTTTTTACGTGTTTTGTTCCTAAAGCCTAAGAATAAAGAAAACAGAGTTGTGAGGGAGAGAGAGCTTTGAGAGAAATTGAGAGTTCTGTGAAATTAAGGAAGAGAATTTGGAGAATCAAAGAAGAAAGTGAAGATTGACAAAGTTATTTTCTATCACCTAGCAAAGTCTAAACAAGAATCAAGAGGTAAATCATCTCATTTTAAGTTTTAGTTTATGTGTTCTTAGTTTTCTTTGAAAATTGGATTTTTATGGTGAATGGTTGAGTTGTTGATTATATATGTGTTTATGGATTAGAATAATCAGTTATAAGCCTCTATAAATAATTTTTGTTAGATTAATCCATAGAAATATTTTTTAAAGTGAAGAAATTGAATTACAGTGAAATATATATGATATGACTTATTTTAGAGTCAAAATTAATGTTCAATTCATGTAATAAACTGTAAATTGATGATTGATTGTGTTAATACATTAAGAAATGAAAAGATTGCAATTTGAATGGACAAATTTGGTTGATTTACAAATCCGTAGTGATTGAATTCGCTAAATATGTCTAAACATTAAGAAAAAACAAGAACTTGGAATTTATGTGTCTAAATTTAGTTGTTTATGTTGTTAAAATCATGTTATGATTGTTGGGTTATGTTTATATAAATTTTATATCTTATAGGTATGATTAATTTATTGTTTAAGTGAAGTTTTTGGGGGTTTTTTTTGGCTTTATTATGTGTTCTTCGCGAACCAGAAGAGTCTGTTACTGTGTCGAGGCGCTGTAGTGCCTGTTTAAAGGGTAAATGCTGAGCTGCAACGCCGGTTCTCAGTTCAAATGGTGGAGCCGCAGCGCCACTTGACAGAATGACCCATAAATGTATATTTAAGCGTATAACTTTTAGGGGTGTTAGTCTAATCTCATCTAATGATCATGAAAATATGTTAAGCATATAATGAGATGTTAAAACAGATTGTTAACATGTAAATGATGATTTCAAGTGGTAAATTAACAAGTTGAATGTGAACTTAAACTCGTTGTCCGTAAGGTTTGATAATGTGTTTAGGAGTTAAGACTTGTGTTATGTGGTTAATATAATCAGATTTAGAGCTAAAAGTTATAAAGTTAAGTGAAAAGAGAAGTAAACCAATGATGTTAGTTGCATTATAATTAATTGGTATTGTGATTCTAAATGGTATGTACGATAATTGAAGAACGTGAGTAGTAATTATTTAATCTACACACGAGGCAAGTTTTCTATCCATAACTTATTATTTATACGCAAGTTCTTAAACCCTATTATTCTTTTCATTGAGCAAGTTTCCAAACTCTATTCTTACGTTGTGCAAGTTCTTATTATCTATTTTGTTATGATAACGCAAGTTCTTATTCTACTATTGAGCAAGTGTTCTAGCCTTAGCTTATTATCATTCAAGCAAGGTTCTTATGTTATTCAATATTTATGTTTTGATTAAAGCTTTCTATTCTTTCGAAAGCAATACTTCTATACGTGAGATTTATTCAATTGCAGTTATTGTTATCTATTATTATTGAAATCTCATCTTTCAAAGATTATATTGTTGTTGTTATCGAACGGTTATAAGACTAGTGATTCTTTATTGATTCAACTAATCCTTAGTTGATGAATGTTCTAGAACCTAAATTACTCTTAAAGTCAATCCAAACCAAACTTCCTTTGGTTTGCTTATGGACCTCTACAGTCTTGAAAGCATGAAGTCGATGACTAACACTTGTTCAATTTATAAACTATTGAGATTCTACCTCTTATTAATTTGTTTATATACTTTGTTCATGATGATATGGTAATTAAACTCTTGAATAGGTTATTGATTCCTATTTGATTCAACCAGTACTTGGTTGATGAGCATTCTAAAGATCTAAAATTCTTTTGAAGCTAATTCCAAACCAAACTTCTTTTAGTACGGAACCTAATGCTTAAAGCTGAGATGAAAAAAACATGTATTACGGGATTATTATAGAGCTACACGATAGCATTAAAATGTTTGCGCAATATATAGTACGAATGGTTGATCACCTGGAGTACGAGATGGTAGTCCATATAGTCGTTTAGACTGTTAAAGGTTACAGTAGAAACGCTTGTTAACCTAGGACATAGATGATGATTATAGTCTTTTAGACTGTTAAAGGTTAAACTAGAAATACTTGACAACCTAGAATATAGTTCATGGTCTTGTAACCCTCAGTGTATTCCTTTGATATTGATATCTGTTATTTGATTTAAAAGTTCATTATTCCTTTGAACTCATAGCTTTTGAATTAAAGCTTATTGTTTCTGGTAAGAATACATTACCATTAAAAGACCAATCAATTGCCATTCACAGTCTATTATTGTATATTGTTCTTCTTGTGGGAAATTGTTTGCTCACTCTTGCACAAAATAATGCAGAAGAGATCAAGAAGCCTGAAGAGCTTTCTACAAGCAAGGGCAAAGGCAAAATGCTTGATTAGATGATGTTTAGTTTACTATTTTTTTGTGAAGCTTATGTAATAGACTTGATTACATTTTATGTTGATATTTTATATTTTCGTTGATGATGTAATAATAAAGGTTAGATGACCTGTGATTTATTTGAGACTATGTAACCCTTTAATGGGGGAATTATTTATTAAGCTTGTAAGTTTGTTCATATTCTTTATTTATGGGTAGATAGATGTGATTTTAATGGACAATGAACACCAGACCTGTGGGATTAAAGTACCCGGATTTGTGGGTGTCACAAGTTAACATCAAAGCTTTAGGTTATGAACCTTAGGTGGGGAAAGCTTAGGCTATAACCTTCTAGGAGATCGAAAACATAGTGATGACAAAATCTCATTGAGTTCTAAGGAATGAATTAAGGAAATCCATTGAAGATAAAATGATAAAAGACTTTATATGCTTATATATTAATAAACCTATGTGCTAGCGAGTACCGAGTTGTACGAGTAGTAAATAAAAATTTACTGTCATGATGACGGTTGTAGGAGGATCCAAGAGGATAGGGAGTAGAAGCCCTGAGACATTCATATAGTCTGGGAACAGTTAATATCGGGGAAGCCATACTCGTTGATTTTGGTTGCGGGACTTGGGTATGAGCTTGAGTTTGATTCTATTGGAACTGAGATGTTCAATAAAGCGTATAATCATAACATAGAGTTACAAGATCGAGTCGAGGAGTTAGAAGGTCAAGCCGTAGAGCACTAAGCCACGCTAGCGCAAAAAGATATTGCCATTCAAGATCTTACTGCACGACTTGCAGATGTAAAGCAGATATTAGCCTAGTTAGATTATTAAAGAGGATAGCTATTAGATTGGAATGAGATTGCACAGAAATGACTTGTAAAAGGAGTCAGCAGAGCGGACAAGAATTGAAGACGCGTGGTTGAAGGCTTTTAAAAGCATAGATTGTGTTGAAGACGAGTCAAAGAAGGCCAAGCAATTGATAGAGCTCAGGATTTAGTCTTCCACTATCCTTTGCAGGTTGAGGATTATCGTTGGTACGCAACGAATCACAAGACGATATTGGTTTGTATCATGGAGCAAGAGTGCAATGAAGCTGTGTAACATGGAATGTTCTTGTAGGTTGCGAGAAAAATAATAAGATAATATATAAATCATGATAAAAGTTAATAAGATGTAAATTCTAACTTTTGAAACAAATTATGGGATATGATAAAGTAATCCTGGAATTTTATTATTACAGGAAAAATGATGTAAATAGCAGTGAAGCTATTTTTGTTAAAGTAATAAATGAATAAATACATCATTGTTTATTAAGATATATCATGTTTTATCTAAAAGTGGTTGAGATAAGCTTAAATGTTTTAATACGTGAATAAATGATGATCTAATGGTGCAAGTTTAAAACAGTGAGATGACGCCTAGAAAGAGACAACAACGTCAGCAAAACCCCGAGGAATATACATACAATAATGAAGCTGACGCCAACCCAGTGCCGCAGTTAATGAATTTACTGGTGGGAGCACTTGCAAATCAACTGAATTCCTGGCTGTATAGTCAAATCTCGATGTTTCAACCAAATTCGTTCACAACAGGGCTGGAGATGACGATTGTTGTAGAAGGGGACAGTAATGCATTGACATACAATTAGGAGCACAAGAAAAGGAAAAGTGAAAGTGAGAATAAGGCAGGTAGTTGCCATACTGGTAATGCTCAGAAAAGGAAGTGGAACGATTGTATTGTCGCTAAGAGTCAGCAAGGGAATGTGAAGAAGAAAGTGGAGGTATGTAGCAACTGCGAAAAGAAACATGTAGGTGATTGTTTAACTAAAAAGAGGGTGTGCTTTAATTTTGGTTTGAGGTGCCACATTGCACCAAATTTTCCATGCCCGAAGAAGGGAGTATGTTTCACGTGTGGATCGAAGGAGCACCTAGCTCTAGATTGCCAAGAGAAAGTGGCTAAAAAAGCAAGCGGAAGCAAGGGGGGCAGCAGTAGTGGTAAGCTAGCTATTATAGAATCAGCGCCGCTGAGTCGACTAGCCGAACATACATTCAGCATGACAGTGCAGGACGCAATGCGAGGTACTATTCCGATAAATGATCTAAGTGCTTGCCTATTATTTGATTCAGGTGCTACTTGTTAATTTTTGTCCGACGAATTTACTAGGAAATTAGATTTGATTCAAGAAGAGTTAGCCTATTCCCTGAATTTAGAAATTTTGAATAGTGATTCCTGTTAGTTTGGTACATAGAAATTGTCGTGAAGATATTAAAGGTCACGTAATGTTGGTGGATTTAATTCCAATTCGACTTGGGAAAATATAAGGTTATCCTATGATTGGATTGGTGGTTGGACTATAGGGAAATAAGTGATTGCCAAAGAAAGTGTGTAAACCTTACGACTCTGAAGAAGTCAAAGGTAGTATTTTATTTTTTGGTAGTAGGTTGTTTAGACAATCAATTTATCAAACGATGATGCAAGCCAAGAGGTTATTAAGAAAATGGTGTGCGGGATACGCAAAGTTTTCAAAATATGATTTTGGATAGAGCGTGTGCAAGATCTGGGTCACGTAATTGATAAAAATGAAATTTCGGTAGATCCAGCAAAAAGTAGAGGTTGTGATATATTAATATCGCATCGTTGGAGGTGAGGAGTTTTAGAATTGGTGGGTTATTATAGACGATTTATTCTAGATTTCTCCAAGATAGCCACTCCGTTGGCTAACTTGCCGAGGGAATCGGTGAAATTCATATGGATAGGAAATATGAAGAGAGTGGCCAAAAATTGAAGAATAGGCTAAGTAGGGCACCTATATTGTCTCTGCCAGATGATACAAGGAATCTTGTGGGGTATAGCGATGCATCGTACAAGGGACTAGGCTGTGTGTTTATGCAATATAGCAGGGTCATTACATATGCATCGCGTCAGTTAATATTACGAGGAAGGGTATCCGACTCACGATCCAGAGTTAACTGTAGTAGTGTTTGTCTTGAAGATTTGAATGCATTATTTCTATGGGAGGAAATGTGAGATATATAAGGACCATAAGTGTCTGAATCACACAAAAAGATTTAAGTATGCGTTAAGGTGGCATTTGAAGTTGATCAAGGATTTTGACTGTAAAATCCTAAGTAAATGTGGTTGCCGATGCTTTAAGCGTGAAGGGTTGGGAGAAATTATTTTTGTTAACTACTCAAGAGGGGTTCGTAATAGAAATAGTTAAATTGGAGTTGAAGGTAAGATGTTTGAAGGAAACGGAGGGGAATCGATACCGAAGGGTGGTTGAGATTTGAAGGAAGAAACTAGGTTCTGCCAGTGTCGGGAATTGGAGATGAAGTTTTGGTGTCAAAATTTGGAGATAGATTTTGTGGTAGGTCAAAATCAGCGTATTTATGGTCAATCAAATTTAGGTCTAATTCGGATTAGTTGACCAAGTTATATGTCAAAGAAATTATTTCTGTATCAGTTGTGTCGGGCCAAGATTCGCGATTCACATCGAATTTTTGAAAAAGTTTGCAAGAACGCATGGGAACAAAGTTGAGAATGAGCACTTCATACCATCTGAAAACTGATGGGTAGAGTGAAAGGAAAATTCGGACATTGGAAAGTATGCTAAGTGCTTGTGCCATGGATTTCAAAGGGAATTAAGTTGACCATATAACTTTAGTTGAGTTTGTTTACAACAATAGCTATCACGTAAAGTGTTGGCTTTTCGCCTTACGAAATGTTGTACGTAAAGAGGTTCGAAACTCCACTATGTCGGGATGAGGATGGAGAACGTCGACTGTTGGGGCCTAATTAGTTAGTACAGCAGACTATAGAGATCGTCAAAGTGATAAGAACAAGATTGTTAGCTGCTCAAGACAGACAGAAGAATTATAGGGACCGGCATTGTCGTAAGTGAGAATTTGTAGTAGGTAGCTTCATTTTCTTGAAATATCTCACCGGAAGGGAAAGATAAAATTTAGTAAAAAGGGAAAGATGAATCTGAGGTTCTTAGTTTTTAAAATGTTACGATGAGTAGGAGAGGTGGTTTATGAGGTAGCATTACCTCTACAGTTAGAGCATTCACAATGTTTTTCATGTTTTGGTGCTACGACCGTACACACCTAATTATAAGCATGTCATAGAGTATGAACCGTTACAAGTTGAGAAAAATTTGTTTATGAAGAAGTACTTGTTCAGATAGTTGACAAGACAGAGTAAGTTCTCAGGAACAAAGTAATACCTTCTATTAAGGTAATTTAGAGGAACCACAACGCTGAAGAAGCTATGTGGGTACTCAAAGACAAGATGGTGAAAAATTATACTCAGTTATTTGCCTAATCCTTGTATAACTATTCTAGGGACTGAATCTTTTTATGGGAGAAGAATGTAACGGAATGAATTAATTGCGTTGTGATTCTGGGGATAGAATCATTTTAAGGAGGGAAGGATGTAATGAATGAGAATTTTGTAATTATTAAAAATATTTACTGAATTAAATAAATATTTTAGTTGATTTAATTATCGATTAAATAAATAATTGATGGAAGTTGTTGTTGTGATGCCCCCAAAATAGGTCTAGTACACAATCCATTCTGAGCCGCCAAATACATGGTACAGAATCCAAATACAAATTTTATTACATTAAACCGTCGTGCAAAATACGACCACACAGACTCTGAGCTTCAAAACAGATATTATGTCGTATATAATACGAAAATATCAACACTCAAATTAAGTCCTCATTACAATTATTATCACACTATTTTACAGAATAGTGAGGACTACTATAGCTTTATCTCGGATCATCACTCCATTCCCCGACTAGTCCCAGCTATGTTCTCATTTCTTGAAGAGAACAATAAAAGAAAAAGGTGAGCTCAACTAGCCCAGTAAAGAATATTATGACTAAGATAATGTAGAACAAATTATCTTTAGTCCTCAACTGGAAAAAATCTGATAAAATACAATAGACAACAAGTTTTAGATCAATAACGGCAGCGAAAATAGCAATCCATTAGAAAAGTCAAGTAGAGAATGATGTCTACTATCTTCTAAGATTTAAAAGCGCATCATCAATATTTTATCCATGTAATACCAATAAATAAATATTTCAAATCAACAAATTATCTATGCACTACGGGCCAAAGATATTCGTTTGTATCACCAGTGGTCATGATCATGCCAAACACCTGTCCATCTTTGCACTACGGGCCAAAGATATTCATCAATCAACTGTTCATCTTTGCACTACGGGCCAAAGATATTCATCAATCAACAGTTAATCTTTGCACTACGGGCCAAAGATAACTTTCATCACAATTTAAGACTGAGGATGATGAAAAATGATATAAAGAACGAATCAAGTAAGATCAAGGATAAATATTAGAGATTTGTAATTTAATCTTTCCAAGTTCAAGAATGTTCAAATTATCAACATGATAATCAATTGTGGAGCAAAATTCAAGAATGATATTCATATATCAAAAATAATTTGGACAGAAAAAGAAACCAATTTTGTTGTGAATAGTACCCCGTGAATAGTACCTGGATAAATAGTACCCCAACATGAAAAGATTAAAATTTTAATAAGAAGTTCAGACCAATATTCCAGTGAAATAATATTAATGAAGTAAAAACCTTAAGCAATTTCTAATCATTTTAGGAATTATAGAAGCAATACTTACCATAGTAAGTTTAGATTTAGGAATCTAAAATGAAATAATATATGAAACTGCAAATGGATTTTCACCAGGCATGCAGTAGTCCGCGTAGACAGGTTATCCCCACAGATGAATAAAGAATGAATACGATGGGTTATTCACCATACATGCGGTAGTCTATGTAGACAGGTTATTCCCGCAACTTAATAAAGAATGAATACGAAAGGTTATTCACCATGCATACGGTAGTCCGTGTAGACACAACAAATATTTAATGACCACTTGCTTACTTTGTAAAATTTGCACAAATCACCCATAACTATAACATTATAACAAATCAACACCTTACTATTTAGAATAATATGTAGAGAAAATTAAATCTTTATTCATAAAAGTTGGGGTCTTACAACCTCCCTTCCTTATAAAATTTTGTCCTCAAAATTGATGTACGTACCTGGTATTTCAATGAGGTGAGGATACCTTGCTTTCATTTCAGATTCTAACTCTCAGGTCATTTCCTCAATATCATGGTTTCTCCATAAAACTTTGACTTGAGGTATAACCTTTGAGCGTAGAATATGTTTCTTTTTATCCAAGATCTTGACAGGTACTTCTTCATACGTTAAATCTTCGGCTATCTCGTCTGGTTCTAATTCAATGATGTGGTTTGGGTCTTTCACATATTTATGTAGCATGGATATGTGAAAAATGTTATGAACACGAGACATGCTTGGCGGTAAAGCGAGTCTATAGGCCACAGTTCCTACTCGATCGAGGATTTCAAATGGACCAATGAATCGAGGGTTGAGTTTCCCTCTCTTTTTGAATCTCATAACTCCTTTCCATGGAACAACACGTAACAATACATGGTCTATGACATTAAATTCCACATCCCTTTGATGAAGATCAGCATAACTCTTTTGTCAATCTTGTGTTGTTTGTATACGTTGCCGGATCATTTGAATCTTTTTCGTAGTCATGCATACCAACTCTGGTCCCAACAATATTTCTTCACACACCTCATCCCAGCATATTAGAGAACGACACTTTCGTCCATACAACGCCTCGAATGGAGCCATGCTTATACTTGCTTGATAACTGTTGTTGTAGGAGAATTCCACCAATGGTAAGTATTTGTCCCAACTTCCTTTGAAGTCTAGAACGCAGAGTCTCAATAGATCTTCAAGAGTTTGAATAGTCCTTTCTGATTACCCGTCCGTTTGAGGATGATATACAGAACTGAATCTTAAAACAGTGCTCATTGCTTTTTGCAAGCTGACCCAAAATTATAAAGTGAATCTTGGGTTTTGATCAGAAACTATGGATACCAGTATACCATGCAGTCTTACAATCTCATTTATGTACATACGAGCAAGACGTTTAAGTAAATAAGTTTCTCGGATAGGCAAGAAATGAACAGATTTGGTTAATCTATCGACAATGACCCAAATTGCATCTATGCCTTGAGAAACCTTGGGAAGACCCGTAACAAAATCTATGTTGATATGTTACCACTTCCATTTTGGAATCTCAAGTGGTTGCAATGGACCCTTTGGCACTTGATGCTTCGCCTTGACACGTTGACATGTTAAACACCTTGAGATAAACTCTGTGATCTCTCTCTTTATGTTGCTCCACCAAAATGTATGTCAAAGATCATGATATATTTTGGTACTTCCAGGATGGATTACAAACGATGTGTTGTGTGCTTCCATCATAATTTTATACTTTAAATCAGAGTCGTTAGGAACAAAAAGTCTGGAGTTGACTCGAAGTATTCCCTCTTTGTCGATTCTTGCTTCTGGAATAGCACCTTCTAGCACCTTCTTCTTTATATTCATCAGCTCCGGGTCTGTAGCTTGAGCAGCTTTAACTTTATCAATTAAAACTGGTTCTATGCGTATATTTTCCATCTTCACGTAGGTCCCTGGAGTTTTTAACTCTATCTCCATCCTTTGTAAGTAATACAAAATGGGCCTTTGTGTTGACAGCATCGCACTCATTCTCATATATGGTCTTTTACTTAACGCGTCAACTACCACGTTCGCTTTTCCAAGATGGTATTGTATGGTATGGTCGTAATCTTTCAATAGCTCGAGCCAATGTCGTCGTCGCATGTTAAGTTCTTTTTGGGTGAAGAAATATTTGAGGCTTTTATGATTTGTATATAGCTCCACTTTCTCTCCATACAGGTAGTGTCTCCAGATCTTCAACACGAAAATGACAGCTGCCAACTCTAGATCATGAGTAGGATAATTCCTCTCATATTCTTTGAGTTGTCGTGAGGCATAGGCTATGACTTTCCCATGTTGCATGAGAACACATCCTAACCCTTTGCCTGACGCATCGTTGTAGATGAAAAATCCGATTGAACCAGATGGTATTGTCAGAACAGGTGCTGAAATGAGTCTCCTCTTGAGCTCTTGGAAGCTCTTCTCACATTCCTTACTCTATCCAAATTTTGTATCTTTTTGAGTTAGCTGAGTTAATGGAGTGGCAATTCGAGAAAATCCTTCCACGAATCTCCGATAATAACCAGCTAAGCCCAAAAAGCTACGTATTTTGGTTACTAACTTAGGTTGCTCCCAACTTTGTATTGCTTCAATCTTCGCTGAGTCAACTGATATTCCATGTTTCGAGACCACGTGCCCAAGGAATGCTACTTCCTCAAGCCAGAACTCGTATTTCTTCAACTTGGCATATAGTTTGTTTTCACGAAGCTTTTAGAGTATCAGCCTCAAGTGTTACTCATGATCTTCACGACTTTTGGAGTAAATGAGGATATCATCGATAAAGACAACCACAAAATGATCCAAATATTCCTTGAATATCCGATTCATCATATCCATGAAGGTAGCATGAGCATTAGTCAATCCAAAAGACATGACTAAGAATCCATAATGCCCGTATCGAGTTCTGAAAGCAGTCTTTGGAATATCATCAGTTTTAATATTTAACTGATGATATCCAGACTGAAGATCGATCTTTGAGAAGAATTTAGCACCTTGCAACTGGTCAAACAAGTCATCAATGCGAGGTAACGGATACCTATTTTTGATGGTGATATGGTTCAACTCCCATTAGTCGATATAAAGTCACATACTCTCGTCTTTCTTCTTTACGAATAAAATAGGAGCACCCCAAGGCGAAGTACTAAGACGTATAATGCTGATGTCTAACAACTCCTGTAGTTGGACCTTTAACTCCTGAAGTTCAATAAGAGCCATTCGATATGGGGTTCTGGAAATGGGTTTTGTACCGGGTTCAAGGTGAATAAAAAATTCAACTTCATGTTCCGGAGGTAGGCCTGGAAATTCTTCGGGAAACACATCAGGGAATTTATTAATCGCAGAAATATCATTCAAATTTGATGTATTCTTGTTTAAATCGATGATATGGGCTAAGAAAGCTTGACATCCATTTTTCAATAAACGAATGGCATTAGGACTTGAAATGACAGTTATTGATTTTAGTGGTTTGGTTGCTTAAATTCACATTGTGACGCCCCCAGAATAGGTCCAGTCTACCCAACCCATTCTGAGTCACCAAATACATGGTATAGAATTCAAATACAAACTTTTATATCACACGGTCGTGCAAAATACGACCACACAACTGTGAGTGTCAATACAAATCGTATATAACACGAAATATCAACATTCAAATTCATTCTTTATTTATTACAATTATTATCTCACTATTTTACAAAAATAGCGAGGACTACTACTGCTCTAACTCGGACCATCACTCTGTCCCCCGACTAGTTCCTGCAACATTCTCATTTTCTGAAGAGGACAATAGATGAAAAGGGTGAGCTCAACTAACCCAGTAAAGAATATTACGACTAAGATAATGGAAAATAAATTATCGTTAGCCTTCAATAAATCAGATAAAATATAATGGACAACCAATTTTAGATCAATATTTGCAGCGGAAATAACAATTCATTAGAAGAGTTAAGTAGAGAATGAAGTCTACTATCTTCTATGATTTAAAAGTCCATCATCAATATTTTATCCCTGTAACATCAATCAATATATATCTCAAATCAAATATTCATCTTTGCACTACGGGCCAAAGATATTCATTTGTATCACCAGTGGTCATATTCATCTCAACACCTGTCCATCTTCGCACTACGGCCAAAGATATTCATTAGGTAATCATTCATCTTTGCTCTACAGGCCAAAGATATTCAGTTATATCACCACTTAGGACTGAGAATGATGAAAAATAATATAAATAACGAATCCAGTGAAATAAAGGATAAGATTAAGGATTCGTATTTTAGTTTATTCAAGTTCAAGAATATTCCATAATAATACTTTGTGGAGCAAAATTCAAGAATGAAGCTCAAAATTTAGATCCAATCAAAGATGGTAACTATAACAGACAATTTGGACAAATAGAAGAAAATTTAGTTTTCCCGTGAATAGTGCCGTATACGTGAATAGTAACCCCGGCGGAAAAAGTAAGAATTTCCTAATAAAATTCATACCAATATTTTGGTATAATGATATTGAAAAGAATAACATCATTTACGAAAGAAAATAACATCCCTTACCTCAAAAGAATAGTACTTCTAACTGGTATATTGGATATAAGGCTGAAGAAAACTTGCACTGGATAGTAACACTCAAAGTATCTAAATACTCACAAAAATATGCTCGATATTATAGAGAGAGAAAACTTCTGATTCTGGTGTGATTTTCAATTCTAACCTAAGCACCCTATTTATAGGAAAATGTCAGGACACCAATATTGACTTTTGTGGCAGGCGGCTTCCCAGCACACCTCGTGAGAAAAAAAATATTCAACATTTACAAGCCAACAAAAGTGGGGCCCACCCATATAAAAAATATTTATTTTCCAAAACTTCAATAATTCATAATAAATAGCCCCTTTGTCAGAAAAATACAAATTTAATGTCCTTCTATAGGAAATTTAATTCTCTACAACTTTGTAGAACGAAGTTTTTCCAAATTCCAAACATAAATTATCCGAAATCTAAAAACGGATGATTTTTCACACCAAAATACTGATAAAAACACATCAGCACTAATTCCTTATCTTATATTCACAAAATAAATATTTTCTTATCATATAAATCAATAATTAATTATTCACAAATAATATTACAGAACTACAATATTGACAACCAGGTCGTTCTCAGGAAAGAGGGGGCCTTCCGATAAGGATTTCTCCTTACTGGCGCGCAATTAAATAACCCCTCCTAGACAGAACTTCCTTAGTCATTGTCAATAATGCTATCTAATAATATTATTCAAATAATATGAATTATTGAGTTGATAATGTGAAATACTGTGTAGTGACAATTATTGAATCAATAATACAAAATATCAACTGTAGCAATTATTGAATCAATCATATAAAATAGCAACGTAGCAATTATTGAGTCAATAAAATATCAATGTAACAATTATTGAGTCAATAATATAAAATATCAACGTAGCAATTATTGAGTCAATAATATAAAATATTGAACAGTAATTACTGTAACAATAATTGAGTAAGTGCCTTCTCACGTAAGAATCAATAATTCGAAATACTGTACAATACCGTGTGCTACTGTGCAACACCGCGTATCACTGTATTTTAACCACCGGGTATTTCAACAGTACTAACGGTAACAACTACGCCGTTATTTTATAAAAAGGTTATTTCTATCGCTTTCTATATCCGACAGTTATTCCGTTGTGGAGCGCACAAATAGTTGCACCGTCGTACGAATATTCCCCGACAACAAGAATATTCCACGACCAAACGAATATTCCCCGACAACAAGAATATTTTATAACCACTTGCACATTTTAAAATATTTGCACATTTCACCCATAACTTTTCACATTTATCAAATCAACACCTTACTATTTCGAAATAATATATAAAGAAAATTAAATATTTATTCATTAAAGTTGGGGTCTTACACACATAACAGGTTGGTTAGGAATATGAAAGCTAACAACCTTAGAAAAATAATCAATTTTAGCATGATGAGTAGTTAACCAATCGATTCCTAAAATTACATCAAATGCAAGTATTTTCAAATAGATTAGATCAACAGGTAATGTGAAGGTGTCAATTTGAATCAAACAAGATTTGTAAACTGTGGATGTAACGAAGGTTTCTCCCAACGGAGTTTCAACAGATAAGTCAAAGTCAAATTTAAACTTTGAGCACAAGCAGGTGAAATAAAAGAATGGGTAGAACTGGTATCTAATATAGTATAGACTTCACAAGAGTTTATGATTAGCTTACCCGTTATAACTTCGTTCAGGTTCCTCGCATTTTGGGAAGTCACAACAAACGCTCTCCCTTGAACCACAGACTTTGACTTGTCTGGGACAGCCTTTGGTGCCACCATCCCAGCTGAACTTTACTTCGCTATAGGGCACACTCGAGCTATGTGACCTTCCTTTCTGATATTGTAGCACACCTTGGATTGCGGTGTGTAGTTTGGACTGATGTGTCCCTCTTGTCTACATTTATAACATACGACCGGTGGTCATTCCCATCCCCTAGAAACGGGTGCTGGTGCCGATGTCTTTCCATTGTCATTGTTGAATATTCTCTTTTTGAAATTTCCACCTGACTCACTTCTTCTATTATCTTGGCCATGATTACCAGCGAAGTGGTTACCATTTCTGGCATGATAATTTCCTCCACGCTGATTATCATTGCTCCGATGACTGTTGCCACCGATACGACTATGTTTGTTGTCCTTTGGTTGAACAATCTTATTACATCGCTCTAATAATTGAGCCCTATTCACAACATCTGAATACAAACAAAGTTTATGAGATACGAGGTATTGACAAATTTTAGGCTTCAAACCTCTCAGAAATATTCGTGTCATTTGTTCCTCATTATCCACCAAATAGTATGTAAACCGGGATAATTCCGTAAACTTGGCCTCGTATTGCGATACAGTCATATTGTTCTATTCCAGTTTGATGAATTCCACCTCCTTCATATGACAAATACTTTTTAGAAAGTACTTGTCGTTGAACAATTCCTAGAACTTCTCCCAAGAAATCTTAAGTGCGAAAAGCTGAGTACGTTTCACAGATTCCCACCAGTAATCTGCCTCTCCACGCAACATAAAGGTGGCGAAGGGAACCTTTTGCTCCTCTGTGCATCCCAAGACATCAAATATTTTGGTGATATGCTAAATCCAAGCTTCTGTCTTGAGTGGCTCTGGCTTTCCCAAAAACTTCGGCGTTCCCAACTCCTTGAATTGCTTAGCAGTGACCTACCGTGAGTTACCATTGTTTCCACCTGCAATTTGAACAAGAGCCTCTCTTGTCTAGTTTTTTATGAATTATAGAAAGCTCCTAAACACCCCATCATTCATCGTTTGGTCAGTGGTGTTGTTTACAGGAGGATTATTGCCTTCCTGATGCACATTATCCTGGTTATTGATTGACGGTGTCTCAATGGTCTCATATTCTCCGTTGCTTAGATTTTCATATGCCATTTCTCAAATACTGCCATAAAACAAGGGTTAATTAAAGAAATTGACATGTCACATATTATCCCTATATTTCGACCGACCAATTAAATAACAAATAAGCTTAGGTAGGATATACTAGCGAAAGGTTTTACTCGTCTCTCCCCTCCTAGTTCTATTCTCAGATCTCTGCCAAAGATCATATTCCTAAGCTCTGATACCAACTGTGACACCCCCAAAATAGGTCTTGTACATAACCCATTCTGAGTCGCCAAATACATGATACAGAATCCAAATACAAATCATATTACATTAAGCTGTCGTGCAAAATACGACCGCACAGACTGTGAGCTTCAAAACAGATATTATGTCGTATATAATACGAAAGTATCAACACTCAAATTAAGTCCTCATTAAAATTATTATCACACTATTTTATAGAATAGTGAGGAATACTATAGCTCTATCTCAGATCATCACTCCGTTCCCCGACTAGTCCCAGCTATATTCTCATTTTCTGAAGAGAACAATAAAAGAAAAGGGCGAGCTCAACTAGTCCAGTAAAGAATATTATAACTAAGATAATGTAGAACAAATTATCTTTAGTGCTCAACAGGAAAAAATCTGATAAAATATAATAGACAACAAGTTTTAGATCAATAACTGAAGCGAAAATAGCAATCCATTGTAAAAGTCAAGTAGAGAATGATGTCTACTATCTTCTAAGATTTAAAAGTGCATCATCAATATTTTATCCATGTAATACCAATAAATAAATATTTCAAATCAATAAATTATCTATGCACTACAGGCCAAAGATATTCGTTTGTATCACCAGTGGTCATGATCATGCCAAACACCTGTCCATCTTTGCACTACGGGCCAAAGATATTCATCAATCAACTGTTCATCTTTGCACTACGGGCCAAAGATATTCATCAATCAACAATTCATCTTTGCACTACGGGCCAAAGATAACTTTCACCACAATTTAAGACCGAGGATGGTGAAAAATGATATAAAGAACGAATCAAGTGAGATCAAGGATAAATATTAGAGATTTGTAATTTAATCTTTCCAAGTTTAAGAAAGTTCAAATTATCAACATTGTAGACATTCAAAATTTCGTTTTCCTGTTACTAATATTGTAGAAGGGCAAGAATGTCTTTTTAAATCAACCCCGGTCTCTATACCGGGCCATCAACGCAACCATGGTCTTAATACCGGGCCACCAATTCAACCCCGATCTCAATACCGGGCCATCAACTCAACCTCGGTCTCAATACCGGGCCATCAACTCAGCCCCGGTCTTAACCCGGGAGGTACAGGTCAACCCTGGTCTCAACCTGGGAGGTACAGGTCAGCCCCGGTCTCAACCCAGGAGGTATAAATTAGCCCCGGTCTCAACTCGAGAGGTACAGATCAGCCCCGGTCTCAACTCGTGAGGTACAGGTCAGCCCCGATCTTAACCTGGGAGGTACAGATCAGCCCTGGTCTCAACCCAAGAGGTACAGATCAGCCCCGGTCTCAACTCGGGAGGTACAAATAAGCCCCGATCTCAACCTGGGAGGTACAGGTTAGCCCCAATCTCAACCTGGGAGGTACAGGTCAGCCCTGGTCTCAACTCGAGAGGTATAGGTCAGCCCCGGTCTCAACCCGGGAGGTGCAGGTCAACCCCGATCTCAACTCGGGAGGTACAGATCAGCCCTGGTCTCAACCCTGGAATTACAGGTCAGCCCTAGTCTCAACCCGGGAGGTCAGGTTAACTTCAAAAATAATTCTGAAGCCTCACAACATCTCCAGGGAAAAACCTAGAAGGACTAAGTCAGCCTTGGAGACAACCCAAAGGACAAACAGAATTAATTGGGATCCAAACCTCGGAGACGACTCCGGGGAAGTCAGCCAAAGGCCATGCCAACACTAAAGGGAGCACTGGGAGGGGCAAAATGGTTATTTTACCAACTTAAAGCTGATTCGGTTAAACTCAAGCCTAATTGATGCAACCATAGTCAGAACAAACCATAACAATGATCCCGAGTAGAAACAGTGCAAGATAAATCAACGGACAAACTGTGAGGAATCAAACACCTTGTTATGAACCCATCTTTTTGGACTCGGAAAAGGTTTATTGTTATGTCATTGCAACACTCTCGGCGAGGGCTTTCTAGAAAGGTACAACAGCCCTCCAATGGACGCTCCGATCAAAAGTTAGGAAGTTTCAAATCTGACCTCGTGTTGTTCGGAGCGCACGCACTTCGATGTAACGGGACCCGCCACGTGGAGCCGCACCTCTACCTATGGCTGCCGCAGGTAGAGTTACTTCTCCTGGGTCTATAAATAAGTGGTGACCCCCAGCTCATTTGATAATTAGAAAACGCTCTGAACCCCTGCCCGTTTGGTTTCTCAGCCATATTCTTGTCTTCCAAACCCAAATTGTTTCACTCTAACACGTTGATATACCCACATACTATCACATATCAAAAATTGAGCGGTAGAATCGGACGTTTAAAGCTTACGATTTGGCAAAAAGCCCATGTAGAAGTCTATTGTGAGTATTTTTACGATCAGGAAGTTTATATTACTTCATTGCACTTTTATACACTTCCACGTTATGTTTTGTTTTCTGAATATGCCTGGAACTCAGTTCCGTGGCCGTTTTTGCCAACTTTTGGTACATTTTAGTACCTAAACGCATGTTTTAGCATTTCTACAACTCGGATTGACGATCCGTCGCTTCTAACAGCTTTTATATACTTATATTTTAGTTATTAGCAACTTCGCTGGACTGGGTTATCTTCCCAGTACGGGTTTGGCTTTTTTTGTATATATTTAACTGTATATATACTAACTTTTCAATTTTGTCAAGCCCGAATGTCAAATCTGTGGTAGTTTACTACTTTTATATACATATATATATATATATGCACTCTTCCTCGGACTGGGTTATCTTCCCAGTCCCGACTTGACTATTTTTTTGTCTATATTTAAATATATATTATTATTTACATTTCAGTTCGGCCTGGATCATTTCGTGGCCTTTTATTGCTTATATATATATATATATATATATATATATATATATTTCAATTTTGTCGGGCCTAGATTATTTCATGGCCTTTTATTGCTTTTATATATATATGGGCTTAGGATAGAATGTCCATTGTCCTTTTACAGCTTATATATATATATATATATATATATATATATATATATATATATATATATATATATTTTAATTCTGTCAGGCCTGGATTATTTCGTGGCCTTTTATTGCTTTTATATATATATGGGCCTAGGATAGAATGTTCATTACCCTTTTACAGCTTATATATATATATATATATATATATATATATATATATTTCAATTCTATCGAGCCTGGTTAATTATGTGGCTCTTTTACAGCTTTTATATATATATATATATATATATATATATATATATATTTCCATTTCAGTCCGGGCAAAGGATAGAATGTCTGTCGCCCTTTACCGCTTATATATATATATATATATATATATATATATATATATATATATTTCCATTATGTCAAGCCTGGATTATTTTGTGATTTTTTATAGCTTTTATAAATATATATATATATATATATATATATATTCATATATATTTACATTCCAGTCCGGGCATTGAAGTGAAAACCCATCGCCCTTTACCGCTTTTGTATATATATATTGCTTGACTCATTTTATTAAATTGTTGCTTTAAATATTCATTTGATATGAATCGACATTGACATTTCTATGGGAGAACTAGATTTCTTTAAATCTCGCCAACTCTAGCTTTTAAACCGTTCAAAATAGGTCCAGACGGAATCGGAAAGCTAGAATGGCTTAGATTTATTTAAATCTAGCATTTTTTCTAGTTAAAGTTCTGAAAACAACCTCGCGGCCCTTAGATCGCTATCTAGTGGGAACGAGACGCTTCGGCCATGCACAAGCCAGGATTTACTGATGAATCCTTGGTCCTAACGACATTTGGATATATATTTTTCTGTGCATATTTAAGCTGTGCAGGTTTATTGGCTTACCTGTGTGAGCCTAGGAATCGTGGGATTCACGATCAAACTGATTGGAGTCTGATTCCCACGATGGACAAACTCCACTTTACAAATGTACCCTGCCAGATTTTTTGTAAAAATGTACATCTGAAAGACCTTAAAACGGTTATCCGGGTTTAAGGTTTCAACATAATGAGAATAATGGTTTATTGTGTTAGAGTCACTCTGATGGCTATCATGCCCATGAGAAGACCGACACTTGTATTTATATCTGTGGTCAAGGATGCTTCGCAACCCGACAATCACCATTTAAATTGAGCCAAAAAGGCTGAAAAGATAAAAAATGGAAGTATCAACAAGCTTCAATTCCTATGTTAGCGTAAGGGTTTGAAAATCAACATTTCAAAACATCATTTTACTAATCTTGTCTAAAAAAGAGACTTTTGCAAATCAAATCAAACCCTTCGTATATAGGTTCAACGAAGCATGTCCATGCTTTCAATCAATCAAACATAGGCCCAATTTCTTCTAGCATTCACACACACACATTGCAGATTTAAAAGGAAAATATTAAAAAGATGTGGTACCGTGTTTACACGGGATTTGTGGGGTGCCTAACACCTTCCCCACACTTAACCAAGCCCTCAAACTCAAAACTTCGGTTTCAAAGATCAACTTTTGACAGTGTCCAGCAATTGGGCCTCTTTTAAACAAAACTCGGTTGAGTTGGTACAACCATTTTAAAACTACCAACTGGCGACTCTGTAAACGTTCAAATCGTCGACATGATACATGTTAGCCTTTTCCTAA